>CM067223.1:12475809-12975296 GCA_034190945.1 Octodonta nipae
AAGTATCTTCCGAAGGATGTGGTTTATGTCCTGGTGCTAAACTTGATTCAGTATACATAGTTTCGTGTGGAACACTGATTGTCTAAATAACATGGGATTGAATTTAACCACTATGTCGATGGTGATGAGTTCGCTGTTGTTAATATGTACCCGTAAAGCACCGTTGTCGCTGATAGTTGCTGGTGAGATTACAGAAGTTTTTAGGATTCCTAGATCTATTATGCGGCAGTTTCTGTTTGACCATCCGACGCTAGCTAAATTTATGAGAAGAGAGCGGCTGACAGATTCCGGCAAAAGGCTGCATACGAAGATTGTTAAAGTCTGGTGTCGTGATGTCTTACCAATTGAGAGAAAGAAACTTTTAGAAAGAAGAGGTGTTCGACAAAGAGTTGCTTATTAGTTTCTAGATCCGTTTGTTTAAGATTATATGTTCTTTAATTCTGTTACAATAAAATAAATAAAAATAAAAGTTTAATTAGTACTTTGTTTTAGGGTTATACGAGGCTACCTTTTATATTTCCTGATTTCGGATTGACAACCCTAGGGTTGCAATCTGACAACTGACAGCTCTATCGTAAAGTTTGATATTTTTGAGGTTATACGTATCAGAACGTTTTGACATACGAGTGCTGTGTGTTATTTACAGTAACTTAAAGGATTCATCTCGGCCAAAAATGGAATTAAATCGTGAACATTTTCATTTGATTATTTTTACAAATTTCGACGTGGATTAAGTCAGCAAGAATGCCTGGATGCACTTAATTTATATTTTGGCGATGAAACTTCATCAGGACCACTGTTTTTCGATGGTATGGTGAATTCAATAGAGGTCGTAGTTTACTCCAAGACGAATTTCGTGAAGGTCGTCCAAAAACAGTTTGTTGTCCGGAAACCATTGATGCTGTGCGCGAACTGATATTGCAAATCGTCATGTCACTTATCGTGAGATTGAGTCAACTTTACACATTAGTGGGACCAGCATACATTCAATTTGCATGAACATCTGAATGTCAAAAAAATTTTTCGCGTTGGATCCCACACAATTTGTCAATCGTTCAAAAAAGGCTTCGTGTCGATTGGTCGAAAGAAAAGCTCAAAAATACGATCGAGGTGCTTCAAACAACGTTTATGACATAGTGACAGGTGATGAATCGTGGATTTACGCGTATGAGCCCGAAAGTAAACAGCAGTCGACTGTATGGGTGTTTCAAGATGAGCCGAATCCAATAAAAGTTTGTTCGCGCACAAAGCAAATGATCGCCTGCTTTTTCGAATAAACTGGGACATGTGGCACCGTACCTAGAACAACACCAAACAATCAATTCTGAGCGGTACACAACCATTTGTTTGCCAGTTTTCTTCCAAGAAATGAGGAAAACCACCTCCGAAGACGGATCACTCTTCACCACGACAATGCGAGCTCTCACACATCGGCTCAAACAACTGCATTTTTGACCAGTCAAAACATCGATTGATGAGTCATCCGCCGTATAGTCCTGACTTGTCACCAAAGTGACTTCTTTTTATTCCCGTACGTAAAAAACAAACTGAGAGGTCAACGTTTTTCGACCCGAAGAAGCGGTTGCTGCGTTCAGAATGCATGTTTTGGAGATACCTCAATCAGAGTGGAAATAGTGCTTCGACAATTGGTTCAAACGCATGAAAAGTGTATAGATCTTCATGGAGGAATATTTGAAAAACAATAAAGCGATTTCGATGATTATTTTGTTTTTGTTCTCTAATCCCGAAATATAAAAGGCAGTCCTCGTAGTCTTGATTGTGGAAGTAATAAGGAAGATTCAAATGCCAAATTTCTATGTTGAGTAAATGAACAACGTGTACATTGTTTTCAGTGACAGCTCATTATATTGTATTACATATCAATTTAAAAGTAAATAACTGATTTCAAGGTATAACTAATCTGTTGATAAAAAAACCCAATACACAATAAGGTCTGGTGTAGGTACCTACTGAGTACCTATGCACAAAAAATAACGACGAGAAATAATTGTTCACACAGATGTTAGATAAACGCAGTCAAAATAATAGATACAAACAGTTTTTTTATCTTTTCTACAAATACTTACCTATACTACAAAGTACTTGTTGTGTAGCTATGAGCTCTGAGGTATGAAGATGCCACCTCCATTATTTGGCAACACAGGTAGAGAGAACTACAGGAATTCCTGGAACATCTAAACCGATCCCAACCAACCATTAGACTCATCGTGGAGAGAGCGAGAGTGAGCGTCTACCATTTCTTGATGTGAGTTGCCAAATGACTAGGACCGGAATCCAAACAGTCTACAGAAAGGCTACACACATGGTTATATCTACACTCAAATTCTAACCACCTATTAGCAACGAACTACCATTATCAAAACACTAATCTATAGAGCCACAAATATCTGCAGCACACCGAGGCTCTTAAAGAAGAGCAAGTGAAACTGAGAGAACACCTTTTGATGAATGCATATCCGGAAACCATCAATAACAAGGCGTTTGAAGAACTGGAAAGTCATCTACATAGGAGGAGGAAACCAGAATAGCAACTCTCTTAATGCCATACACGTCTTGTCGGAAAAGCTTAGACGTACTCGACACTGATATCGAATTAAAATGATTTTCAACCTTTAAAACATGCTTAGAAAAACGCCGACGGATTCTACTGCAATATCAAATAATTGCGTACACAGGATACCCTGTTAATGTGGCAATCTCTACTGAACACCTCGGTTAACCTTTAACTGTGGACGTCACAATATTGTTACATGTCCATGGACGCGAGGTCTCACAGACCGCTATAAGTTTTGATTTTTTTAAAAGTAAACAATGTTTTAGTTTTACTTATTTATTTTTATTTATATTAGAGACATCAAAATCAAAGAATATAACAATATTTAGCTTATATAAACTTTTTTTCTTATATATTTATATAAATAATATTTAAGGCACTTTTTAGCCTAAATTTACCTGAGATAAAAAAAAAAACTATAACTTGAAAAATAATAACTTTTTCATAAACCAAGGTAATATCTGTAACTATAAACTATACTGAACATAAAAAACAAAAAATCAACTTCTTAACCTAAAACATAAAATTCTGACATGGGTCAAAAATCAGTAAAATTATTGACATTCATTGCACAAAGGCTTGGAACACTGAAGGCATATCGCTTGTTTACAACTAACACAAGTGTAGTTAGTCTTCCTCTTTAGTTTAGGTGGACAGATTCTACAGGTCTTTCGCTTTAAGGATTCGATTTCCAAAGAAGGAGGCTCTTCTGAAGATAAGTCTGCTCCTAAAACTCGCTTTAGTGTCAATTCAATTCCTTGGGCAAATTTGAGTTGATGACGCGTCTTGCATATGAGGCACGACCAAGGATCTTGCTAACTTCTTGAGAAAATCTCCTCTTTCTATTTGTTTAGACAAGTGCTGATTGTGTAGAATATGAGCATTTCACCACACAAGTCCAGAACTCTAAAAAACACAACCATAGGCCACCTTCTAGTTCGTCGACTGCTTGAATAAATAGAGCATTTCTTGTCTGTCTCATCACATCCTCCTTTGGTAGAGTTATAATACTGAATAATTTCAGGTTTATTGATGCGAGCGTCGATGGTGTTACTGTGATGCATTGATGATACCAAAACCCAGCTTTGTTCAATTTTTGGACATACGAACACAGAGTTTTGTCTTTCGTAAACCCAACAAAGCAGAACCAACTTCACGAGACTTGTGTGGCTGGAATTCTTTTGGTAATTCCCTTTTATTTTTTTTCACGGTTCCAACATATGTCAGTTTTCTCTTAGCTAGTTCATCACAAGTTCAATTGATGAGAACCAATTGTCTGCTGTCACGTTGCGGTTTGATCCTTGAATCGGTTTCGTCAAACGCAAAACACACTGAGTTGGACCAGAAATTTCTTCTCTTCGGCTGGCAATCCTATCCCATCAGACCCTTTGCCAGAATATATATAGCCATTGTAGAAATAAAAAGTTTTAGCGTCACATAAAGCACGAACAACCAGTCCATATTTTCCCGGCTTCTTGGCATATAAGAGATCATATGACTCCTCCCTCGAAATTTCACCAACATTTCGTCTACAAGTGACACATTCGCCAACTGTATATAATTTTTGAGAGTTTGTGACAAACTTCTCAAAAATCGAAGAGATTCGCTGCTAGCTTATCAGTCTTTTGTCGCTCTAGACGATCAACTGGGTTATCAAAACGTAGGCATCGTAGTATAATCAAAAATCTAGTCTCAGACATAGTGCACCTAAATATTTCACAGCCTGTACCATCTGTAGCGAAAATGTAGCTCGAGCTTTCATGATTGGATTTCAAAACAGCAGATAATACAATAATCCAAGAAAAGCATTCAACTCTACCATATCTAAAGGTTTTAATTCAGATCTATCTTGACGCTTGAACTTTGCTTTGAATTCAGAAATTTCATATTGGTCCATATCAAAATAGTCTGCCGCATATCTATATCAAAAAGTTTGTCCCAAATACTGATAGGATCCTTGTTTTCGTCCTTGGTCAAACGAAAAGTAGATCGACAGGTAACAATGTATGTTGAGGAGTTTTACCCTCTTAGATGGTGGATTAATAGACCATTTGTAACGATTTTGCCGTAGTAATAATTAGGTAGTGAGTTTGAAGTTTCAAGTCTTCTTTGATATTTGAAAGTGGCACGTTACTGTCTGAGCTATCATCATCCGAACTATCATTCCTAAAGTCTTGTCTGCTATCGTTCCGGCACTTTCTTGGTCACTATTATGTTGTTCTATGATGTCTGTTTCATACACTAAACAATCACTAATGTTGTCTTCATTATCTGACTGATCTGACGCTAAAAGTAAGGTACTGACTTCGTTTTCAAAAGAAGGATCGTTGACACGTAATATTTTGCATGCTTTTGTGATAGCGACGGTGACCTTGAAGATCGTTTACAAGCAGAAGTACTTGGCTTAATGTTTTGTGACATTTTGATTATAAACTACCTCAAACAAACAAAATCGCATTTATTATTTTTTGTAAGGGAACCATGGACTGCGGTCTCACATACCGCGATCGAAATTAAAACAAAATAACTCACCCAATTTACAACAACCTCTCGCCTTCGCAGACGTTTTGACACTAAAACCGAAGCTACTAAGCGCGGCAGGTACGGGGAACGCGGGGAAGTGGGGTAAACGCGATTTTTGAAATCCCAAGCGGTCTGTGAGACCGCGCGTCCATAGTTAAAGGTTAAGAAGTACCGCATAGCTACTCAAAGGTCGGAGCTAACTAAGTCTCGGTTAGCCCATCACGCATGTAAAGATTCACAATTCACAAGGAAGAGTAATAATATAAAATAAATTCTAAAGACGGCATAAAGTTATCCCAAAAGAGAATATAAACGAGCCAAGCGTCCAAATTAAAAACTATTGGAGACACCTTCTGCAGCTATTGCCACTGCGCATCACCGTTAACCAACTACCAGGTACGGCGTCGCTGATTGGAATCATATAAGGGATTAAGAGATCCAATAAGCATGACTAGCAAAGCATGATCGGTTAAGAGTATAAATAAGAAGGATAATCTGAATTTCCATCATTCACCTGATTGATCCGAGCCATTTTAGCAACATTATCTAATAACCAGCTATCATCAGTAGCTACAGTAGCTGTATCATATGCTTATGATTAAACTGAACCTCTTGGCAACTCTCCAATAAATCATTAACATATAGTGTAAATGAGAGAGGGCCTAACTCTAGTTCCTTGAGGCACCCTGTACCTATAATTTTACGTTGACATTCTTAATCACCAAATTTTACTATATGTTTCCTATTGTTCATGTAGCTCGCCAAAACTTATTGAAAATCATCTTATGATCAACCGTCCTTGCTAAATCACAAAAAATGCACATGAATAATTTGATTTATTTCAGAAGGATTCTTATTTTTAATAGCGTAAAAATTAAACACTTGAATTGTAAAGATTTTCCACTAAGGAAAGGCACACCCGTTTTTGTTCGAAATAATAACAGAACAACAGTCTATTATACAATTGTGTATTATTTTAAGATAATTACAGAATTAAACATTCGATATACTTTGATGAAATTCCTATCAAAACGTTGAAAATATAATTTCTAGGAAAGTTAGTATTTTCAATTGCAAAAAAAAAATCCATAGGTATTTGATTGACTTTTCTTGAAGAATGCATATATCATAACATATAAAAACTGTTGCTAACAAATTTGTATTGCTTAATTAACTATACAGAGTGTTTAAAGTTGCAAAAATAGCAATTTTAGCAGTTTTCGAAACTTTTCAGCAACTGAATGAAAAGTTCTAACGTCGAAAGTAAGTTTATTTTATTAAAATGTCAATAGCGAATTTGGAAAAAATTGTAAAAAATACGCAATTTTCTATCGTTTTAAGTTATTTAATAAGATACGTTGAAATTTTGAAACTCGGTAGAATCTTTCACTTCTACGAGGTAATTAACTGGTAAGAACCTCAAATTTACAGCTCAGAAGGTTTTCTTGCTAATCTTATTTTTTTTCCAGGGCTTTTGATTTTACTTCAAGGTTACAATGCTCCCATTTTGAGCTAAATTAATGTTTTAACCATCTGAAAGGAACATATTTATTATTTAATCTTTCAGTACAATACCTCATAAATTAATTTTCTTTTGGTTTTGTTTTATTGTATGTAAAATCAGTTTTAAAGCCTGCATTTTGGTATTCGGAATTAAATAAAATGTATTGGTGGGAGAAATACCTTCCCTTCACTTTATTACTGTGTTCGAAGTGACATTCATTTCAAATAGCTTTGATTCTTTCCCTAATACAAATGCCATGCCAACTGTCAAACTGTCTGCTGATAGCCCAGAGACGAGAAAAGGTGGCATATTATAATTAGCCAATTGAAATATTACAACATATTTTTGGGCTTAGCCTGCATTTGTCAGAGGACTCAATTTTATTTTTCAATATCAAGGGGGGGTTAAGTTAAATTAAATTCAAGTTTGTGGGGTTGCAACCCCACGGCCGCCTCTTGGAAAAAGTCATCCAAATGATTTCTATGGTTTAACTGACAAACTATAGGTCTCACAAAACAAATATTTAACATTAATAAAAGAGTTATGAGCCAAAGCTAATAAAAATTTGAGAAAAAAATCTATTTGTCGATATAACTTCTTTTATAATTATTTTTCAAAAAATGACATCAGACCATTTTATATATGGTGTTTTAAGGAATAATTTTCATTATAAACTTTTTATAAAAAATATTCATTAGCTAACTAACTGCATAGTTCATTACTATACATTAATATTAAAAATACAGATATGTTAAGTACTTGAATATCAAGGTGTAGTATCTAAGGGCAGTTTGTGGAAACTGCCGGAACACTAGTTGTTGAATTATGGAGAAATCGGGACACCCTCTGTAGAGATACCGGGTGCATGGCAACAACTTCTGACGAATGAATATCAAAAGGGAAACTTCAAAGTCAATTAATCAGTCAATGACATTACCAAAAAAAGTCAAACAATATTGTTCGACAACGATTCCTGATAAGGAATCGAAACGTCACAAAAAAAAAACAGAATACAAGACAAAATACACAACATATTTACTGGAATACTAGTTGTCAAATCTGTAGACCCACTTTCTCACAGTATCCAGCGGGAGAGTTTTTTCTATAAGAGGGCAACTTGTGTTCCGGGCAGTTTCCACAAACTGCCCTTAGATACTACACCTTGATATTGAAGTACTTAACTTATCTGTATTTTCAGAAACCATTGCGAGGAGAGAAAATCCCAGATGAACATTCAAAATAATCATTTACCTCCTCAATCATTTAGAAACTACTTATTAATATTAAAGATTTGTCATAATCATATTGTTGACTTTGATTTTCTATGTGATCTACACACTTTTTCCACCGAAAGTTGGAAATTTGAGTATTCTCTTTTCATAGATTTTTTCAGGGCGAGTTGCAAGCCCACTGCGCATGTGCTCCTCTACTTCTTTATTTCTCCAAACCGTTTTCCTCCCGGTAATTCTTTCAGAGTCAAGAAGGGTGGTCGAGGGCTGCTCAGCCCATTTCTTGCAGTGTATTCCTTTTTTTTTTGTTTCAAATACGCAGCTTTTGCCAACCGAAACAACTGTAGTAATCCACAATCACTGTACGTTGGGCATGTAGAAAATCGATCAGTAAATTTCCTTAGTCAAAAAAAAAAAAAAAACGTGCAGATGAAAGGTCAGTTTTGAATTTTATTCTTTTTTCGCTTCAAAATGACCTTCTCTTCTCGCTGAAATCTATTTAGAAGTCTTTCAACGATCTTTGGTTGACAGTCAACAACTCGGAACCCATCGAGCAGTAATTTTTCTGAAACCAAGTTGATCATTGATAATGATTGAACACTTCCATAGCTGACATCCAATTCTGAAGAAGTTCTTCCACGCGTAATCGGTGGTCATGTTCATGAGACCACTGTCTCTCGATTTTGGGACAGTGGTCTCTTCCCTATCTGTGCCTTCAAATGAGTTAGAATTTCTGAGGCTTTAACGCTCTTACTGGTTAAAATAGGTATTGACGACAAAACCAGCATACGCGCGTATCTGGCGGATTCCCAGTGCCCATCTACTCTAAACAACATAATCTAGTTCGAAACTGCATTCTAAGCACAATAGCAAAATTACCGTTTATATTTGACTTACCCTCGTATATAACGTAATTTGCTTGGAAAAAACATTTTAAACATGTCTTGTCAATTCGATGACATGCTATCTTTATTCTACCGTAAGGGGAAATCAGGATCTCCCTCTTCTAATATTTATGTGTTGCCGAAAACCAAAATGCAGAATCTCAAATTAAATTTACAGACAATAGAACAAACCCAAAAGAATATTAATATATGATGAGTTGTACCCAAATATTTGATAATTACCATGTTCCATTCAGATTTATAAAAAGTCAATTAATGCCAAATGGAGCATTGTAAACATCATCAAAAATAAAGAGCACTCGATAAAAAATTACCTTCAAAGCCACGAAGTTGAAAGTTTGAACGGTTATTTTCGATAAGCAAATAAAACTTTTTTCCAAGTTTTATCGTTTTATTTTTTTTTAGATTAGAGTTACGAGTGATTGAAAAATGCGCCTTTTTTCATATTTTTCACGATTAACTCATTTATTAATTAACCAATGGTATGGATCAGCATCTCATTAATAGGTTCTAAAAATGCGCATACACCACAATTACCTTTGATACTTGAAAATTTTATTCTGTTGCTGACAAATCACAAAAAATGCCAAAATACGGTTTTTGCTATTGTAAACATTTAGTATAATTAACCATGAAGTAAAAATGTGTTAACAAAACTTTTTTGGGGTTATGCAGTGTACCTTCTTCAAGAAAAACCATTCAAACAGTTGTGGAATTTTTTTACAGAAATGATAATTAAAATAATGCTAAGTTTCCTACACAAAATTGTCTACGCTTTATTTATAATTTCAGAATCTCCTTGTACAATGACTTTTGATGCAATCTTGACAACTCCTACAAGTTAGTTACTTCAGAAACAGAAAATTTGTACAAATATTTCAAACGTCAAAAACACTATCACGTTATTCAAAATGGCAAGTCGCTCCCAACAAGAGCACCGTTGCACATTGAGAGAAGTTGACACTTCAGGTCTACCACCGCTGCCGCCCATTCATCAGCCTGCACGAATTCCTGAGATCGATACGCAAATTGACACTTCTGGATATGACAAGCGCGAGAAGCAAGAACTTCTTCCGGAACAAATCCACTATGATCGCCGAAAGGAAACGACACGCCAGAGGCTACTGTTTCGTGATCCACCCATTCAGTAAACTGAACTACATATTCCAATGGATTTTCGCCATCGTGTGGACTTCCAGCATTCTCTTTGCGTTCGTGTATTATCTGATTTTGTTCAACTATCCTTTCCTGATTTTTCAATTCCTCGACATCTTCCGAGACTTAACCATAATTTCCTTTTTCATTACAGGTTACGTTGATGGAAAACAGAAATTAATTTGCATTGATCCCAAAGCTAGTGCATTAAGGTATCTAAAAACTTATTTTATATTTGACTTAATTGTCACTCATATGGATGAAGTATTGTATTTTTGTGTTGACTGGCACTCTTTCAAATCCACCAGCAATCCTGCTTATTTTGTATTTGTCGTAGTTGTTAGTCTAGCTTACGCTGTTCGAATAAAGTCACTCATGGAAGCAGTGCATCAAATTATAGCTCAGTTAGGTGGAGCAGATTGGGTCTATTTCCTGGTGTCACGTATACTCTGCATTATATTTTGTTTGAACGCTTTTACCTGTTTGGAGTCATCATATGCTGATCTCATATATAAAAAGAATTACCCCGACAAGATGTGGTTGGTAAGAGTTAAAGTACATGATGTGACACCTGAAAGCGGAAGAACTATGCTAGATCGATACATGGAATCCTTGTTGTTAGTTCGACCACCTTTTTCGGTTTTGCATATTCCCGGTGCAAAATCACGGAAGTTAGTGACTACATTCTGTTGATGGTAATCCGAATGTTTGCAGATTCTTTACCTTATATACCCTTGCTGATTTTTTGAGGTATTTCGGCTTGACTGGTATAGCAGAAAGCAAATACGCCCAATATCTGGCGCAATTAAAGGATATATATGCTCCAAGAGTCTTCCCCATAACCTGAAGAGTAAGATTTTGACATATTACGAATTCAAGATGCAGAAGAACTTCTTTGACGAAAAAGTGATATTGGGGAATCTCTCTGAGTCTCTTAAGACTGAACTTTTTCTCTACGGAGCTAAACGCTTGATCGATAGAACTCCACCTTTGAAGAGTTTAGGTAACTCTGTACTGGCTGAACTGTTTGCCCATATGACGGTGGAGACTTATCTTCAGAATGACGTCATGTATGCACCTGGGGTTGTGGATTCCGTATTCTTTGTTGCTTATGGCACACTGATTGGTTATGATAAGGAGGGAGTTGAGTACACCCATTTCGTGGATGGAGATGAATTTGGCGTTATTAATATGTTGACTGGCAAACCAGCTGAGTCATTAATAGTAGCTGCTGAAACTTCAGAAATCTACAAGGTTCCCAGATCCATCATGCGCCAGTTCATGGAACAGCACGCCGCGCTCACCAGGTACTACGAGAAGAGGGCTGCTGAGAGATATAGGCGGAAAGCTGTGTACATGGAGGTAGCTAGAGCTGGTGGAAGTAACGTGATTGCGCAGTTGAGGGAAAGAAAAATTCTGGAAAGAAGAACTCTTCGAGAAAGAGCGGTTGATTAGTCTTTATCTATCATTTAGATGCTTTTTAATGTGACCTGCTAAATTTTTATATAATTTAGAAATGTTTTTTAGTTGAATAATTATGTCAATAAATAGTTCATGTGCTTGATTGTTAAGCTATAGCTATATGAAACTTAATAGAATTTCAAAAAAGTTATTTATTAGCCTCTCTTAACTGTAATAGTGTGGATGGTGAATATTTTGATGATACCTTCGGATTAATACCACAAATACTGGAGAGTCTGTACACTTCAAATACTCCAAACGTTTCAGGGTCCAGATCAAACCCCCTTTTTCAAAGGTAATAAAAAATTAACACACAACAGAATAAAGAAATTAAAAATTAAAAAGTTCGCAATGACAAATTTAGCATTCACAATTTGACTTTTTTAAAACATACCTACGATCTTTGACCTTGCATTGCACAAAACTCGTGCCAAGACTACAAAGAGAGGACAATAGAGAGAGAAAGTGGCTATTTCACTCGATTGCGAGCTGTTTCCAATGAATACGTCCGGCACGCACGTAGTTCATTGGCTGCTTCCACCCATCAAGTGAAATAGCCTGTTACTCCCTCTGTAGCCCTCTCTTTTCAGAAATATGTGCTCTAAGTATATACGATCAGCAAAGAAATTCTCTACAAACCTTATAGTACGAGGTCCGGCTGCAGAATTAGTGCATCCATCGAGTGTTTGCTAAAACACTATTTTTACCCATATTTATGATTAGGAGAATATATATCTACCAGGTTGCCTATAAAAATGTGGCCGCTAGTATTTTAAATTAAATTACTATTAATTGATTTTTCGTAGAAAATTTCATTGACTTGTTGTTTCAATAAAATATCATCCATCAGTATATACAGGGTGAGTTTTTTCTGATGATCAGCATGTTGATCTCGGAAACTAGCGGAAATAGAGCAATGGTTAAATTGGGAAAGATTTGCAGTTTTACTGGCCCAATTTAATGACACTTTCGGATTTTTGTAAAAAGTCGTGGCTTACTAGATATTTTGAAAAAACGAAATTCTGTCGATTTAGTCAAATCCCTCTAGCTCCTTTGTCTTTGATTTTATAAAAAAGTGTAAATATCTAAATTGTATCCCGAATATGATTGTCATGTCCTCGTTTGCGTGGCAGCTCTCGTTCTCAAGATATGACACAAACTTATCTTTTTTTGAATGAAAATCATAGTTGGCTATGACCTCAAAAAATCGGACATTATTTGAGCTTTTCAACGATATAATACTCGACATAGTTATTCATAAAAATAACGGAGTTATGGTTGCTTTTTCTCTTATTTTCACTTTTAACGTAGTTAGCCATTAATAGATCGATTTATTAATAACTATTTCAAAAAAAATTATTAGGTATATCAGATATAACGAAAAAACTAAATAAGTAGGTACTTACTAAAAAGTTATGAAATTAAAGTACATAATAATGGTTACAATTTATATTCGAAAAAACTAGATTTACTAACTGCGGTATGTTCAATAGACACAATGAGCATATCTGGGCTAAAGAAAACCCTTTCCATGTAGAACAAAGACGAACCCAGATAAAATTTGGTTTTAATGTTTGGTGTGGTATCATAGGGTCTACTATTCTGGGGCCTTTTATCTATGACGTATCACTTACTGGGGCATTTCTTGCAATACACTTTTCAAGACATGTTGCATAATTTGAATTTGAGAACTCGTTTAGAAATTGAGTGGTTCCCACCTGATGGAGCACCTGCTCATAACTCGTTATTATTAAGACAACTCTTAGATAATATCTATCCAAACTCTTGGATAGGAAGAAATGGCCCAGGCAAATGGCCACCCCGGTCTCCCGATTTGGCAGTTATAGACTTCTATTTATGGGGTGCGCTAAAAAACAAAGTATACAAAAGAAAGAATGAGACAGTTGGTGACCTAAGGGAGGCGGTATTACAAGCAATTGAAGAAATTGATAGGAGCTCTGTGAGGAAAGCGGTTATGCCAAACTTAAAAAGATGCATTTTTTGTTTAAATAACAATGGTGGACTTTTCGAACATAAATTGTAACCATTATTATGTACTTTAATTTCTTAAGTTTTTAGTAAGTACCTACTTATTTAGTTTTTTCGTTATATCTGATATATGTAATAAAAAAATCTTTCAATGTTTTTTGGAATAGTTATTAATAAATTAATCTATTTCATGGCTAACTACGTTAAATGTGAAAATAAGAGAGAAAAGCATCCATAACTCCGTTATTTTTATGAATAACTATGTCGAGTTTTATATAGTTGAAAAGCTCTAAAAATGTTCGATTTTTGAGGTCATAGCCAACTATGGTTTCCATTCAAAAAAAGATAAGTTTGTGTCATATCTTGAAAACGAGAGCTGTTACGCAAACGAGGACATGACAGTCATATTCGGGAGACAATTCCGTTCAATTTTGATATTTACACATTTTTTTAAATCAAAAGCAAAGGAGCTAGAGGGCTTTGATTAAATCGACAGAATTTGGTTTTCTCAAAATATCTAGTAAGCCATGACTTTTTACAAAAATTAAATTGGGCCAGTAAAACTGAAAATCTTTCCCAATTTGACCATTGCTCTATCTCCGCTAGTTTCCGAGATCTCCATTCTGATCATCAAAAAAACTCACCCTGTATAAAGACTGATAAATCACGGTTGCCATAGCGCCCGTACCTTTTCACAGCAAGCTGTTCACAGGTATGATTTTCTTACATTTATACGCTCATAACGTACATTTATATATTAAATTAAAACTATTCAATTCTGTTTATTATGGTATACGGTTGCCTAATTAAATCTGGTCGCAAATAAGGGTTGCTGGTTGTTAAAAATGGTAACTATATATGGTAGAGTGAAATGGAGCTAGTGCGTAGCATTACCAGTCAGACGAGGCTAGCGATTGCCAGCTATACCACGGTTTAAAGCCATTGCGCATGCGTCGGATGCTAGTGTTCTCAACTGAACAATTCCCACATTTTTATTTTAAATTAAAATCCTGCTCTTTTTTTGCTAGAATTCTCATGTTTAGTAATTGTGCGACTTTCAGTGTTTTCTTTGCTTAGTTTATCTTTGGCATTAATTTGTTTATCTTATCGTTCTTCTTCTCTGCATTAAATGCTGAGGTTCTAAAGAATTTGCGCTTCTCTTTGGACTTACGATTGTTGGTTTCAAGTTGTTCAGTGTCTTGGGATGAGGGAGTGTTTGTTGTAGAATAGTTAGGGTGGGATTTGGCGTACCCTCAATATCGCTGTTATCAATCCCACTCAAATCTGGCACATTACTCTTTCGATTTATGGTCTTTACAGAAAAGCCAACGCGTGTGGTGGGTAAAGGAGTTGTTGATAATGTAGTTGTTGTAGCTTCAGCTGGAGTATTAGGAGCTTCAGATGGCGTTGTGGCTTCTTTCAATCTCTTTTCTTTTATTTTCTTCCAACCTTTTTGATGTTTTTTTACTTCAATCCTAACAAAGAAGAAGAAACAAAGACAGGAATATATAGAAAATATATGTCATAAGAGGGCCAACAAAGTTACTGCCCAAACGCAGTCCAGTATAAACAATAACTCTGTTGGCCCAATCGTCACGCACGTAAATTTGGAATTACCAACTGTCTCCGAGCTAACTGTGTTTCAATCTATGAAGAAGCTGAAAAATAAGTTTACATCTGGATATTAGGGTGTTCCGTCTTTTCTTATTAAAGATTGTGCTGCTGGAGTTCTGGATGTTCCTCGCAGTATCGTATACAACCTATCATCCTTAACGTTTCCCTCTACTTGGAAATCAGCTCAAATATGTCCGGTATTTAAATCCGGAGACAAATCTGCTATCGAGAACTAGAGGCCAATATCTATATTGTCGAACTTTTCCAAAGTTTCAAATTTCTGATTCGCAGCACGATGATTTCTGGAGATAAAATTTATTGTTACCAACCTTACTATTATAACTTAGTACCTTGCGGAATGTCTAGATAAAAAAAGTCAACTGGATTTTATTTATACCGACTTTGCAAAGGCATTTGATAAATTGGATCACGGTATTCTACTTGGTAAATTGGCTAAATTTGGATTCGGTATTCAACTCATTACTTTTTTTATTCTTATTTTGACAACAGAATCCAGTCTGTTTTCTATAATGGATTTAAATGAAACCAATACATTGCTACATCAAGGGTTCCTCAGGGTCCAATCTGGGACCTCTGCTGTTTCTTCTTGTCATTGATGACTTGACAAGTCGGCTAAAGTGTAACACCCATTTATTATATAAAAACTATTTAAAATTTCTCTTTGAGAATTAAACGGGTATGAGAGGGCTCATTACGACGAAAACAAATAATTTTTTCATATTTTTAAAATAAATTAATTAAAAGATATTAACAAAAATATAAAAAAATTTACCCATTCCCCCCTTATCTCCGAAACCATAAGCTGGAAAATTTTGAAAACAAAATGGAGTTATAGCCCCTCAACTGATCTTTACTGGAAAATTAAGGAGAAACCCCTTATATTTATTTTGGGAGGGCAAATAATAGAATTAAATGGAAAATTAAAATTAAAATTGTTTCTAACCCATCATGTTATATATCAAATGAAAGGGCTCATTATGGCGAAAACAAATATATTTTTTTCATATTTTTAAAATAAATTAATTAAAAGATATTAACAAAAATATAAAAAAATTTACCAATCCCCCCCACCCTAAACCCGAAACCATAAGCTGGAAAATTTTGAAAAAACAATGGAGGTATAGCCCCTCACCTGGACTTTAGTGGAAAAATAAGGAAAAACCCCTAATATTTTTTTGGGGGGCAAATTATAAATTAAATGGAAAATATAAAATTAAAATTGTTTCTAACCCAGCATGTTATATATCAAATAAAAGGGCTCATGATGAAGAAAACAAATATATTTTTTCATATTTATAAAATAAATTAATTAAAAGATATTAACAAAAATATAAAAAATTTTACCCATTACCCCTTATCTCCGAAACCATAAGCTGAAAAATTTTGAAAAACTGGAAGTATAGCCCCTCACCTGAACTTTACTGGAAAAATAAGAAGAAACCCCTAATATTCATTTTGGGGGGCAAATTATAGAATTAAATGGAAATTAAAAAATTATAATTGTTTCTAACGGGTCATGTAATATATCAAATCCCAGGGCTCATTATGACGAATAGGTACAAATATATTTTTTTAATTTTTTTAAAATGAATATTTCAAAATATATTAAAAAAATTATTTTAAAAGAATTACCCATTCTCCCCGTTATTCCCCAAACTCTAAGACCTCATTTTTTTTATAGGAAAAATATGAAAAAAATACCTAATTCTATTATTTGGCCTCCAAAAAATAAATTAAAAATAAATTACTAGAAAACCCCCATAGTAATTTTAGGGACAAATTATACAATTAAATGGAAAATAAAGATTCAATTTTCAAAACCATCATGTAATATATCAGATAAAAGGCTCATTATGTGAATTACAAATATAACATATTTTTAAATCATTTGTATAAAAGATATTAAAAATATTAAACATCGACTTAATTCCCACTTTAGAAACAACACTATTTAAAATTTGAAAATTATATTTTATTTATATTTTTAAATAATTTGAATAACAGATTTAATAATTTATAATTTAAACTTTGACCTATTTTGCCGTTTTTTCTTCCAATATACAGAGCCTCAAAACTCAGACAGTAGATTATAAAAGGCATTTCTGAAAGTTTATTAGTAAAATAACACTCTAATGTTACTTTTTGGGGGCCAAATTACAAAATTTAATACATATGTATTGTGATAAAAATCTAGCGAATCCTAAAGCAGATAAAATAAAAAGTCTCTTTTTGGAAAATCAAAGTGTATATTTTTTATAAATTTAAAACGCTTCCTTTAAAAGATATAAGGGTAAGTATAAGAAAATGCACTCATTCCCTGCTTGTCTGAAACTGGAATATTCGAATCTTGAACGTGGTACGGAACCCTAAGTATGCGAGTCCAACTCGCACTTGACCAAATTATTTATTTATATAATTGCAACCAAAAATGATATCCAAATCACATCAAACGAGAAAGAGATGTATTTTTGAATGAAGTAAATAAAAGTAAACAAACATGCTCTTCGAATGAATTGAAGTCTGTAAAAATGACGAAAATACATACACTACCTTAACCAATATATCTTTGCGTTAACACAAATTTGAATAAACAAATTAGATTGTCGCAAAACCTTCCTGGCTCGCTGTCTATATCGCTGACAAGAATTTTGAAATGGACAATTTCCCATTAAAATGTAACGACCAATTATTTTCGAAATGATGTATTCCCATTGTGGTCTTGCCAAGCACCAGCTCAGCTAATTTATATCCAATTACAGAAAAATAATTACGATAGCCAATCTAAATTTTAAAATTCAACAAGCACATGTATAACAAGACGAACTCCTGTTAGCACATGCATATAAATTTCAACAATTTCCTCAAAGTCACGGTATCATGCGAGCAGTATTTGTAAGTGTATAGAAAATCTACGATATATATCCTCTCTCATACATTATACACGCCGAACTTACTACTACTGTTTGGGATCTGCTAACCTACTTTTGTCTTTTTTGCACGTTAGGCGTCGTGCATGGCTTTGTCTTCGTCTTGATATAGAGAAGAAAGCATATATAAATAAGTTGCAATTTCACCCAATAACACTATTTGCTAACAAGTGCTAGTGCGGCATCGAGCTTTTTTTATTTACGTTTGCGTAGATAGTTGTTTATTAAATAAATTATAATGGAATTTGCGTTAAGGGTGAGTTTTTAAAACATAATTAGGCTAATTTAAAACTATTTCAGATAAAAATTTAATCAAAAACTGTAACATTTTCACTATTAAGCAGCATAGCTTAGATATAATTAGCGTTATTATTATAGTAAGTAAATTATCTTAAATAAATAACTAAACGATTTTTGAAATTAAAATATCGTTTGTATTTGTTTACTAATTGAAATAAAACACCTTGCAGGCATATCTCAATATGTCAATTTCTCGAGCAATTTAAATGAAAAAAAAAAATTGTAGCCGCTTCTCCGAATGATTCACAGAAAATCAGAACCAAATTGGTTTAGTCACTATGTAGATTAATGAAACAAGCTCACTTTATGCGAATTTCTCTTTGGATAACAATAACAACAGTAAATAATAATAATATTATATAAACATAAAAAAAATCTTCCAGTTGTTTTTATAAGAAATATTAAATTATAATCATAAATCATTGTTGTACTAAATAGTCAAACTTAAGTGGAAATAAATACAATCAACAGCTGCGTAATTTTGGAAGAGTTGTGCGTGTGTGGATGAGGTGTACTTTTATCTATAAATGACTTGGTCAGTCTCGACTTAGGATAACTATGTAACGGACTGTTTGTTTTTCTTAATAATGAAAGTAAATTTATCAACATTTGTCAACGTCTTTTTCGTCCTTTTCTTTAGCTTCATTCCAGATTGTAGGTTATTATAGTATCATCAGCAAAACTCTGTATTTTTCATTCCAATAGTAAATAGAATATATCATTTACGTAAATATTGAATAAGGTAGGTCCGATTACTGTTCCTTGAGGCACCCCACATTCAATAGTTCTTTTATCACACATGTCGCAAATCTTAACTAATTGGGGTCGATTTGAGAAGTGACGTTTTATTAAAGACTGTCAGACTCTTCTAAACCCTATACTGTGAAGTATTTCCAGCAAATAATCATGAACCACGGTATCAAAAGCTTCCGCTAGATCTACAAAGATAGCTAAAGTCGCTTTTTGCTCCTATATTCTTATAAATATTTGATGTAAGGTTTACTATTTCATGATTTGTTTAGGCAGGTTTACGAAATCCAAATGGTTTTTTGGAGAAAAAACTTTTGTTATCTAAAAAATTTAATAATCTGTTATATAATATTTTCTTCAAAATTTTTAATATATTAGATATCAAGGAAATAGGTCGGTACTTTGCTGTATTTAAATAATCTCCAGTTTTTTAAAGTGGTATTATATCAAATCCTTTTAATTGAAAAGGCCTACAAAAGGATAATCTTTGTGCGTGGGTGAGGTCTACTTTTATCTATAAATGACTTTGTCACTCTCGACACTTAAAATAGGTTTAAAATTAGAAGTTAACTTACAGACTTTAGGATAACTATGCAATGGACTGTATACACTGTTTGGTTTTTTTTTTAAATAATGAAAGTAAATTTCTCAACATTTGTCAACATTCACTTTTACGTCTTTTTCTTCTTGTTCTTTAGCTTCATTCCTGGTTGTAGATTATTACAACATCATCAGCAAAACTCTGTATTTCTCACTCGAATAGTAAATAGAATATATCATTTACGTAAATATTGAATAAGGTAGGTCCGATTACTGTTCCTTGAGGCACCCCACATTCAATAGTTCTTTTATCACACATGTCGCAAATCTTAACTAATTGGGGTCGATTTGAGAAGTGACGTTTTATTAAAGACTCTCAGACTCTTCTAAACCCTATACTGTCAAGTATTTCCAGCAAATAATCATGAACCACGTTATGAAAAGCTTTCGCTAGATCTACAAAGATAGCTAAAGTCGATTTTTGCTCCTGTATTCTTATAAATATTTGATGTAAGGTTTACTATTTCATGATTTGTTTAGGCAGGTTTACGAAATCCAAATTGTTTTTTTAGAGAAAAAGCTTTTGTTATCCAAAAAATTTAATAATCTGTTATTTAATATATTTTTTAAAATTTTCGAAATATTAGATATCAAGGAAATGGGTTGGTATTTTGCTGCATTTAAATCATCCCCTGTTTTGTAAATTGGTATTACACCAAATCCTTTATATGTTTGTTAGTGGGGCAGCATTTAATTGATCGTAAGGTCTTTAACTATTTCTGAAAAAATGCTATCATTATCTGAGGATTTACTATTTTTTAGGGATTTTATTGTTTCAATAATTTCATTCTCATCGGTAAAAACTGTAGATTCATATACTGAAAATTTACAATGGGACAGTTAATTTTATTTTGCTTATTCTTAGTGAAAAAATTACAACATGTGTGTGCAAACCTTTGTTGTAATTGGTGTTGTTTCAATTTTTTAGTTTAATTTCTGCAATTTCAGTTTTTTTGCTATTGCACAAATTATTTAGCAATTTTTATTCTTGTTTATTTTAATTTGATAGTAGCCTCTGTTTGCAATAGAGAGTATTTCTTCTGTTTTTTTTTGTATTTGTTAAATCTTGATATCGTTTGTGATGTAGGATTGTTCCTTACTTTTTTGCGATGTAGATTGTTCCCTTTATGTAATATTTCCATAATTACAGCAGCAATATTAATGTCAACACTGCTATAAGATTTTCTTCCGTATATTGCTTCATACTGCCCAACGATAATTTCCCAATATACCTAGGCTCTTTTTGGCCTGGTATCGCTTTTCTATTAAAAATAGGTTCTTGTAAATTATTTCACCGTGTTTGTGACTATTGTCTCCCACCTCATGTTATAGTAAACAAATTTACAAGGCTGAAATCATATGCTCATTCAATTTCATAAAAATACATCTAACCTAAGCCCAGTTTTGTTCAACTACTGATCAGAATATATTATAGTACCCCCTTGGACTGAATGCTGTTTTACGTACCATTTCTTTAACCTAATTATTTGTCAGTCAAAAATAAGGACTCACAATTTTGTAGCTATAGTTCTCTGCCTTAAGCAGTTCCTCTCCATAGCCTTGCTTGTCTCTTGAGGTCGTCTTCCTATCTCATCTGAGGTCTTTCTCATACAATGAGTTCTACTAAATATTTTACTAGCCAGTTACTTATATCTTTAAGATAGTTATTCATTTTAGGCTCTACCTCAGCCTAACTTTCCCCTGTATGATATATGATTTGATAGTATTATGTCATCAGGCATACTATTAATAAGTCGTTAAAGTACAGAATTAATAACAGTAGCTTTTAATTTAAATGTCGTAATAATTTTCGTTTTGCAATTTACATCAATAAATATAAAGCCATTGACAACGAAGTCAGAGTAGACTTTGAAATGTTTGGTTTTCCTTTAATATAGGTCGTTTTATTTCGATTGTGGTGTTATTGCTCAAAAAAACATAAAAGTAATAACAGTAGCCTTAGTATTCATCCTTGCGCACTTGACAATATTTACTTACGGTATCAAAAATCTTAACACACCATGTTCTGTCTTGTAGATTAGAACCAATAAGCACATGAACATTTCCCCTTATTTCATTACAATACAATTTTTCGAATATCTTGCGATTGTCAGCACGCTTTTGCTAAGTCTAAAAATGTAGATGCAACTGAGGTAGTGTTATCAAGTGTTTTCATGGATCAAAGTTGTTAGATAATTTAAGGCAATATTTATGCAAACATTAACCTAGTTCTTCCTGTGTATTTCAATTCAAAAACATGTCGTTTCATTGTCGGCATACGCAGACTCCACTTGAAACGATATCGTTTTTTTGTAGAAGAGATGGCCTGGTGAATTGTTTGAACTTGTTTCTCGCTAAAGGCACTCAAATAGAATGCAGGAAATTTATCTCTAAACAAATTTATCTCTAAAAACATATTACTAAGAGTTAAGAACTCTAACTTCTTCAACAGTTAAATGCTTTTAGTTAAGATCTGTGTAGAAATTTTTTCAGTGATACCTCAGTATCTATAAGAGTTAAGACCATCACTTACTTTTTCCACTTAATCTGATTGATGTATAATTGAAAACCACTCAGGTGTCGATATCCTTGATTGTCTCAGTTTGTTTTTTATGATGGAATAAAAAGAAGTAGTGACAAGCGCTCGATCTATCATCAATAGATTTTTGAATGGTAGCTAATAGAGCTCGCAGATCGTGGTGAAGAGTGATCCGTCTTCGGCGGTTGGTTTTCCTCATCTTGAAGACAACTGGCAAACAATCGTCAGTTTTAATTCTGGTCTATACATTTAACTTCATGACTGTTCAACTGTTCTGCGTTGTTTAGTGGTACGGTTCAAAATGCAGTTTTTCCGAAAAACAAGCGACAGTTTCTTGGTACTCACTATGCACGAACAACTTTTGTTGATTCGGCTCACTACATTGTAAGAGTGATGTCTGGTCAGTCGACTGTTCCTTTGCGGTAATGTCAGTTTGCGTAAAGTTCACAACAACTTACGATCTAATCAGTTCATCGCTTGGAGTAAGCACGAACTATGTCATTTTTTTGACTTTCGACCAATCGACACGAGCCTTGAACGATTGACAAATGTGAACGATATTGAATTGTTTATGCAATATTGAATGTATGCTGTCTCACTAATGTGTAAGGTTGACACAATCTCCCGATAGGACATGACGGTCTTGCAATATCAGTTCGCGCACAACATCAATGGTTTCCGGAACAACAACTGTTTTGGACGACCTTCACGAAATTCCTTTTGGAGTGAACTACGACTCGATTGAATTCACCATACCATCGATATTAAAAAAATGGAGTCCTTGATGGAGTTTCATTAAAATTAAATTAAGTTCATCCATGCACTCTTGCTGACGTAATCCACGTCGAAAATTGTAAAAAATAATCGCACGAAATGTTTACGATTTAATTCCATTTTTTGGCCGAGATGAATCCTTAAGTTACTATAAACAACACATAGCGCTCGTATGTCAAAACGTTCTGAGTACTTATGACCTCAAAAGTGTCAAACTTTACGATAGAGCTGTCAGTTGTCAGATTGCAACACTAGGGTTGTCCAATCCCGAAATATAAAAGGCAGCCTCGTATCTATCTATAACCTATTCATTGAGATTCTGCTGTATGTTGGTAAGAAGTCAATACCCTACTTCCTGAAGATCCAATATTACCATAGTTTTAAAGTAACAGGATAACAAGTTTTGAATTGATCGATTTCCTCCAAGTAGAAAAGAACTGATCATTTTCAAACGGCTGAACAGATTTTTTTAATTATAGTTTAGAAAAGTATGTTGCTGTACCGGAAGTATTAAGAAGGAACTATAATAACTGAAGTAACAAAAAAAAAGTAATTTCAGTTTTTAAAAGGCTTCCATGGATTTTTTTTAATTAATAACTAACACCAATTCTTATATTTGATATTGATAAAATGTTAATATTTCATTTATTTCAAATACTATTGAGAACTGGGTCTGACTTAACAAGTTTAGAAACTTTAAAATATTTATATTTTTCCTAAGGAGAGGAAAGAAAAACATAAAGACAATGTACAGATGCCATAATTAGTATTCAGAAAACATCATTGCTGGTATTTGGTTTTGTTTAAGTTGTTCATTACAACCATCAAATTTCTTTCAATACTGCCATGCACTCTCGATCTGCTCCACCGTTCCAAGTTAAATTCCCCCCTCCCTACTTTTCAAGTATGTATGAATAACTGTATACATTTAATAAATAAGTTATTTTCTCTTTCTATTAATGTAACTTATTACTTTATTAGCTGTCTCTTTTTATGTCCTCTTTTAACAGGGCTATATGCCTAATTGACTTAGTCTGATTGATTATTTATATCAGTTTGCATATTTTATTATGTTTTTCTGTTTCCTTTTAGTATGGTGTTTTGTTTTGTATACATATGTATACAGCTATAATCTTTTCAAGAATTTTTTTACATATACAGGGGTTGATGTGATATCAATAAATAAACCGAATGCTTTCCTTTCTCCAGTTTTTGTTTACAAAGTTTTCAATGAGAAATGAACACAATTGGGACACTCTTGCAGAATTATTCCTTGTCTGCGAGTACAAA
This sequence comes from Octodonta nipae, assembly GCA_034190945.1. Lineage (NCBI taxonomy): Eukaryota > Metazoa > Arthropoda > Insecta > Coleoptera > Chrysomelidae > Octodonta > Octodonta nipae. Next base: position 12,499,966 of record CM067223.1, read on the forward strand.
TTGATTCTTTTATAGCTTACATTTTTTAAAATCAAGCATCACTTCGAATTGCGGGTATAAGTTTTTATGGACTTTTAAATCATTATGAGTTTCAAAATAATTTAATATACTACGTATTTTCCAATTACTGCAACTTCATAATCTTAGTCTTGCGAAGCTAAAAAGTTTTTACTTCAGTTAAATAATTTGATTGTCTTCTGTTATTGGCAATTAATTGTTTAACTTCAAGTTCGTTTGCCTTTGTTTAGAATACGGAATTTTACTTTTTACTCATTTTTATCTGAGGAAATGTTGAAGTTATGTAAGACATTTCCGATGATTCATTGCAAAATTATTTGTTAACTCAGCGTTTAGTTTATTATACAGTGTGGAACAGCGAAATGTAATAAATTCGATAACGAATAAAGCACGGCGTTTTGGGAAAAACGCTTGGACACTACGAATTGTATTTTTAAGTGCTAATTTTTTCAACAAAAAAATATATAGGGTGTTTCATGTGACAGTGGCCAATACCATCCAATTTTAAATGCAAGCCATTCTCCAGCAAATTCTAGACATAATTCATGTGCAATGAATGTCCTACACCAACCTTCAACTGTTTCGGAAATATTAAGTGTTTTCAGATTTATTGCAAAAATTATCATTAAAAAAATTGTTTTATTTCACAAATTTGCTAATTACACTCCATACTTAATTCCCATTTAGCTATTGATACTGAGATAGTAAGCAAAAACCATTTCTGCTTTCCTTTTTCCTGATTTGAAAAAAAAAAAAAATGTTAATTTTCATCAAAACTTATAGCTTTAGCATCTTGTTGTCTGCCTGCATGACAGCGGTGAAAAATGGTTCATTTAATAGAAATGCAAAAAAAACATTCTACAAATGATTGGTTATGGAGATAACACACGGATACAAATGGAAGTTTCTCGCTTATTTCACAATTTTTTTCCATATTTGCTGCCTGTATCTCAAGGAACAATTAGCAAAATAGAAAAGCAGTTTCGCGAGCTTGGTCATATAAGACATATAAAAAGTACCAGTGCTCTAAGTGATAATACGAACCAATTTCGTATTCGTATATTATGCATGAGTTATAAGAAAAGCCACCTAATTCTGCTCGAAAAGCAGCCCCACTGTTCAACGTTAGCCATACATAATTTTTTTAAGTTTTAAAGGAAAGTAAAATGCATCCCAATAAAATGATGCTGACTCAGGAGCTCATGGAAGATCCAATTAGTAGATGACAGCACGTTTACACTTCACGGTCATGCTAATCGTCAAAATTGCCGCTATTGATCTAATGAGAATCCTCACTGGATGACAGAGAAACATATGCAATCTCCTGAAAAAGTTTGGGCAGGAATTGTTGGAAATCATATCGTAGGTCCCTTTTTCATTGATGGCAACTTGAATGGAGATAAGTATTTAGAACTGTTCCTAAATAATGTCATCCTACAAACAAACACACAAGTTCCTGCCAATATAATATGGTTTCAGCTAGATGGAGCAACGCCCCAGTACGAAATCAATGTCCGGCAGTACCTGAACCAAATTTTTCCAAATCGGTGGATTGGGAGGCGCGGATTAATAGAATGGCCAGCACGATCTCCTAATTTGACGCCATTGGAATACTTTTTGTGGGAATATGTCAAAAGTACTGTATACAAAACTAAACCCCTGAACTGAGATATACCTAAAATGACGAATCACGCTTGTGATTAGATTAGTCACGCCTGAGATGTTGAGTGACGTTATAAGACATTTCTATACCAGATTAGCATGTTGCCAAAATGTTAGCGGCGACCATTTTGAACATTTCCTACATTGACATTAGTGTTTTTTTATATTATTTAGAAATAATCAGTATTACTTATGAGGTTTTTAGTGTAATGTAGCGAATTTGTGAAAGAAAGTAATTTTCTTTTTTTAATGTTGATTTTTGTAATAAATGTGAAAACACTTAATATTTCCGAAACAGTTGAAGAAAGGTGTAGGACATTATACATGAATTATGTCTAGAATTTTCTGGAACATCCAAAAATAAATAATATACTGGGGCTTCCATTTAAAATATGAAAGTTGGTATTGGCCACCATCACCATGATACACCCTATATATTTATTCCCCAACACGCCCTCCTTTATTTGTTATCGACTGTATTCCCTTTGGCTGTTCCACACTGAATACTACCTGCGGATTCACCGGGGCATGGAAAATTATTAGGAAATAGTTACATTTGATTTTTATAATAACTCCGCCTTCATCATCTTTAAGTATAATGGCGGCACTTCACTTGGTGTTAGCGTATTTTTCTTTTGTATCGCTATATTCGTCCAAATATTTGATGCATTCGCAAATATTCCAAATGTGCCATCCACACATCTTGCAAAACACTCAAACATGCCAAATATGTTTGAATACCAGTAAATGTGACACATGACTCACCGTAAAGATAACTAAACAAAGTTATGAAAAATGTTTTTTTTATTTTTTACCTACCTCAGTATTCTTAGATGGGTTGCATTCATAGATGGCTCACAGAAAACTATTCATGTATTTGTAAGCAAACCATGTTGGTTTGAATACGCTAGACGTGCCTGCTCCTGATGTTTCTGATTTCTTAATTTTTGTGTTATAATCCCTGAACGCAGACATCAAAGATTACCTCTTTTCCTTTAAATCAGCGATTGTGCATGGTTGTCCAATATTGTTTTGGATATCTATCCATGCATCATTTATTTTATTTTTATTTTTGTGGCTGGTATGTTTGGGATCCCAAATGCAAGGATGCATTTGGTACAACTCGAGAAACTTCATGATGTTATTGTTCGACCACTCCATTTTGTCACAAACACTACTTTGCCATTAAAAACAACACTGGTTGATCGAAGCGTCGCGTGCAACTGTATAAACTAAGTGTCGACGGCTGAAGCAAATATTTGGCTTATTTGACTCCTTTGAAGTGCATTGAAAACCGACAATTGGACGGTAAGGCGTATTTGCTCTTAGCGGTATTCGATTTATTTGTTCAAATAAAGCAAAAATAGCGAATAACCTCCCCACACATCGCCGTTTTTGGACAAATATAGCAAATATACGAATACGCTACACCAAGTGAAGTGCCGCCATAGGCTTTTTAACACAAAACCGACGTTTCAATTTAATTGTCAATTTGTGCACTGAATTTGTGGTATACTACTGAGTTATTGAAATGGTGCGTTATCCTAGCTAAAAAAAGTAAAATATTTTTTGTATTTGTTTTATTATTGCGCCCACTTTCCATAAGTGTAATTCATCTTATATTGCAACCACCCTGTATATGTTCTTGTGTATTGGTCACCCAATATAAATTATTGGTCTATCATTTTCTAAATCACCCCGTACAACTAAAATTCAACCCTACATGATGTTGCAACCGCCCTGTATAAGTATTAATCCTCTCCTATTTTTCTATTGTTTAAATCAACATATATACCTATAATTTTACTTCGCTCAATATGCTAGGTATTTAACAACCACTTATGTTCCACACTATATAACATTTGTTAACAGCACTGTATAACTATAATTCCACTCCATTTTATATTTCAATCATCCTGTATATGCAACTGCTCTAACATTTTTTTAACCCTCCGCGCTATAACTTGAATATCCTTACCTTATTTAACCATTTTTTGAGTTTTTTATCCAGTCTGTATAACTATAGTTTTACTTCATTCTTATTTCAACCACCTTGCATATTCAACTACTTATGTGCCACCCAATACAAAATTTTTTGAACCTAAATAATTTTACTTGGCGCTGTTTTCAGGTCCGCACATTGCTTGCTGCTTGAATTTCGATGCACGCACACACCTACCAGCGTATACCATATAGAAAAGATCGCTCACCTAAAAAAAATTTTGAGCCATTTCACCCGACTGCAATGAAAACCGTTACAAACACCCTTTACGATATATTTCCATGGCATATTTTGTGATCTAAGCTAGATATGTAAGATGATACTTCGGAAGATTGCTGAGGAGGTCTTGTATTATTTTGTCTGTTCATTGGGGTTTTCACCCCTCAAAATTTTTTCCTGCAACAGATAAGTATTTAAAATCGTATTTGGAGAACAAAGTATAGTAAAATTGCCCGGATTACTGGCTGTCCGTACAGAAATTCTTCCTCGCAGCTATTCTGAAAGAGATGTCTTAAAATGATCAACCAGTATTCCTGTATATAAATAGTGTATGGTATAATGTTATACTTATCTGTTTGGAGACGTTTCAACTCCTGGAACTCTGGAGTCGTTGTCAATTGTTTTGTTGAATCTTTCTTGGTATTTTCAGAAAAATTTCGCACTGATATGGATTATGTTGTTTGTCAAAAAAATTTGACTGGCAAAATTTAAAACATAATCCATATCAGTGCGAATTTTTTTTGAAAATACCAAGAAAGACTCTACAAAACGATTGACAACGACTCCAAAGTCGGAGTTGAAACGTCTCCAAACAGATAAGTATAACACTATACCATACACTATTTATATACAGGAATACTGGGTGATCATTTTAAGACATCTCTTTCTCTCAGAATAACTGTGAGATAGAATTTCTGTACGGACAGCCAGTAATCCGGGCAATTTCTCTACAATTTCTCTACACTTTGTTCTCCAAATACGATTTTAAATACTTATCTGTTGCAGGAAAAAAATTTGAGGAGAGAAAATCCCAATGAACAAACAAAATATGAAAATTTACGTTGATGTTAACCTTTTTTCTGGAATTATTTTTACGATTTTCAGAAAAACCCTATATTTTACGTTAGAGATAATTATTAGGATTCGAGCTGGAACATCGTTTTGTAGAATACAATTTAAAATATTGAACTAGTTGAGCCGTTTTAAAGAAAACAGTGTAAATTTATTAAAATTCACTGAAATGTAGTCCCTTAATTACTGTTTTTTTTTTATTTTCTAAAAAACCATAAATCTGAGTCCATAGAAAATTATACGGTACCTTTCTGTAATATTCCTTAATATAATGCTGTTTAAATCATCAAAATTGTTCAAGCCGTTTTTGAATAATCACTGAGCATATATAAAATAATTTGGTCAAGTGCGAGTTGGACTCGCATTGTTAGGGTTCCGTACCACCTTCAAGATTCGCTGTATTTAGTTTTCTAATTTAGCCCCCAAAAATTAACATTAGAGTTTTATTTTACTAATAAACTTTCAGGGAAGCCTTTTATAATCTACTGTCTGAATTTTGAGGCTCTATAGATTGGAAGATAAAGGGCACAATAGGTCAAGTTTTAAATAATAAATTATTAAATCTGTTATTCAAATTATTTAAAAATACAAATAAAATATATTTTTCAAAATTTAAATAGTATAGTTTCTAAAATGGGAATTAAGTCGATGTTTAATAGCTTTGCTAAACAAATCTTTTAAAAATATGATATATTTGTAATTCACATAATGAGTCTTTTATTTGATATATTACATGATTCGTTTGAAAATTGAATTTTTATTTTCCATTTAATTGTATAATTTTTCCCTAAAATTACCATGGAGGTTTTCTAATAATTTTTCTTATAAATTTCAAGTGAGCCCCAGTACCCCTAATTATTTTCAAAATTTTAGGTAGTATGGTTTCGGAAATAAAGCGAGAAATGAGAATTTTTTATATCTTTATGTTAATATCTTGTAAACAATTAATTTTAAAAATATATATTTGTATTTCTCATAACGAGCCCCTTCAATTGATATAATGCATGACACGTTAAAAAATATTTTTTATTTTCCGTTTATTTCTATAAATTGCCCCCCATTATTAATATTAAATATTTCTTCGTATTTTTCCTGTAAATAAAAAAAATTTGGTCTTATAGTTTGGGGAATAAAGGGGGGAATGGGTATTTTTTAAATATATTTTTTTAATATATTTTAAAATATTTATTTAAAAAAAATAATAAAAAAAATATATTTGTATTAGTCATAATGAGCTCTGTGATTTGATATATTACATGATACGTTAGAAACAAGTTTAATTTTTTATTTTCCATTTAATTCTATAATTTGCCCCCCAAAATGAATATTAGGGGTTTCTCCTTATTTTTCCAGTTAAGTTCAGGTGAGGTGCTATACCTATTTTTTTTTCAAAATTTTACAGCTTATGGTTTTGGAGATAAAGGGGGGAATGGGTAACATTTTTTATATTTTTGTTAATTACTTTGAATTAATTTATTTTAAAAATATGAAAAAAATATATTTGTTTTCTTCATAATGAGCCCTTTTATTTGATATATATCATGATGGGTTAGAAATAATTTTAATTTTATATTTTACATTTAATTCTATAATTTGCCCCCCAAAATAAATATTAGGGGTTTCTTCTTAATTTTCCAGTAAAGTTCAAGTGAGGAGCTATAAATCAATTTTTTTTTCAAAATTTTCCAGCTTATGGTTTCGGAGATAAGGGGGGGGGAATGGGTAAATTTTTTTATATTTTTGTTAATATCTTTTAATTTATTTATTTTAAAAATAAGAAAAAAATATGTTTATTTTCGTCGTAATGAGCCCTTTCATCTGATATATAACATGATGGGTTAGAAACAATTTTAATTTTATATTTTCCATTTAATTCTGTAATTTGCCCCCCAAAATGAAAACCAGATGTTTCTCCTTATTTTTCCAGTAAACTTCAGGTCAGAACCTATGAAAGTATTTTTTTTCAAAACTTTACGTTTTATAGTTTCGGAGATAAGGTGGGGGAATGGGTAAATTTTGGTACATTTTCTTTAATATCTTTTTAATTAATTTTTATTTAAATATGAAAAAAATATATTTGTTTTCCTCAGAATGAGACCTTTCATTTGATATATTACATGATGAGTTTGAATTTTTTTTATTTTTAAATTTTTATTTAAATCTATAATTTGACCCCCAAAATTAATATTAATGGTTTCTCCTTATTTTTCCTGTAAAGTTCGGGCAACGTTCTATATTTTCTATTTTTTTTTAAATTTTAGGTTCAGTAGTTTCGGAGATCAGGGGGGGGAACGGTCAATTTTTTTAGTTTTTCCCCCCAGAAGTACCCCTTCAATCAAAATTTCTTCTTTTGCGATATGTGCTCCTGATCAAGTCACCAAACTATACCTTCATACCAAATTTCAACCTCTTCCGTCCAGTAGTTTAGCAGAAAATTGCTGTGATGTGACAGAGGCAGAAATCCTGAGTGATATTATAAGGGTATCCGTATACTGTATATACGGAACCCTAAAAATGTCGACAAACTGATAACCTCCTTTTTGAAAGTCGGCTAAAAATATGAGTTGGAAAAAAATTGCTCGCACTAGTTTTTTAGAGTTTTTAGCTGCTCTAAAAACAAAAACTGTATACTGAAAACTAACCGAACTAATAAAATAGTTCTTTTATAAATCTAGTATGAACATGTACTGAAAACGATTAAGAGTTTGGGTTATGTCGAAACCACAAGAACAATAAAAGACATATTACTTTACCAAACATTTTAATGTCAAAATCCGTCACATTTTATACCGCTCAATTATGTCAATTGCCAATTACGAATAGTTTTCGAAACTTTATTACGCACCAAATCATAATTGGACTATATAATGTGACATCTGATCAAAATAAAATTCAAAATAACGAAACAACATTCATTAAATTATCGCTCATTACCCGAACACAATATAAACTTCATTACAAAATTGTAAAAGTTATTCATTGCAAAATTTCCTTGTCGGATAAGGTAAATATTCCAAATATATATACAGGAAGATCACATTTTAATATGACGCAACTATTACGTCAAAATAATATCCGCCTTCTTTTGTTCAGAAAAAAAAGAAGAGTTCTCAAAGCATTTCCCTCGTTGGTGCGTGGTATTACGACTCGACGGTTTTCATGAATAATCATGTCAGTGGAAAACGTCTATTAGGAATTCTTAAACAAGTAATAGAGATGTGGATAGGTTTGCATGTAACGCACGCAATGTGCAAATGTCAATGTGTTAAGAGGCTGAAGATTTTATACTTCCTTGTCGAAATTAAAATTACGACGGACTTTAGAGTTTGGATGTTGACTATAACTTTTGATAAAGAACAAATTTAAGAACAATTTAAACATTAAGTCCGTATTTTTCTTAACTTTCGTTAATTACCAATCAATTTGGATGATTCTTTTTTATTTCAAGTAATAATACAATTTAGAGAACGCGCCGGTATAAAATGAAAATAAGTATCGTTATTCCAAATATGGGATGAAATTAACTGTAAATAGTTTTGCATTAAATCAAAACAAGTGTTCCTTAGCAGACATCAAGATGGAAGTTAATAATTCGTCTGCCTAGCAATCATATGGAAAATTTTCTTATAAATAATAAAAGAAGTTATTCATCTCAAAAAGATATGTATGGTCTGAAATCTAAAATGAAATTTTCACATGTCACTTTTAACCGACTTCTAAAAAGGAGGAGGTTGTTAATTCTTCGGCATCCTTTCTTATATATATGCTCAGCAATTACTCAAAAACGGTTTAAGAGATTTTGATGATATAAACAATATTGTATTAAGGAGTATTACGAAAAGGGATTAAATAATGTTCTTTAACGTGAAATATGTCGTTTTCCAGAAAATCTGAATAATAATTTATGTTGGAACTACAATGCAATGAACATTGACTAATTTATTCCAAACAGCTCAATCAATTTGAACATATGTGTTCTACAAAGATTGATTCTATATATTTTTTTATAAAGTAAAACATATCGGTTTTCAGGAAATCATTAAGAAAGTAGCCAAAACGGTAAACATCTAAGTAAATATGAAATAAATTTACTGCCTAAATCTCTAATATGTAAGGACATGTTATAAAATGCATTTGATTATACAGGGTTTTTGTAAGTTTCCATTTTAATTCTTTTACTCATTATTTTAAATTATAATATAACTAAAGTTGATTCATCCATTTCTCTATAAGTAAATCGGGAAAAATAAGGCAAAAGTCAAAGAAAATATCTCAAAAAATTTCCAAACTTCAATATCGAACGTTCAGAAAACATTTATTGATTACAAAGGTGTTTAAACTGATTTGATTCCTCTTAAAACGGTTCTTATTAAAAAATAAACCGTTTCAATAGTATGCGAGGTTCGTCACAATATAAATTTTGTCTAAAAATAAAGTACTATATTTTGGCACATATTGAAATGAAAAAATGTTAATTACCTACTGTTGAAAACTGCATTTAATTGAATGTCAAGTTTTTGTGACTTGTACGAAAAAAAAAGAAGTTTTCATTTGCGACAGCGTGTCTATGTTATTTCGTTATAAAATGTATCCATTTCCTGGTCTTCGCCAGTTGACTTTAGATCATAACAGGGTGCTATTTTTGGTTCCGCATTTTGGGCATACTGATTTAGGGAACTGCTTTTTTAATTAGTTATCAATTTTTGTCACGGAAGCTGCTATTTCTTAATTATAAAACGCATCATTGACTTATCTGTGCATTTGTAATAAAGCTGATTACACTTATGTGCAATATCCGGTGGTATTGATACTATCAGAGGCTTTTGTATCACAGCTGGTGAAACGTACACTTAGAAATTGCATCGACATTGACCTGGTGGGTTCGAGCCTGTCTGTCTGTATGTCTTTTTTTTTTTTTTTTTTTTTTTTTATCCGAAGAGGGGGGAAATACATTGCGTACTTAACTAGCACGTGCTAGCCGTCGTGCGGGACTCCCGATGCAATGACTTCAAAGCAAGAGTAAATCGTTGCATTGAAACCAGTATACCGTATACCCGCTAAAACCCTAACCTCTTTCTCCTACAACCATGGTCCCCTGCGGCACTCTTTGTCAATACTACTTCGCAAGGGTGGTTCATTGCAGATGTTAACTGCTCTTACATTGAAAGCCTCTAAAGCCTACTCCTCGAAGGTATTGCGGAGCTCTTTAAGGATAGTCTCCGCGTAATCTGATACCAAGTTCCAGGCTTGGGGGCCCTTCAGCATGGCTTCTACTAATTGTTCTGGAACGATATTAGTCTCCAGAATCCTCTCCACTTCAGCACGTTGATCCTGAAACCGGGGGCAGGAGAAGAACACGTGTTCCGCGTCCTCTACCACGTCCGTACAGTGTGGGCAGTTTGGAGAGTTTGCCCTCCTGAACCTGTGCAGGTATGCTCGAAAGCATCCATGCCCAGTCAGGAGTTGAGTGATGTAAAACCCAACCTCCCCATGCTGGCGGTTGACCCAACGACTGATGTTAGGTATCAATCGATATGTCCACCGGCCTTTAGTAGAGCTGTCCCACCTCTCCTGCCATTGCCCTAGACTCATGGCTCTTTCATCGCTGTTTCCTGTCGGTTGGTCTTTCTCTAACTTTCTGCTATAAAGCCGTCCCCTTTCTGCAGCCAGGATGTCGACTGGTAGGGTAGAAGCAATCACACTCACCGCCTCGTAAGACACAGTGCGGTAGGATGATGCCACACGAATCGCTGAGAGCCGCTGGACTGATTTCATTTTCCGGCGGTACGATGGTAGCTCGAGCGATTTCTCCCATACCGGTGCCCCGTACAACAAAACAGAAGTAGTTACTGTTGCCAGTAGCTGTCTTCTTATCTGTCTAGGGCCTCCGACATTCGGCATTATTCTAGATAATGCCCCCTGTACCCCAGCTGCTTTCTTGCTGGCCGCGATTATGTGCTCTTTGAAGTTGAGCCGTGCGTCCAGGAGCACCCCCAAATAGCTGATGAAGGGCTGCGACTGTATGTAGGTGTCGCCTATTTTGAGGGTGATGGTTTCCCTTGCCTTTCGACTGCTAACAAGAAGTGTTTCGGTCTTTTGTTCTGCTAAACTCAAGTCCGCTGCGAGCATCCAATGCTGAATTGTGGCTATAGCGAATGAGAAGGTTGTTTGTATCTCCTCTATGTGCTTGCGCACTATGATCAATGCTACATCATCGGCGAATGCCACTAGCCTGACGCCCTCAGGCAGACCGAGCAGGAGCAGGTCGTTGTACATTACGTTCCATAAGAGGGGGCCAAGAACAGAGCCCTGAGGTACACCTCCTGTGATCTTATAGTCTACTTGCCCATTTTCAGTTTGGTACAACAAGATGCGGTCCTTGAAATACGCTGAAACCATTCTGCGCAAGTACTGCGGAACTTCCATCCTGGCAAGAGCCTCCAAAATGCGGTCCCAGCGGGCCGAGTTAAAGGCGTTCTTGATATCCAGGGTGGCTATTAGACAGTACTTTTTTCCACCTCTTCTCCATCTCTTTCCCGAGATAGCCTCTCTGGCGATGTTGGTAACGAGTGTCACGGCATCGATGGTTGATCTCCCCTTTCTGAACCCGAATTGGTTGGTGGAAAGTTTTGGCTCAACGTAGGGCTCCAGCCTATCTGCTATTATTCTTTCAAGGAGTTTTCCCGCAGAGTCCAACATACAGAGGGGACGATATGATGACGGTTCGTCTGGAGGTTTCTTTCCCCCTTTAGGTAGGAGCACAAGCCTCTGCTTTTTCCACTTAGTCGGGAAAACCCCCTGCTTTAGGCAGGTCTCATACATGTGTAGAAACATGTCAGGCCTATTGGCTATGGCGCATTTTAGCGCGATGTTTGGTATGCCATCTGGACCGGGAGCCTTACCGTTTTGGAGCCGGTTGCACGCGCCCATCAGCTCATTCATAGTCACTGATGGTATATCTTCGTCCCTCACCTGCCACGAAGGATAAGCGGGTAGCTCAGGCTTCGCAGGAAACAAGTGAGTGACAATGCGGTGCAATGATTCGGGGCAGTTCGTTGATGTCATGGGGGTGGCCTTGATTTTATGCATCACGATTTTATACGGTTTTCCCCATGGATCTTGGTCAACTTCGTCACACAACTCCTTCCAGTAGGATCTCTTGCTTGAGAGAATGGCTCTTCGTAGTTGTTGTCTTTTGATCTCATAGTCGAGCCTTAATTCTTCTGTTGTGACCCTGTCGCGTCTCCGTGCTCGTTGATGCAGCCTTCGTGCTTTGAGACACTCTCGTCGGTGTTGTGAGATCGTGTCATTCCACCAGTAAACTGGTGGGCGGCTGTTGTTCTGCCGTCTCCTTGGCATGGATGCATCGCAGGACTTGACAACGCTTGTCATTACCTCTTTGGCAGTGGCTTCTGCGCTTGTTGCTATTGACAATGGTTCCTGCTCCATAACCAAGGCGAATGAATCAGCATCGAAAGCATTTTTGTTCCAACCGACTGGCTGTGACCTCGCACGACTGACACACAATCTTCGTTTGGGAGTGGTGTTGATTTCCCATATAATAGCTTGGTGGTCGCTATTAGTAAACTCCTCATCGACCCGCCACTCACAGCCCCCTTTAATTAGGTTGCTGCTAACGAATGTCACATCGATAATGGAGCTGGCTGTGCCTTTGCGATATGTGCTTACGGCTCCTGTGTTGAGGAGTACCAGGTTGAGCGAAGACATGGTCTCAAGGAGAGCTCGTCCTCTCGCGTTCGTTTCTCGGCATCCCCAGTCAATTGCCCAGGCGTTGAAATCTCCTGCGATGGCGACCGATTCACGCTTCCGTACATCCTCCGCCAAGGTGTCCAAGAATAACTCGAACTCCTCGAGCTGTGCACTAGGAGGTGCATAGCAGCTATAGAAGTGAACCCCTCCCACTTTGGCTCTCACAAGCCATGGTTCGGGGGTATTTGGGAGTTGTTGGAACGGAAGTTTACCGCAAGCCCATATCGCTGCTCTGTCCGTTGTGTCATTTACCCAGGACAGGGTGTCGAAGTTTTTGTACTGCTCGCAGATTATGGCTACGTCGCAATCCAATTCCCGCACCCGCTGTACCAGTAGGTCTTGGGCTGCTTCGCAATGGTTGAGGTTGAGTTGCAGTACTTTCATTTACGGGCTTGTGCTGCTCTCATCGCCTGTTGGTAGATCGGACATTTCCAACTACCCGCAACGTGCCGGCAGTCTGACCTACTATCTTTCTCTTTGCAGAGTAAGCACTTGGCAGGTTGTTGACAAGCCGAGGCATTGTGACCAGCGCCTCCGCATCTGTGACAACAACTGCTTCGGTCAGTCTTGCCTCTGCACGCCTGGGCGTTGTGCCCAAAGTGCCAGCATTTGAAGCACCGTCGAAGGCTGATCCTCTCGCGAACACGTACTGTGCCCCACGCAAGTTTAAGCTTTCCAAGTGCGATGGCTTTCTTGGCCTGGACCTCTGGGAGACAAACAACTGCCGTTTGTGTTGATCTATATGCCCGTCGAAGTGATTTCACTGCCTCCTCAGTGATCTCTGCCAGGCCGTCGATATTATCTTTGAGCAGGTTTACTACATCTTCCTTGGTACTGATCTCGTCCAAGTCTTTAATTTCAATCTCGATTTGCGGTATTCGAGATTGTACAGTGGCCCCGCTTGGGAGCTTATTCTTGATGGCGTTACAATAGCGCTCCATCTCCTGAGCGTCTGCCTTGGCGAATAACAAAAGTAGATCTCCCTTAGCTGTTCGTCGGATCTTATTGACTTTTTTGCCTATATCCTGCAAGGTGGGATCATTCTTGATACCTCGCAAGATATCTGCATGGGAGCTCTTCTCGCCTTTCTTTATAAGCAGCGTACAATGTGGCGCTGGTTTTTGCTTATTGGTCCTCGGGGCCTTTTTCCTCTTTACCACTTGCCAGTGAGTCGACTGGTTTGCAGGTTGGTTTTTGGTCTGTGTTTTAAACTTGGATTTTAATCCATTGTTTCTCTCCGCTTCTGAATTGACCACCCTACTTGTTGTTGCCTGGGTGGTTTGCCCGATGTTCTGGCAACCTTCCTTACCGGGCTTTAGCTTGCTAGCTAGCACCGGTTTAAGAGTTTTTGGTAGTGGTGCCTTACTTGATGAGGCTACTGAAGGCGAGACCTTCGGTGGCGAGGTCCTTGCTACAGAGGCTACTTTTATTGAAGCCGCCTGCTTTGGGGCCGCCGGTGTTGATGCAGCCGGTTTTGAGTTAGCTGCTTTTGAGGCAGCCGTTTTTGGGACCTCCTTTTGCTGTCCACCTTGTGTCTGAGTGTTTGACACCTTTACTGGCGATGTCTGTGTTGTAGTAGGTTTCACTACATGAGGTGGCCGCGTCGTTGACGTCTGATATTTGTCATATTCTGACTTAATGGCGTGTGCCAGTTTCTTGATCTCATGATGTACATTGTGCCTAGGCCCAATGAACTTCAAGAGCTCATGGATCTTTGCTCCTAATTTGTTTGGAGCGCCACTCTCATTTGTTGCCCTTTGTTGGACGTCAACTCCACTATTCGCCTTTTGGAGGACCTGGCTGGATAGTGTCTTGCTGCCAGCTCTAGTTGTAATGGTCGATGTTGTACCATTACTAGTGTTCTTCTTCTTGTCACTATGTGACGGAACCAGTGATAATTCGCTCCCCCCAGAATCCGTGGAGCGTGCACCGGCCACCAAGGCTTTCACTCGATCGGAACCGGTGGCGGGATTATCCTCTGCAGAGGTACCCACCTGGCTGTCTGTATGTCTGTCTCTGTGTGTGTGTGTGTGTGTGTGTGTGTATGTATGAGTGGTCATCTAAATATTGAAAACTAGTAACTTGTAACCTAAGATCAAAGACCAAAAACATCCAACTAGATAATGATGTCGTATATTGTGTCATAAATTCTTATACAGATATATATCCACATATTTAGAACTATATCATTCAACGTATAACAGCCGTTTCGAACCAGGAGTTCTCGTCAGATACGCTTCCTTGAATGACAAGTTCTAAAGTGAAATACTTGGATGTAATACACATCAGTAAGACAACAGTCAGTGTATTGAACCTAATAGACGTCGGTGACATCTACCGTCTATTGAGTAATTTAAGTATATGAAGGCATACTATGCTATAACATATACCATACTCTTGACAGATGGTTCGAGTGTTTTATATAAAAACACATAAGTAAATATATATACAGATATATATCCACATATTTAGAACTCTATCATAAATTCTTGCTGAAATTCGTAAATTAAATTAATTAAAATCAGTGACTTTTGGTCTTAGAATGTAAGGCGGTGTATTCTGTCGTTAAAATGATTATAGTTAGGAACACTGATCATACTTTCTAGTCGGATGTGTTTGGGATGCTCCATCATGAATTATTTTACTGGAATTACAAATTAATGTTTTTTACGATCTTAACATTACTCCTGTCAAGCAAATTTATCTTTTTTTTTCAATTTTGGAGGATCACTGCATTGGCTGATATTGTAACAAACAACTCAATATATAGAAAACAAGTTTATATTTGAAACTGATATTACATCTCTCTTTTTTGTCCAATCTTGTAACTTTACTCGATATGTTTTGAATTATTTTGTCCGTTCATTGGGTTTTCTCTCCTCCAAATTTTTTCCTGCAACAGATAAGTATTTAAAAATTGTATATGTAGAACAAAGTGTAGTAAGGCAATTTCGTAAAATTGCCCGGATTACTGGCTGTCTGTACAGAGATTCTTCCTCACAGTTATTCTGAGAGAAAGAGATGTCTACAAAATGATCAACCAGTATTCCTGTATATAAGTAATGTATTGTATATTGTGTAATACTTATCTGTGTATGGAGACGTGTCAACTCCGAGTCTGGAGTCGTTGTCAATCGTTTAGTGTTGTTTTCGAGGTTTTTTCTAAAAAAAAAAATTCGCTTTGAGAGTGAATTTGTTGTTTTTTTTAGAAAAAACCTCGAAAACAACACTAAACGATTGACAACGACTCCATACTCGGAGTTGAAACGTCTCCATACACAGATAAGTATTACACAATATACAATACATTACTTATATACAGGAATACTGGTTGATCATTTTGTAGACATCTCTTTCTCTCAGAATAACTGTGAGGAAGAATCTCTGTACAGACAGCCAGTAATCCGGGCAATTTTACGAAATTGCCTTACTACACTTTGTTCTACATATACAATTTTTAAATACTTATCTGTTACAGGATAAAATTTGGAGGAGAGAAAACCCAATGAACAGACAAAATAATTCAAGACCTCCTCAACAATTTTTTCGAAATTACTTAATCATTTTTAACATGCTTATTTTAAGTTCAAATAAAAAACAAATTGATAATGGTTAACAATAGAAGATGTTATTCTTCAATTAACAACAATGCAGTTTTTATGTTGTTCAATTCAGATTCATGTTAATTTTTTGCCTAATAAATACTAATTAGTGACAAACCAAATTTCTTTAGATATATAGGTATGTGTTGATCTTTTATTGAAACATTTACAACTGGAAGAATCCGTTGCAATAGCCTTCGCATTTAGCGTAATATTATGATTGCTCCGTCATTATCATCTGTGGCTAAATGGAGTCTAGGTATTCCATTTTACTAAATTTATTACATAAATCCATATTATTCTAGAAATATAAATATTTGTCTTCTTAAAAATAAAATTTGCTTCAAGATTATTTATTATATGAATACAGTACCACCCCTTAGCAATTTTTCGAATGGACTCGTCCAAATATTTTTTTACGGAATGCCCAAATATTTTCAATACTTACATGTATTTATACTTTAAATTTCGAAAAAGTGATATGAGGGGTCTTTAGACTCACTCTTCTACTTTCTATCGGTGGTTTATTCATAATGATAGGGTCATCCGGTGAGGTAATATGGCCGTTCAAAAAAATATGTCTTCCATAGGATTGACTGAAATTTTGCAAAAACTACTGGGGATACAGTGTTTATTTTTAGAACTTGAATTAGGTATGAGAATGTCTATCGTTAATAAGAATCTTTCAGCTATAAAATAAAAAAAATATGTAAGCGGTTATTTATTTTTTTAGAATTTCGAGTAAAGGTTCCATTACCTAGAAACCAATTGACGAAGTTGAGCGTATAGTAGCTCATTTTGTAGGTTTTTCATTTCTTTTCAACATTACCCATAGTAGGAAACGCGGTTTTGTCGGTGGATTTTGTGTAAACGATATAAAACTAAATTGTTATCGATTTTTCGCTGTTTTTTTTTTTTGGTAAGAAACAAAAACGCATCGATAAAAAATGTTGAATTTTATGTCGATTAGTCAAGTTTAATCATTAGAACCCGTGGATGTCGTTTTTGTTTTACTATTAATTTTGTCTCGTAATTTCTTAAATGACCTGAGCTAAATACCAAATACCAACTGCTCGTCTTTGACAGTGACTGACAACGTTATTTTCAATGTAATTTGCAATTTTTAGCGTCAGAATTTCTTATTTATTATCAAGCCAGGCAGTAAATCCATCAAATTAGTCACAATTCTCACCGCCATTACCACGTTCTTCACATAATTCAAATTCCCAACACGATATTAACACATCACAGTTTATAATTTCATTGGAAACGCTCGTTTATGATTGAGTGCGTCTAGGAGAAAAAGTGAAAACTAATTAATAATTTACAAGTCCTCTTACAATTCTACGAGTAATTAACAAAGAAGAAACAGTGGACATGGCGAATGAACAGCGAGATGCATTCGTCAGAAAATTACAAACCATTTAAATGCGTTACATCATTGTTAGAACAGTAGTTACTTGAGTTTATGCTCCGTGTATAAATTATTCTGTGTGTTTAATTAAAATTCCGTAGAGTCGTTATTATCTAGAATGATACACTTTCGATTAGGATCTGAGAACATAGGCGTAGATTAAGCCATATTTGCATGGTTATCAGGTATCACGTCACGTCATCAAGTCACTAGTCAATAATCGTTTCTAATTCATCAGTTGCATTACTATGCTGTTTCCTGAATGATATTTGTGGCATATTTTTCAATGTCTAAGTGCTTCTTGGGAAATAACACCACAGTTAAGAAAATTGCTAATTATTCCAAACGTTTCGGGGTCTAGGTGAGACCCCGTTGTCAATGGTTAAGAAAATTGGATAAAAGGCACAATTCTAAGATGTGAATTAAAGTATTTGACAATATGTATTATTTGAATTCTGACGTAACTAAGAGAATTTTATTTTGTAATATACAGGGTAGCACAGAAACTTCTAAAGATCATATAGTCATAAAGTTCCTTTCAAATTGGAAGAATTTGAAAGGGAGATCTTCAGAATTTTATGTGGCGCTCCTAGGTGCGACTTTATCATTCGCCAAAAATGCGACAAAGAATTTTGTTGATTCAGTGATCCCATTAAAACCATAAGGGAAAACCTAGGAAAAACCTTATGAACTTTCCCGATATTGGGTTGTTCACAAGGACATGACCATTAGCAATTTCTTCCTTAATCATCGGCAAACAGGAACGATACGATACGATACAATCGTTTTCATTTAACAAAATTAAAGCAGACTCTTTTAGTTTTCTTTTGGTGTTGTGTTGTATTGTATTAATGGACAATTGAGTACGTTGATTTAGTAAAGAATCTTGTTCTAATCGTTCTTTTACTATGGGAAGTATTTTGGTGACAGGAACTTTATTGTATAGATTTACAATGTCAAAACTTGCTAGTGTGAAAGTATTTTTGTATTGTACATGTGTATTTTTAAGAAATGTGCGTTGTTTTTAAGATGAGAGTTAGACTTACCAGTAAGTGGTGAAATAATTTTTAAAAGGAATTTTGAGAGCTCAGTGCATGGAGAATTTATGGAGCTGACAATTGGTCTTAATGGAATGTTGAGTTTATGAATTTTAGGTAACCCGTAAAATTGAGGAGGGTTAGAATAGTGTGGAGTAAGATGTTCACGTTCTTGTTCTGTAAATTCATGTTTGTGATTGTAACGTAAACTGTATATTTTGTTTTCTATAGAAGTTGTTGGATCTTTGTTTAATTTTGTATATTGTCCTTGGTTTATTATGTTTTGAATTTTGGAATCGTAGTCAATTTTATTTAAAATAACCGTAGCATTGCCATTATCTGCAGGTAAAATCTTAATAGTGCTGTCATTTTTTAAAACTTTAATTGAATGTAATTCATTTTTCGAAAGGTTATTTTTTATATGCATAGGTTTTTCTAGTTCAATTTTTGCTCTTATTCGATACTCTTGAGTTTCACTATTGTTCAATTTGTTTGCAGTTTGTTCTATAGCACTGATGATATCAAATGTTGGAATAGTTTTTGGGGAAATTGCAAAATAAGGTTTCAGAAGCGTTTAACTGTTTGTCTGAAAAATTAATGACAGTTTTTGACAGATCAAAATGTTGGTTTTTTACATAATATTTCGGCATATTTTAATCTGAAAGAAGTTGATTAAATTTACGTAAATATGTTTGTTTTTGAGACTTGAATTCACTGTTGTAACTTATAAGAGTACTATTTTTAATTCTGTTAAATTCATTCTCTGGTATTGATAAGCAAGAAAGTTCTGTACATACCCAATATCTTTTTCTAATTTAAACTTATTATAACGATGAAATTCTATGCGGTCTCTAGTAGGAGCGAAGCTTGCTCGTTCCAGTATGCTGTGAATCCTTCTGCCTATGTACGGTTGACGAAATCTTAATCCTTTGGCAATAATCCTCATCTCCCGACATCTGCACAAGAATGTCCAGCTATTCTTGGTTTGTGCTAGCTTCTGATACAAGTCCTCTAAGTCTCTAAACGCTTTGGTTACTGCAGTCCCATGGCTGATTTTAATGGGATCACTGAATCAACAAAATTCTTTGGTCGCATCTTATAACAAAGTCGCACCTAGGAGCGCCACATAAAATTCTGAAGATCTCCCTTTCAAATTCTTCCAATTTGAAAGGAACTGTATGATTATATGCTCTTTAGAAGTTTCTGTGCTACCCTGTATATTACAAATAAAATTCTCTTAGTTACGTCAGAAATATTTTAATTTACATCTTAGAACTGTGCCTTTTTTATCCAAGTTTCTTAACCATCGACAACGGGGTCTGACCTAATCAGCAATTTTCTTAACTGTGGTGTTATTTCCCAAGAAATACTTAGGCATTACTATGCTGTTCTTTTTTAATTCGACTTTAGTCATACACTCACTTCAACGCTTCCTCAACTTTTCGATATTTTTTGTCAGATGTATTTGTTTTCTGGTTTCACAAAAAATTGTGTTTCAGCAATAACCGCTCTAGATTATACTTTTAATGCATGCAATAAGTCAATAATCCAGCCATGCGAGGTTGCTTTTTCTTAATTTCTCCACTCCATCGATGTATGTAATGCGATGTAATATTCTCTATAGTTTGTTTTATTTTTTTAAGGTAGTTGTTTAATAAAGATCCAAATCCAATCCAAAAATCTGCCGGTGGACTTTTGTGTTATCATTCAATTTAGTGTAATTTCATCGGTTTCTGCCCACATAGCTTATGATCTTCAGGTGTACCTTAGTGGATCTACGTTTCATCCATTTTCACATACAGATTCAAGAAATTGTTTTTATATCTCTTGAGCGGTTCCAAATATAGCACTTTGAACATTAAATGTGTTGTTGTCTTTGGTCTGGTATGTGTAAACACGAGACCCACTTCGAAAGCAACTTTTTTGTACAAAATTGTAACCATATTTCCGTTTTGAAATCTTTGATGTATCTGTTATCTCACACAACTTCTCTGTCCGGTCTTTAAATTTTGCCATGTTTTTAGAGAAAATGAGTGTTGGTACCATCGAGTTTGAATGCAGCATACATCTTCTAGAATTTCCATAATGACACTATTGGGCTTCAACAGTATTTTCGTTATCAAATAACAATATTTACTGAATACACGAATTATGTTTATACGGTTTATTGAAAATTATAAATATGTGCCCACAAAAATTCCTGTAACCTGTAATTCTCGGTAAAATACTATTATAGATATGGACCAAAGTCAACTGATATTGTGTTTACCCTCCTACCATATATACAAAATTAGTGAACCTTGATTATTGCCCGATTTTTAATTTCACTCCTAAAAACTTACCTACTTTAAAATATCGAAAAATCCTTTATATTTCCCAGATATCATTTCAAGGTTTATTTGATCTGATCGGGGTAATTACAGACTCAATTTAGGTGCGACCTAAGGTATAGGGTATATGCAGATTCTACATACGCATATAACAATGACAATTATTTTTCTTCCCTTTCTCCACATTGTATTCCCTCCTTATTTGATGACACCTTAATAGATGTGTCAAACATTTCGGGTTCTTCTTCTCAACATTCTCAATGAGTGCGGATTCTAACATACTTTGATCTTAAGATGTGTAAAGTCCTGTTTTGGCTGTCTACCTCCATATTTTGTTTGACTATATCAATTGGCACAAATCAGAGTATCAGAAGAGGTATGAACACTGGATTATATTCTCAGAAACGTAATAAACAATATACAAATGTGGTAGGTTTTAGTATCCATTGTGGGAATGAATGCATTTCAGGTAGAAGCGCTAATTATTCAGTGTTTGTTGGTTTTATTCAGGAAACTTAGTTCTTATTTTCAACATCAAGTAAAGGCTGTAAGTTTGTCAAGTCACGATATTTATAAGTGAAATATTTTCCCGTCTTAATATAACCCAACTGCATCTCTTACTCTTGCTTACATTTTAAAACTAAATTGAAAAAATTCAAGACAAATAAAAGATTAGCCAAAATGATAAGATGCTGAAGATTCTGAAGGCAGCAATGACTATCCATCATACACTCTGTCAAAATCCGGGTTGAAGCAGATACCATAACTAATTTCGTAGTGATTAATATGGATATAAGATTTTTCAATATTAATTTTCTTTGTGGTATCAAAAAATTATTTAAAAAATACTGAAGAGCATTAAAAAATTGCCAAGATGTAATACAGTTCTAGGAGATAGTACAGACAGTTACTGCTAACCATATTAATTATATGAAGACTTACAGACAATGATCTCAAAACTACCCAATTCCATTGAAGATCTAAAGAGCGTATCCATTTTACGGCAGGCAGTAATTATAATTATACTAAATACAATTGTATTGTCAAAGAATTTCAGCTTAGAGATTTAATCTATTGAGGCAGCTACATGATCTAAACTGGATCAAGTTATAGTTATTAAAAAGTTAAGTTACGTTTACTGAGGTTTCTTTGTAATAGGGGCAAAATTACGAGCTTTAAATCCTTAACACAAAAAAGGGTGATCCGGGATGCTTTCCGCTGATTCCTTCAGTGTAGTTACTGCTCTATCTATGTAGTTAGAAGCCGTTTGTTCATCTGAGATGAATTGTGTGTACGCCTAAACCAACTGCTGGCGAAACTGTTTGGATTTTCAAATACACCTAGCTGATAGGCTAAGCGAAACATACCTGCCGATTCGATTTTATCTGAATTAAACAGATAAATTACTGCACCAATTAAAAACGGCCAACGAAACAAATATTAGAAGCAGCAGTTGAAGTGAAATGGAACTACCAGGGCATGTGGCACGAGATAATGATAAAACATGTATCAACTCTGTCTTGAAATAGAGATTTGTTGATGAACTCAAGTGGAGGGAGAATTGCTGAATGGATGTAGACTTCAGGGGCACTAGAAGGAACCAAAGAAAAATGTTAATGACTTAACATAACTTGAAAGAAATTAGATCAATTTGAACATCATATTTATTCACCAACTCATAGTAAAATGTTCATTCATTTAAATTTGATATAGTCTCATAACAGTAATAACTAGGACTATATATTCTTTCGCAACGTTTGTATTGAAACGATATAAACATTAATACTGCAATTTCTATTCATGTGTCCCGACGCCAATGTCTATGACTTTAATAGCGACACATATTAAAGAAGATGTTATTGTTGCACAATTTACTTTCATCGTTTGTATTAGCCATTCTTCCTTGCGCCCAAGAAGAATGGCAGCCGGTACTGTCAGTAGTGAATGAGGGCAGGAATAAATACATTGTGTCGTAATATTGTGTTGAAACAGTTTTATTCCCATGATGATATGTCGATATTATTCTAGCAAGAAATGATAATTCAAAAAACTATATGAATCGAATTGTTAAATAAGTGATGTCAGTTCGATATATGGAATACTTGTTAAATTTGTACAAGCTTTTCCGGTAATTTGTTATCCAATTTTCAAGAACTTTCAGGATTTCGATTTAACTGTAACCCTATTTATTAGTTCGGTTTTTACTTCTATTGCCGACAGCAATCATATTGGCAATTATGATTTTGTTCACCAACTTTTATAGTCCGTCCAATATCACCAGAATTCATTGTGTCAACAGTGTATCTGATATTATTTAGTCTAATGCCGGTCAAATGGATACCTTTCTCTGCTTTTTGATGGGCCTCGTTAAAGGTTGTCTTCTAAACGTTGTTTGTGGCATATTCTTGATTACTTTTATGTTTTTTTTGGGCAATAACACCACAATAGAAATAAAACGACGTATATCGCAGGAATACCAAACGTTTCAAAGTCTATTCTGACTTCGTTGTCAATGGCTTTATATTTATTGATGTAGATTGCAAAAGAAAATTTGATTTATGACATTTAAAATTGACATTAGAAAATTTGTTGTTTTTAGATATAGAGGTAGCACAAAAAATTCTAATGATCATGAATTATAGTTAACAAGCTTTCAAATTAGAAGAATTTGAAAGAGTTGTCTTTAGAATTTATGGCGTTTCTAGGTACGACTTTGTTATAAGATAGCGCATTCGCCAAAAATGCGATCAAAGAATTCTATTGTTTCAGTGATCCCACTAACGTCATAAGGGAAAACCTAGGAAAAACCTTATGAACTATCCCGATATTGGGTTATTCAAAAGGAGGTTACCATTAATAATTTCTTCCTTAATTGTCGGTAACCACATACGATTAAATTCTACAGAAGTAGAAGCGAT
Organism: Octodonta nipae; assembly: GCA_034190945.1. NCBI lineage: Eukaryota > Metazoa > Arthropoda > Insecta > Coleoptera > Chrysomelidae > Octodonta > Octodonta nipae. Next base: position 12,523,790 of record CM067223.1, read on the forward strand.
ACAATCGTCTTCATTCAAAAGAATTAAGGCAGACTCTTTTATTTTTCGTTTTGTGTTATGTTGTTCATTGTGAAGTATAGTTGAATTGTCAAATTGTATTTTATGGCCTAGGTCCCAAGCATGTTCACAAATTTTTGATTTTTCAAATTGTCGTTTCTTTATGTAATTCTTGTCTTCATTTATTCGTATGTTTAATGGACTCGATGTTTCTCCAATACAAAATTTATTTATTATAAGAAATTATTAATGGTGACCTCCTTTTGAACAACCCAATATCGGGATAGTTCATAAGGTTTTTCCTAGGTTTTCCCTTATGACGTTAATGGGATCACTGAAACAATAGAATTCTTTGATCGCATTTTTGGCGAATGCGCTATCTTATAACAAAGTCGTACCTAGGAACGCCACTTATAAATTCTAAAGACAACTCTTTCAAATTCTTCTAATTTGAAAGCTGGTTAACTATAATTCATGATCTAAAAACAACAAATTTTCTAATGTCAATTTTAAATGTCCTAAATCAAATTTTCATTTTGCAATCTACATCAATAAATATAAAGCCATTGACAACGAAGTCAGAATAGACTTTGAAACGTTTGGTATTCCTGCAATATACGTCGTTTTATTTCTATTGTGGTGTTATTGCCCAAAAAAACATAAAAGTAATCATTAAAGGTTCTTTCTATGTACATATTGAACATCAATACATCACTGCTTGACTATACTATTTTCACTTGATTGCTGTTCTCCACCAAATATCTCCAATGCGTACTAATTCCAGTATTCTTTTGAAATTATTCCAAGATTTTTATCTTCTAGATTGACATCTTTACGAATAATTAAGCATATTGCCACGGAAAGTTATGATTGCTGCCGAAGGAAAACCATGTTTTTAGAAATTAACTAAAATTAGTATCTTGACAGAAAATTGTAAATGGCACTTTCAGAAAATTCACAAAAAATATAGGTTACTCAGGCGAAACATTCAGGAGTTTAGTTGAACACTCTAGCAGGATAAAATGTATATACATTAAATTGATGAAGAGTGTAATTTGAACCCAGATTAACCCGTAACAATATTTTGATATTGTACTCGATCAGTTTCATAGTGATGCGTATGTGTAATAATTCACCTTTCTACATCTTTGAATATTATTCGAATTTGCTTTTAATAATTTGTTTGTGGATGATTGTTTTCCCATTCGTGCCTGTGATCTTCATCAGTTGGCCCTATAACCTCGTTCGAACCTTAAAACTGTCGTGCCCGGCTATTTATGCATATTTTCAGGTGCTTCCTTTGGCTACCCTGAGCTTTCTCCTGATCCGTGTTCATTATCATTTCCTCTTGCTTTATTACGAGTAGGACTTTCTGAATCTCATTAATTTTCTCCTATATGTCCTTTGCTTCTTTTGTCTCATTAATCTTTTTTTACGGAAATTCTCTCGTTTTGTTAGACTAGAAGGTGTTGACGGACTTTCACACCGTAATTAGAACTAGTTTTCATCTTTTGTTTCAGTCATAGTGTATTATAGTTCCAGCAGCGAGTGATCCGATTTCATGTTTGGAGTTGGACAGTTTCTTTGTCGTTTGTTGAGCAATCGATTGGTTTGATTTCTAGCATTGTTCCGAGGTGTATTTGCTGACTATTGCCATAATAATTTCCACGACGGTATTTCGTAAAACGGTTTCAATACAAGTTCTTCACAAACGTTTCCAGTGGGTCGTCTCTTTCCATTTCTTTGTCATAATCCAAAGGGTCACATCAGGACCTATCTTCAGTATCATATTTTGACATTTGTTTGCAGTAGCAAGTATTAGGTTAGCCTATAGTTGAAGTAGGATACTGAAATAATAATATTTTTTAATATTTCTGGTTGGTTATCACTTCCAGTTTTCATTCTGTAGACCCCGAACAACAGATGCTGCCCCTTTTTGGCCCATACGTCCTGTTCCATTATTCCTGATCTCGCTTATGTCCATTATCCAGATGTTCATTGTTCTTCATTTTGTCTAAATGTACACTCATAACGGTCCCCTACCCAGAGATTCCAATAGGGTCCGGATCATATTTAGTTCTGAGCATTGCAGTAAATAACTTTGACCACAAATCTCGAATTAGCCAGCTTTGGGAGCTAGTTTCTCAACTTCAGGGTGACAGAGAAGTGGGCTTCTTTTGTCGGTTTCTCCACATAAAGCTGTTAATCAACAAGAGTTGTTCCAGGTAATGGTAAGGCAAACACCTGGTTCCTATCAAACGGGGATATTTACAAAAAGCTAATTTGAAAAGTTGAGAATTAATAAGAAATGACCATAATTTTCCACTGTTTATCGCATTTCTATATACGTAGTAGAATGGAAATAGACGCCCCGATCATGTATAATTTTTTTATGATATAGGACGATACCCCCTCAACTATTAGCAATTATTATCTTATATATAAATGAGAATGTTTGTGTGTATGTCCTTTATAGAATTCTAAACGGCTGAACTGATTTTGATGAATTTTTTTGTGGATGTTTGGGTGGGTCTTTGGAGGGTTTAGATTCGCAATTGAACCCGGTAGGTGGCACAAAGGTCGGGTGCTAGGAATTCCTTTTATTCTTGACATCTGCTGAACCCGGTAATACCCTCAAGCCATATTTTGCAGAACAACGTCTATTAATTTCTATCCGCCATTATTGAACAAATCCTAAGAGTTCATTATTTGGCAAGAGATAATAAATGTGGATCAGCAAAATTCTGTAATGCAAACATTATTTGTGAAAAAGAACCAAGAAAATATTAGTGAGTTGAGATGTGTTATTCCTTATTCTGTCATTTAAAAACTTCAATATTTATTTGCCACCTCAGAATAAGAGTTTAATTTAATAATAATAAATAAAGAAAAATAAATACTTTTTTCATTGTCTTGTAATATTTGAACATTTTTTTTGTCCACAGGTTAGCCTTTTCATCATCTTAGCTTCAATTTCATCTAGGTCGTTGGCAAGGATAGTTTACCAAAGCTACCCATCAGACAACGAAGCAGAACATACCGAACATTTTCCACAATTTCACGGTTATAGTGGAGGCGAAATAGAAGAAGGACACGAAGCAATTCACTTGCAAGAGAAACTTGAATTGCCTGAAAAACACGAAGAGCACGAGGAAGTAATTGACCACTATGTAAGTATTTAAAAAATACATATTGTAATGTTTTTATTTTCACACTCGGGTTTAGTTCAGTTTTTGAATTCATTTAAAAACACTGTCCAACTTAATCTAAATTATTATTTACAATATATCTTTACTATACGACAGTCGAATACTGAGTGAATGAATGCTTCCTCAGCTCTACGTATTTTTATATCAAAGAGCCCCGAGACTAGACTAGAATTCCTAAAGAACTTCATCAAAGCAATCCGCCGACCTTGATGCGTCAGACGAAAAATACTTCGGATTCCCCGAAATATTGGATGAATGCTGCTTCCACGAATGCTCTAATGAATTCCCGTCACAATATGTGTACCTATTCGAGGAGAATAAACATCCAAATATTTGTTTGTAGAAGTGTAATATGTCAAAATAGAGGCAAAGGTGGCACAGAACTAGAGTCACGATAAATTCGCGGTAAATTATTGAAGGTTTGCGGCACTGCCAGGCTCAACCTGTTATGGAGCCAACACAAGAAGAACCCACATTGAGAGATCTGGATACCCTGGAGATTATTACCAACGAAAAAACAATAATTAACCCATCGGGTTCAGTGGAAGCACATATTGAGATAGAAAACTGCAAAGTTGAGTAGCTGCTAAAATATAGTATAACAGAACAGACGAACCAAATAACAGCACTAATTAACAATATTCTTAAACATGATACAGCACCATAGGAATGGAAACCAAACGTATCAATCCTAATGTTTAAGAAACACTATCAATATGAGTAAACCACAAAATAACATCACCAAGTGAACAATAAAGATTCCGCGGAGAAAGGTCATGTACAGGTGCAGTTTTTGTGATAAGACCGAAAAAACAATTAAATGTAGATAACTGCCATTCATTTGTTTTTTTTTTCAAAAACATTTGATAAGGTCAGAGCAGTAGAGGTGATACATCTCCCTATTAATAGTGAAAATCCCGCAACATAATTAAAACTACTGGAAACATTTAGAAACACAGCAAAACTGAAGTTAGAATAGAAGGAACTTTAAGAAACCCAATACATGTTGGAGCGGGAATCAGCTTGTTGAACCTAATAATGAACACAAAGTAAATATAATTCTCAATCAAGGAAGAGAAGATAGATTGCAGGATAGATGCATGACCAAAAAAATTGTATCCTAACACCAAGCCTTTATTTTTTACACACAACGACATTTCTACAGCTAAGCTAAGTCATCTTCATGAAGTAAACCAAAACTAAATCTACTTGAAACTGTTTCTAATAACACAGTCGGTAAATTAGGTGGGAATGCTGTTATGTAAATACATAAATTTCTCTTTCAAAAGCGAGTAAAGTTTGGACATGTTCAGTGAAGTAAGATTTGTTTGGTGAAATTTTTGTCTCAGTAATTTTATGGTAACAGGTTACACTTGGCATGAGACTCAATCTGGGAGAGGTATATATATTTTCCTAAAACTTCTAGATGACATTATTCAGTACTTTGAATTTTATATAAGATGTCCAAAAAAAAAACAAAAGAACCAATGACGTTACTAATTGTAGCCCAGATAGAGTTATAACATGGTCTCTCTAATACCTAGATTGCGATATGCTTCGAAAAATGATGCACAGGTTGCTATTGATACTATTTAAATGAGCCCCCCTTCCTCGCTCATGGACAATAAAGTAAAAACCGATAATACAATTCTAAAAATTTCTCTCTATACTATAAATAGTTTCCTGCCATCTTGAATTTAGGTAGAAATTAGTGTTTAAAATATCTACCATCGATGTCAAAATATCAAAATGTCAAAAAAATCGTTGATAATAATTAATACATCCTAGTATGTCGCCAGTCATTAAAATGGTCAGTACACATATTTTACTTTCTTTCGCTTGGCCAAGTGGATTTGTTTTATGTTTGCTATTTGTTGAATTTTAATGAAAGCCAGGGGATAATTTTGCCTCGGTAATGTCCTTAAACAGTTGTAAAACACACAAACAGCCAACAGCTGGTGAATGAATATTTTTATGGACTTTCATTCCCATGAATAATTTCAACAAAACGCTTAAACAAATTGTATCACTTCTTGTTTAATTTACACACACTTGAACATCTTTGTACTTGAAGAAAGCGATATCGATAGCAGAGATGAAAGTGATACCGCTTGGTTTATATCTGAGTAAATTGTACTGAATAAACAGATTGGATGTTGAACAAACACTCGGTATTGTTGTTAAATCTTGTGGAATATTACATAAACAACTCAAGATAAACAACAATTAAATTTTCATGCTGAGATTGTTACAACATATATTTGATGTGGATTGGGGTGATTCACTTAATAAATGTTGTTCAAAAGCCGTTTCAGTTTTAATTTATGTTTTTATTTCTTTATTATTTTTCTTGCTAATGTATGAGGAAATTTGTTACATTTTCAGAACACAGATTCTTAATTATATATTGCTATCCTTGTCTGAACATTGTTTTGAATCTAGGCAGACGTTTTGATGGTTAGACAGTCTCGTTTTATTGTTTATTTACAACAAATTGTCTGTTTGTAAGTGTGTTATGTTACTGTACAAAAACAAAAAGTATCAATGTCACATGATCTGAGAATGAAAGAAAAAGGTGTTTACTGTTTCTAAAACTAGCGAGTAATAACTGTTACGTTATAAATAAATTATTATTGTCAAGCTTGTTCATTTTAAATTTGATAATTGTGCCTTTTTTCACAGTTTCTTTCTTATAAATTAATCATACTGGGGACGCCCTTGATGTGGTTTTATTTATATAATATATTAATGACACTTCAGTTGTTCTACTGGATCCTTCTGGTGTGTTAGAACAAGTGCAATGAATTCCTGTTTTCCTTGCATCGGTGGTATCTCAAGAATCAAGTCTGGAACAGTTGTCAATATCTGTATGTATTAGGTATGCGTTATTTCTTGACATATACAGTTTTTTGTATTTGTCATATAAAACTCACAGTGACTGTTTATCAAACTTTTCGATTACTTGATATGGAGGGTTTCACTATTATACTCGTCTAACAATAATTTTTAAATCAGTGATCCAGATTTAGAGACAGTGCTCCAATTTCAGTAGGTATTAGTAATGATCGTGCAGCAAACTTCACTACGTTTGCTGTCTTTAAATTTCCTTTTGTCGTCAGAATCTAAGTATTAGCTATCCCTTTCTACTTTTAGTTTTGTTTATCCAAGTGTCTTTAGAAAATAACGTCTTAGAATTTTTTCTTACATTTAAAGGACGTAAGGCATCTTTAAGGCCCTAAACACAAGGGACACTGTACACGTAATTGTTGGCTTTTGAGCTACGTTAAATGCATTTGTAGGCGTGAAAAACTAGCATTGACTTATTTGATTTAAAAACTGTTACAGCTTTGTATTTCTAACCTAACCTAACCATCTTATTTTTTCGTATTAATTCGGAACTTGTGGTACTGAACAGATAATTTTCATTTTTATAAAATGCTCTAAAGATATATTTTTTAGATATTTTCTGGTTTTTATTTTGTTCTTTAGAAACAGTACCACATTTGTTTTAACTTATACCATTGAAAACGGGTTTAATTTAGACCTTGAAACATGTGGACTATTTGATAATACAAACTTTCAAGTTTATGTGGTGTTATACCCAACTAATGCAGAAGAAACGTTGGTTTTGCTATGTTATATAAATTAAAAATTATGCAAAACTAATGAGCGATCACTTACGGTTGGACCAAAGGAATAAAACGTTTTCATTCTATTTCTAAACTACTTGAAGTATATTAATGGTTTTAATACATATTTCTGAGTTTACTACATTTTTATAGGTTATATCTAACAGTGAGTTGCAAATTATAACTCTTGTACTCTTAATTAACCATTTAACTGTTGAATTTTGATGTCATGTTCACATTTTTTCCAAAAAGATACTAGAGTATTACAAAATGTCTTTATCTATTTATTGGACTTCAAAATACCTTAATGGTTAAAGATAGGTCTAGGTATATTTTAGGGAGGGTCATCTGTGTGAGTTTGCTAGGACAAAAAAAATCTGCCTATTACCAAGAAGGTATCAGTTCCAAATCTTAAGGTCTATATTGCATTCACACTCTATATGCTTCTGTGTACTGGTCACTCCTATATAACTTATTTGTCTATAATTTTCTGAATCTCCCTGTACAACTATAATTGAACTCAACACAATATTACAACGGTCCTGATATCTTTAAAACTACCCTGTATAAGTACAAATCCTGTCTACACTATCGACTCTTACTATTTTTTGATTGTTTAAATTATTCCTGTATACCAATGATTTAACTTCGCCCCATATGTCTATGCTCACGGTCTACCTGGTCTGCTCATGGTCTACCCTATATAACAAAATTCACCTTTTTGAACCACATTTTATTACTATAAATTTACTCTACCGTTTATTTCAATCACCCGGTATATACAACAGCTTCTAAAATTTTTTGAAGCCATGTCTATAATTATACCCCGTCCTACGTTCTATAATTCAAATATCCTAACTGCTTATGCTTATATAACAAATTTTTGATACACCCTTAATAACTATAATTTTACCACACTCTTACTTCAAACACCTTGTGTTGTGTGTTCCGAACTATATAACTTTTTTAAACCGGCCGCTATAACTGTATTTATACTCCACCTTATATTTCAACCATCCTGTATACTAAACTGATTCTGACAATTTTGTATAACTGTAATTATTCTCCGTTCTATAACGCAAATATCCACTCTGTATAACTATAATTTTGCTCCACTCTTACTTCAACTACCTTGTATACGCAACTACTTATGTGCTACCAAATACAATATTTTCAGAACCACCCTGTAAAACTAATTCAATGCTAACTTCTGTTTCAACCATCCTATGTATACAACTGCTTATATACTACCTAATATTACATGCACGCGCGCACACAACTTCAACCGTATTCCACACATAAGAGATCGCCGGAATAACAAATTTTTCCTTTTAATAAGCTAATGGAATATTTTCTGCAATTTCACGCGACTGTAACTTAACTTCGTCTCTAAAATAAACTGAGTTTGAAAGCATTAAAATGAAAATCATTACAAACACCCTGTACGACATACTTTCATGGCATATCTTGACATTTAAACTAGATATTTATGATAAAAATTTGACATTTACCATAATGTTTACAGTTTTTGTGCATATATTTTTCCGATTTTCAGAAAAATTTGTATAATACAATTTATAATATTCAAATTGCGTGAAGATTCATTGAAAATCGCTGAAATCTAGTCTAGTCTAGTTCTGGAAAACCGTGAATCTCATGTTATAGACACACAGGCCTACAAAACAATATTTTCTGTTTGGTGTCGCCAATTCTATGATAGAACTTGATTAATTAGCCTATTGGATGGCGCGTGAAGCTGTCAAAACGTTGAAGCTACGTTCAGGTTTGCATCGATCGATTATAACCTAAAAAATGTGTTTTATCGTACTTAATGTTATTGTTATCAACTAATTTCTTCTGTTAATTAATAATAACGACATGGCGTCGTCGAGAAGGTGTTGTGTAATTAATCCAAATACATTTTGCCACATTTGTGGTGAATTTGTAGTGAAAAAGTTTAGAAAACCTATTACAGATTCAGTAAAGAAAACATACTTTGATTTCTTTAAGATAGAGATCAAGGCTCTGGACTAACCGTGGGTTCCGAACATCGTGTGTAAAGTGTGTAGTGAGCATTTAAGACAGTGGGTAAACGTCATCGTTTAAAGTATAGTGTGCCAATGATTTGGGCAGAACCAAAAAAACATTTTAACGACTGTTATTTTTGTGCTGTAGAGCTACATGGTATAAATAAAAAAAAGACATATCCTGATTTACCGTCTGCTAAAAGACCTCAATTGTGTTTAGATGACGTACCATCTCCTGTGGCTCAAGATATTTCAGATCCATTTGATTTATCAGATTTCTCGGATACAGAGATGCTGGAAGTTTTTGTTAATAAACAGGACAATGATTTTGAAGTCTCAACAGCACCTTCGCTTTATTCTCAATATGATCTAAGTAATTAGAGACCTTGACCTTTCGAAAGAGCGATCTGAGGTTAAAAATCTTGGTTGTAATATGAGCATTAAAGTGCACTATCTGGACAACCATTTAGACAAGTTTCCTGAAAATCTTGGAGCGTATAGCGAAGAAAAAGGAGAACGCTTCCATCAAGATTTGAGGGTAATGGAATATAGATACCAAGGTAGCTGGGATGAACATATGATGGCAGATTACTGTTGGAGTATTTTACGGGATTGTCTTGAAGACATCCATCGCAGAAAATCTAAGAAGAGAAGTTTCTAATCTCTAAAATAATGTGTTATTAAATGTAATTTAATGATTTAAATTAAATGTTTTCTTGTTATTTAAAAAATTTATAGAATGTTTTTTAATTTATTTATCCTAGCAAAATCTTGAAAACTACACGTAGCATTAAAAAAGTAAGTATCAGATTTTCATCAAGGTACCAAATGTACTCGAAATCAGTTCTACTTTGAGCGGCACCAAAACCATTGTAGACCTGTGAATTATATGGGACCTTTCTGTGATGCTCCTTAATATAATGTAGTTTAAATCATTAAAATTGCCCAAGCCGTTTTTGAATAATCGCTCGTTATACAAAAAAAAGTTGTAGACGAATTGATAACCTCCTTTTTGGGAGTCGGTTAGAAAGAGTCTGAATTTGAACATTTATTTGGTTCAAACCAATATTTTCAAACGTGGATTACATTTTGATTTATTTTTTAGGCTTACCCAAAGTACAGCTTCAAGTACGAGGTTGAGGATCTTCATACCGGTGACGTCAAGAGCCAGCATGAGGAACGTGATGGTGACAAAGTCAGAGGCCAGTACACAGTTGTAGAACCAGATGGCTCTGTTAGAACTGTGGACTATACAGCTGACAAACACTCCGGTTTCAACGCAATCGTTCACAAAACTGAACCAATAAAAGCTCCAGAACACGAAATTAGCCACATTCCAGAAACACACGAAACACATGAAGAACTGTCTCTCCATGAGCATTATTAGCATTCGGTTTGGTAGAGAATTAGGGAAATATTTATACAATCTTTACTTTTGAATGATTTTATTTGTTTTTTTTTAACTTCTTATGATATTTTGTTATTTTAAACTGAAAACAATGTTAGACTCTTAGTTTTTTATTTATTTTTTATATGTTTTTAGATAATTGGAAGGTTTTATTTTTTGTATGCAGTATTATTTTTCTTTGTATAGGATAGTCTGTATAAATGTAGTATTATATGTTTCTTTTAATAGAAAAATTTGGATATAATAGTTTTAAGATGATTTGTAAATTGTTGTTGTGGTTACGCTTGTTATATATTTGCTTTTAGTAAATAAAATAATGCATTATTTTAAATACAAATTCAAGTATTTTTGAAATATACTAGTCTAAGAAATTAATTCACCAGTTGGAAATATTTTAATAAGAGGCTCTTTGTGCAGACCTCCAATTATAAGGAATAATTAATTACTATTAATTCACAATTTCGAAGTATACATGATGAAATAAAATTGGGAAAATCAACTTTTCACAAAAGAAGAAATGATAAAAAAAATCAAAATATTCTCTATTAGTTAGTCCAATTTAATATCATAAATTTTCACCTTTACTTTGGATGAAAACGTAATATTTTCAACCCTTACTCAATATGAGTGACTCAATGTCATTTTGATAGAATTTGTTTCAAATTTCAAAAAGACGTTACTAAACTTCCTCCAAGTTATGCAGTTAGTATGGAAGATTTTTTAGGACCATATAGAATCTTCAAAATACACTTAATTAGTTACTCTGCCTGTTCGTTGGGATTTTCTATCTCCTTTTATTTTCTGTAGCAGATAAATAATTAAAATTTATCATGTAGACAAGATTTAGTGAAGCAGAATGTCCTTCTCACAGCATTGACATAAATAGGGAGGGATTTAGGGATTCACCTCACAAATATTCACTACATTTGCAATTATAGTTACTACTAACGAAGCAAAATAATTCTACGCATTTTGAACTACCGTAAAAGAAAAGAGTTGTTAATAAAATATAATTACTAAGTAAAAATCCTTTTTTCTTTAAAGCGCTTGTTTAAACATGGACCGAACAACCCCAAAAAACTGGCCGACTTATGAACCACCCCCCTGAACACTGGGTTACGCCTATGCTTTACAGATATTTTGAGATAAAGAGATTTTACAACTTTAGAATTATCAACTAATACATGTTTTAGTTATGAATATTCGTTGATACGAGGGCTGCCTTTTATATTTCGGGATTAGAGAACAAAAACAAATATTAATCATCGAAAATCGCTTTATTGTTTTTCAAAATATTCCCCATGAAGATCTATACACTTTTGCATGCGTTTGAACCAATTGTCGAAGCACTTTTTCCACTTTGATTGAGGTATCTCCAAAACATACATTCTAAACGCAGCAACCGCTTCTTCAGGCGTCGAAAAACGTTGACCTCTCAGTTTGTTTTTTACGTAAGGGAATAAAAAGAAGTCATTTGGTGACAAGTCAGTAGTATACGGCGGATGACTTATCAAATCGATGTTTTGAGTGGTCAAAAATGCAGTTGCTTGAGCCGATGTGTGAGAGCTCGCATTGTCGTAGTGAAGAGTGATCCGTCTTCGACGGTTGGTTTACCTCATTTCTTGGAAGACAACTGGTTGTGTACCACTCAGAATTGACTGTTCTGCGTTGTTCTAGTGGTACGGTTGCGACATATCCAGTTTTTCCGAAAAAACAGGCGATCATTTGCTTGGAAGTGCTTGGTGCGCGAACAACTTTTGTTTGAATCGGCTCATTTTAAAACACCCATACAGTCGACTGCTGTTAGTTTCGAGCTCATACGCGTAAATCCACGATTCATCATCTGTCTCTATGCCATAAACGTGTTTTGAAGCACTGCGATCGTATTTTTTTAGCTTTTCTTTCGACCAATCGATACGAGCCTTTTTTTGAACGGTTGACAAGTTGTGTGGGATCCAAGGCGAACAATTTTTTTTTCCTTCAAATGTTTATGCAATATTGAATGTATGCTGGTCCCACTAATGTGTAAGGTTGACCCAATCTCACGATAGGTCACATGACGATTTTGCGCACAGCATCAATGGTTTCCGGAACAACAACTGTTTTTGGACGACCTTCACGAAATTCGTCTTGGAGTGAACTACGACCTCGATTAAATTCACCATACCATTGATAAACAGTGGTCCTTGATAGAGTTTCATCGCCAAAAATTAAATTAAGTTCATCCATGCACTCTTGCTGACTTAATCCACGTCGAAACTTGTAAAAAATAATCGCACGAAAATGTTCACGATTTAATTCCATTTTTTGGCCGAGATGAATCCTTTAAGTTACTGTAAACAACACATAGCGCTCGTTTGTCAAAAAAATGTCAAACTTTACGATAGAGCTCTCAGTTGTCAGATTGCAACACTACGGTTGTCCAATCCGGAAATATAAAAGGCAGCCCTCGTATAAATAATTTTTAGTATTACTAAAATAAGTGAGTAGACGAAATCGGAATTAAGAGGCATAATAATGAAGGAACTGCTCCACAATAATCTCGAAATCACTAATGTTCAGTAGGGTTGGCCTTCGTGCTGACCACTCAGTACTGCTGATCCCAACTTACGGAAGGTAATTTTGAACCACCCTAGCAGACCACGCGGGTTCATTTCTTAGCATCGGCAAAAAAATTTAACCCATGTATGGAGAAAATGATTATGTAACAATGAACGCTATCATCAACAAGTTTGTGTGAGTTATATAGGTTATCCACAATCAAAAAAGTGTGGCATACCAAATCTAGGCTAGTATGTAAAAACAACTCATTTATTATCAGCGGCTATCAAATAGAGAATACTTGACAATGAAGATGATTCGACCTGATAGTTTTGAAGCTGACAATGTAAGCTTCTAAATGTTGCAGACTAACTGCTGAATGTGGAAAATCTCTAATACCGATCTTACGTAGGTGTTGTTAGACAATATCTGCCGCGTCCAGGTTTGCTACAAATATTGTTGGTTTCTCTATACATTTGAATCATTTGGTGTAAAACCAGCTGCAGTTATATAACACCACTGCTTGAGAAATAACTTCACTAGTCACATTTTAGAATTACTTTGTATGATTATCCAAACTACGATTATAAAGTATTTACAATAACCTCACTTACTTCTAACTTCTACTAAGATCAATTCAATCAATTTTGGAAATAATAAAATTTGCTCACCAGTAGTGTTTGCTTGTAACTTTACTAAAAGTTTGTTAAACAGAACTTTTTGAATTTACAGTGTGGTGCTTTATTTCTTGGACTAGTATATGGTGTTATTATTTTGAGACCTTTATAAATATGTTTTAGTATCACAGAGTTTTTTTTAATGAATTTGACGTTTAAGCCAATGTTCAAGTTGGAATTACGATGAATTATGGATTATTGTTTGTGTTTGGTGTCAAATATTTAATCTTGATTTAATAAAAAACTAGAGAAATAATCAGTAGTGACAAACAGGTTATAAAACTTGTATAAATAAATGACTAACTTTCAAACAAATGAAGAGCTACACTTCCCCTACTGTTTTTTTAAATGTGTAGCCGTATCCTCTTTCGTTTTTTTAACCGTGAATTAAAAAAAAAGAACTATCTCTGATTGTCCATTTTGAAACACAGCCTGGAGGTATAGATTTTGTTATAAATACACTTGCAAGAAATAATCGAGGGAACTCAGGCCTAGACTAATTTTTCAATTGAAAAGTGTATTTTTACATCACTTGTACTGGGGCACGATATCTTGTTGGTACCACGTCCATTGCTTTGAAGTTGTTTCAACCATAAAATTAAACAATTAAGTATTTTAAAAAGTAAGTAACGTACATTATGTAGAATTTGTCGGGAAAAAGTTCAATTAATTTATTTTCATTCCACACCATCGTTTTAATTGAATGCTGCTCAGGGGTCTAGGCAGGTTTGACTAACGTCGTTCTACCTACGCCAATTCTGTGAACTGACAGTACCACATATTTTTATGTATATTATTAGAATGTAATATTTAATGCTTTATTTACATTTTTTACAAAAAAATTTGTTAGAGATACTACTAATACTAAACCAGATTGTTAATGGCAAAAGAGTATGATTACATATTTGATAGTAGTTACTCTACTCAACTATTTTTTAACAATTTATAAAATTTTCAACAATAAATAAATTTTACTCTTGAATAAAATTCATGTTTTGGCAATCCTACAAACGAAAATATGATTTTGATATGTTGAAAGATGAAAATTTAGGTTCAAGATTGTACAGAACTGTTTAAGAAAATTATTTTAAAACTAGATAAATAAATAAATAAATAGATCTTTATTCAACAATTAAAATCACTGCATTTACAAAAAAATACAAATAATCTTAAAAATACAAATGATTTATTTGCTTTGTCAATCACCACCCGCGTCACTCAGCATGTTTCAAAAATTCCTCATAAGAGTACCTAGTATGCTTTTCTGGATAGGTATGTATAGAGTTCCTTTCCAAACTTTCCTATATTTATTTCCTATCCCCTAGTTCGCGTATATTTATTAAAACTCATGGTCCCCCCATAGATATGGGAATTTTGCCCAACTGACAACCTAGAGAATGGCTAACGTAGCATTCCTGCTACGTGTTGAATAATTGTATACTTGATTATTTCTAGTAAGTGATAAATGTTTTTTAATATACATTAATAATAGATAGATATATAATGAACTGATCGTCAGAATATTAAACTCAATGAAAAATTGCTTGCAACTAGTTAATGGAGGAACACCAGCTATATATCGTAATATGTTTTTTGTGTAGGGAAGACTTTGTCAATATGAGCTGAATTATAAATAAAATTTTCTTCATGTATAGAGAACTTAAGAACATAAGGAGACACACTGTATATTTAATTACTAAAATAATAATGTAAAGATAAGTGTAAAAAATATTTCTGAAAGATGTCTTCAATGGCTGTTTTATTTGTTCACAACGACTGCAACGGTGTTAAAGGGCCAGTACTACTTGTAGTGTATCTAGGACTACGATGGGGAATAGGTACTCTTCAATGATCCAGGTTCAGAGTAGGCTTACTTCAAGGAATCGATCCTATCGATAAGAATCTTCATTTCCAGTACAAAATAAATATCCCACTTCAATTGTTACCAACCTGCCTAGACAGCGCTTCCCTGAATATTTGCTATAAAATGTAAGTCTTGGGCAGGTTCTAAGTTTGGTGGCCCACCATAAGATAGCAGTCACATCATGTGATAGACTTGTGAGGGTAAGAATCATAGGTTTGCAGCAAGTTAGAAGAGGCAACCAGCTTTAGCTGTGGGAACCGTAAAAATAACAAAATTTGTTAGTTCAAGACTATGCCTCTGAAATTGAAGAAGAACATAACATGGGACATCATTGGTCCATAGTAAAATACGATGTAAGGGAGAAGTTATGAGGAAGAACAAATATTTCAACAATGTTGTGATGCCACTAACCATGGTCAAGTAACGGGAATCAACAAAAAATGGGAAAAGTAATAAAAATAAAGTAAAGGATATGTAAAAAGCTTTAGCTATTGCATAAGAAATGCAGTAGGAGGTAAGCTTTTGGAATGTTTAACAACAAACCGTTTGTATAAAATTAATGCCTTCTTCACTAACAAAGTAGGCAAGTACGTAGATCCTTTCAGACATAAATACAAAAACTTTGTAGCCTTTATCGTGTAAAGTGAAAAACAATTAGTTCACTCAATTCATTCGATATAAATAGTGATGACAGAGAATGTCATTGAGAAACATGGTGAAGTTTGACAGAGAGACTGAAATTGGATGTATCGGAATCTGAAAACGTTCAAACATACTTTAAACAAACGACAAAATCACAGAAGAATGAAGAAAGTTGGAGATAAAGTTGCTAATGTGAAAAATTGAAAGACAGCAGTCTTGACGAAAATAGTAATTATACAACAGAAGAAATAAAACAGTTACTTAAGCCAAATGACGAACAAATAGCAAAGAGAACTTCAACGATGGAAAGAAATAATCTTCACAAAAAACTACTAGGAAACTGAAGTGGAAAGATTAATTGAGGTATACAAAAGAAAAATATATTTTTGGTCGATTTCGAAAGTTATGTTACTATACTAAAGGAGGAAAGTGGAAGAAAGTTAAGAGAGTTAAACGAAATTGTAAGAAAAATAAAACGGAAGCAGAAAACTCAAGCTGGTGTTAAGATCACTATAATGATGATTCAAAAAGTGAAAATTCTAAAACTCCAGTTTAATTAACATTAAATTTAATTTAATGTTTACACTGATTGCTTTCAATGAGACAAAATTTATTCCATTGAACTTTTCTTTAGTGTAATAAAAACATAATGAAAAATTTATTAATGAATTAAACGAACATATGTGGGAACTCTTCAGTCGAATAATCAAATGTCTACGAAGTTATGTAATTCTAAGTATATATTAGCATAATAAAATGCAAACATCCAGCACAACTTTTAAGGATAATTACATTTTTTCGTGACTTAAGTTAACCTTAAGTAGCCATCAAGGCCTACGGAGGATCCGGAAAAATGTTATAAATGCATGTTATTATTGTTATGACGCTTTTACTATTTTGAAAATATATGTTTTGTGACTGAAGAGATTCTAATTAAACAGATGAAATTGATTTTGTGTTTTGCGGGTGGATTATCAGATCTAAAAAACTGAGTTTGTCAGTTGAAAATTTATAATAAATTTTGCATTGGGATATGTTCTTTTAACAAAATTAGAACATGCTTGTCTTTAGCTATTTGTTCCCAAAAATATGTAAGAAATCTTACTGTATAAATAAATGAAGTTATTAACAAATAATTTTTATAGACGCCAGATGTAAAGACCGACATCTAGGATGTTAATATATTTATGTTTCTATCAACAGCACAAATGACAGGTGTACAGATTTGAAAGTATTGTCGATGTGTGTTTTTAAATAACTTAAGTAAGTACATCAATAAAAGAGAATATAAGATATTTGTATTCTGGTTTATAGATTTCAGATTGTAAAATAAATTAGATGCTATGTCAGAATAGAACGACTATCAGTTTACCCAAATAAAAATGATATCAATAGTGTTTTGATTACGCCATATGGTAATTCCTAGTCCAGGTGATTCCACTTACTCAGCTATAGATTAAAGTTTTTGAGTAGATCAATCATTTTGTAAAACTATATTTTATGAGCAAATATCGGATACTTATTTTAGTTTTTAAGATGTGGATTGGAGTCATCTCAACTAATTTCTATATCGATTTATTGTAGAAAGAAAATCGTTAATGGAAATGGGACGGTATCTATTTTTTTTTCTTCCAAGAAAAACCCACCATGATAATGCTACTTACACTTAGTAAGTGGTCAAGAACCTTCATCAGTTTGACTAGAAACAATATATTTGTTTTGCGTTCAATGGATTGAAAAATCTCGAAAAGTTAGTATGGTATCTATTTTAGTAATACCTAAATTACCTAAACAGATTTTTCATACTTGTAACAATAAAATCTTTAATTCCCCACATTTTCATATTAAACCTGTTTGTGTAAACAGCTACGAAATAATAGTTGTAACATTTAATATCATGTACCCCATGCTTTTTTACTATGATTTGAATTATTTTGTTACTAATTTATTTTTTACTTTTTAGTTCGGTATATTATTAGACCGTTTATTAGTTTTTTTAAATTATAATTTTTATAACTAAATTAACAAGAAATAATTGTTTATTTGCTTCTAATTGTAGGACTAAAGGAAAATAAGGTATATGGAACAAATTTGGACAAGTGTTTTATAAGGGATTAATAGGTTCTACATTTTGATAGACCTTTTTTTTTAGTATACCACAAAACAATTATTATAAAATTTATTATATTAGTGAGGAATATCGTTATTGCTTTTTTTTTTGTTTTGAGTTGTGTCTGTTCCTGGTATAATAGATTTTAGTGTATTTCTTGTTTTGCATAGGTATTTTGTTATGAAACTAAATGTGTTGTCTGCTTTCTTCAGTCTTTTTGACAGCCTCTGTACATATAGTTGTTACTGTAATGTGGTGTGTGAAAGTTAATTCTCCATTTTAACAGCAAAAAGTTCCGCAATTGAAGATATTTTATGATTTCCTGTAGTCAGTGCATCATAGCTTGTGTAAAAAATGTTTTAAATTGAAAATAAATTTATATTGCCAACAAAAGATTTGCTTTTGCTACACATACTAATGGGAAACAAGTTTTAGACACCAAAATAAATTAATTTATTACTTAGTATATTATATTTTAAACATTTTCTGTTAATTTAAATATTTTAAAATGACTATGTGTTAAAAACAATCTAAAATTTCAACGTACTATCACTGTTTTTTCTATTATTTATCAAATAGCATCAGACTCAATTACAGCTACGGCCTGTCCGCCTTTGTACACTTTCGGAGAATGTATTTCAAAGGATTTGCTAATGTTATCAATTATTTTTGATATTTAGTTCCTAATTTGAAAAACTCGGTTGACAATGCAAATGACAACGCCCATATTTCCCAAGAAGTATATAACATTTCTTATGCTATATTATGTTGCATCATTTGAATTATTATCTGTGTATACAAAAGGACAGGTGTGCAATATAATTTGAAATGTAAAATTGATTTTAAAGTCTGATTCATGTTTCGTCCACTTTCTAGTTCTAACCAAACGAGAGTATATTTTTAACCGACTTCCAAAAAGGAGGAGGTTATCAATTCGTCGCGTATTTTTTTTTGTATGTATGTTACCTGATTTCTTCTTATGTGGTGAACCGTTTTGAATGAATATGGTCTCGTTTAATATAATATATTTCCGGATTGGTGAAACTTCAAATTTGGGAAAATAATTCTATTTGTAACGTGATGAAATTTGTGAATGAACACATGCGTGCATGGAAATCGATCCATATTTCGAAAACTCCTTATGGATCTGTATAGTTTTTTAATGTTTAAACTATTAAGGAAAATCCCTAGGTAATTTCATATACTTTTCTGCGACGTGCAAGTTGCAGTTTTGCAGAAAATCACCGAAAACTCCAATATTCTTATCAAAAATTTCATCGAAGTAACGTAACGGATATTTCCTCATAAATATTAAAATTCCAACGTAATAGTGAGGGAATTGTAGGCACTGGAAGTTTTAATTGCAAATTTTCTATGTACATCTCAAGCATATAGGTAGTAAAGCATAGTATTTTCGGCTCCTCAAATCAATGAGGACCAAGCTTGTTTTGTTTGTATACCAGGCAAATACCTATTTAAATGAAATTTTTTTACATGTATATATATGTCTAGTATCAGCAAACATTTAAGATGTGATGACATCTGTACATGTACATGACAATGGAATACCAGTGATCTGCCTACACCGTAGTTCAACTGATCATTTGCAGCCTATGGTTGAATCATCTGATTGCTTTAATCAATATTCTATTCAGAAAATAGAGAATTGGTTGACAAGTCATCAAGATCGGGATGTTCCTCATTACCAAGTAGTCAAAATATGTGAAAACGTTTATAAAAACGCTTGTGAAATCGATAAGAAATAAATGGATTTCGGAAAACAGGGTTATTTCTACTTGACGAAAACATTCTCCTTCTTTAATGACAACATCAACTTATATATTTTTCCAGCAGATGAGTAGTATATTTCAATCACATACAACTTACAATGTGCTGGGCAAAGCTATGATAGTCATGGCTTCACTTACTTCTCAAAAAAACCGAAAGAACAGAATGTAGGGTAACTGCATGGAACGATCAACAAGCAAAATTGTCATTGGATGGTGAAAGGTCGCACTTAATATCCAATTAGTGAACGTTTGGGCTGGCATAATAAATAACAGAATATTTTTTAAGAGTAATTTCACCTATTAACCCCGCAGACATTAATATAAACATACAGTTCCAACAAGATGGAGTTATACAACCACATTATGCAGCAGCACTACGAACTCAACCAAGACTTTTGGTGAAGATGGCGAGGCAGCCACACACTTGTACAGTACTTGTTTAGAAAATTCAGTTTATCATATAAAATTTATCAAGTTAAATTTAAATTTACTCAAAAGAAGAAATATGTTTTAGTTTGAGAAGTTATTTAGTATAAAAAGTTGTATTTCGGGTGAGGGTTGTGGTTGTTATTGTATGTGAAACAATGAATGGTCCAAAGTAAAATTATTAGGTTAGACTGAGATAACGCTTTCTAATCCCCATGGACGCCCTGTGAAGTGAAATACGCTAATGAAATGAGTTACTTAGTTGATATAATATGGTAATTTTTCAATGTCTAAGTGCTTCTTGGGAAATAACACCACAGTTTAAAGAAAATTGCTTTATATTCCAAACGTTTCAGGGTCTAGATCAGACCCCGTTGTCAATGGTTAAGAAACTACGGATTAAAAAGGCACAATTCTAAGATGTAATTTTTTTTGATCTGTGGAGAAATCTAACCTATAATTCGAAATTTAAATTCAAATTTCTTTTATTACAAATTATTTTAAGAATAAATCTTGGAAAATATAATCACTACTTAATGAAACTTAAAATGACTGAACACGGTGCAGCCCTTTAAACTTACAACCAAGAACTAGTTAAATGTTTAGAAGAACTGAAAACCAAAAAGAATGAGATCATGGAGGTTATATATAGGAAAGAAGCAGAACATGTTGTCTAAGAAAAAAAACATCAAAGAATTACAGGAGAAATTAAATTCATTGAACCAACTATTAGAACACCATAAAGAAATATATGAAAAATATGACAAAGAAATTAACAAAACTGAAGCTGGATTCAAGAAGATATTAGAAAGCAGTCAAGCGTTATTACATTTAGCACAACATGAGGCTAACAAATTAGATAATCCTAATGCAAAAACTTCTAAAAATTTGAAGTTTATCATCAACCAAAATAGTATTCCTGATTATTAGTGTAATTTTGTCTAGTGATGTAATGATCTTATAGAATTTGGATGGCCGGAAGTCCCATGTGACTGTCATAGTAGTAATTTGATGTATCTACACAGTTAAAACGTAGAAATCAAGTTTAAGTTTTTCAAATTAAAATGGTTATTTACAAGCAATTATTCAACGGTTTTAAAAACAATGTGACCAATTAAAAACTGGTAGGTAGTCAATAAGAACCACACTAGGTTCAAGATCATTTTCGCCTGTGTAACAGACTCTCGAGAAGACGAAGAAGAAGAAAAAGAAGAGCTCAATGAAGTTTTTCCGCATTGATTGATTTGACTCCACTGGATTATTTTTTGTGGGGATATTTAAAATCTGCAAAAGTAAACCTACTAATTTTCATGACTTAAAATATCGAATAGGGCTAGAAATTAATCAAATCAGCACAAAGTTTTGCAAAAAGTTTTCGAAGTATTTCAACATTGTTTACTTTTTTTGTTAAAAATTGAATGGTTCCTAGTTTGAGCATATGACTTAGACTATAATTATTGTAAATATTGTTAGTTACTTCAAACTTTATTTTCTTCTATGGTAGCATTAATTGTTTTATAAATTAAACAATTGAATATTGATTCTTATTAATACTAATGTCCTTTGAAAGGCAGTATCACAAGCTACCCCTTGTCAACAATAGTTGTTCTCCTATGTGGTTGAAGGAGTAGGTGAATAATTTGATCCAAACAGTTTTATAAATAAAATTTAACCTTCTTCAAGATTTTTCATTTACATTTATATTTACATGAAAAATGAATTTGCCAATTACCTACTTTAGGATTTAAGTGATGTTTTTATTCGGCTTGCATCCAACTTCAAAAACAGTTTTTTAATATATAACAAAATTCTTGTCAAACATATAAAATTAAGTTATCACTTATACTAGTGGTCCCCCAGTGGTCGAAATTCTTCCCTATTACATGAAATTGTAAAAAGTATATTTTTATAAGAAACAGAGTTGTGGATAAATTGGAGAAGTAGATTTAATGACCAAAATTGATCACTCATATTAACAAATCTATTGAAATAAAAAGAAAATAACAATGTAATCAAATATCGGTATTGAAAATATTTTTGACAATTGTTCCCCCAATTTTTTGGCTGGAACCGCTCCTGGGAAAATATTCGATATAATAAGATTTTTCTTTGCAACCTAAAAGTTTTCGTCATCTGCGGTTTCAATCAAGTTCAGGAATATTAAAAAAAAGAGAGGACCAACCACCCTAGGAGAACTTAAATATTTAATACATTCTCTATTGTCCGCTGTCTGACAATTTTTTACACAACACCTTCGGGAAGGTTGTGATAATAATATATTAATCACATTAAAAACAGAATATTTAATATTAAAGTTATTGCAACGCGTCCCAAAAATCAATACTGATCTACTATATTGACTATTTAACCACTAAACAATAACAACGCTTGCACGCCACTTCCGGAAGTACATGTTCTAAGAATATAAAATAATCTAACGATCGCTCCCTCCATATATAATTACTCAATGTTTAAGTTTTGATCGTCTGGCGGCGGCGGCACTGTCAGTTGTTTGGCGTTGACAGTATGGACGTACATAATGAATTTGTATTATATTTTATTTGATGAATGAATCAATATTAAAAATTAATATTAGCATTTTGCACCGAAGGTCGTCAGTAGCTTCTAAACAAATCAAAAATTAAGAAAATCGGTTGACAGACAGAGGACATAATGGTACCTAATCTTTTTGCCTTTGCCTATTTATATATAGATTTTCGTGTCATTATTGCTATTATGTGCTAAAGTTGGTTATTTTCTTTGAGTAGTTACATTTTTTAAGTTTATTTATTAATAAAATTATGAAAAAAATTTTAGTTAGCAGAATGACTGCAGTGATCTTAACAAAAAATATATTTTTAAAATGTTTCTTAAAATTATCCATATAGAAGTCATAACAAAATTAGAAGGTTTTAATTATTTATAGCTGCAATATTTTTATGTGCATTTTTGTGAAACTTAAGAGATATATTAAAAACATCATTTGCATATTTTGTTTCAATAAAAATATCGATTTTAAATTCGTCTCTTTGCATGGAATAATCTCCGATGTTGAGTAGTATACAAACGTACAAAGTCATACAACACAGTAGCGTTCACGATCTATTCGTAATCATCCACCTCAAAAGAGCCGTTGAAAACCTACAACATACAAATGACACTCTAGAACGGTTGTATATTATTTTTCCTGGTAATTGAAAAATCTTCGTAGACAGAACCTTGAGAAACTTTCAGCGGTGAAGGAGTAAAAGATGTTTAGTATATAAACCGTTGGATGGGGAGTTGCCCCCCTAGTTTTATTGGTTTTGATCGTTTGTGTACATCTGCGGCACGTGTAATGGCTTTAAAAATTTTCGTAAGTTTTACATTTTTTTAATGGTTATTTGATGGAGAGAAATATGTTATTGTGTTTTTATATAAATTTTTGTCTTAATTTTGAGTTTCCTCTGTTGGTATGTGAATCTGATGGATATATTTTATGCAGACATTTTGGTGCATAATGTCCAGATTTATTATAAATTATGATTTAAATAGGGTTACATAGTTATTTACAATTTTGGGAATATGTAATGCGTTAAGGTTTTAATGAATGTTGAAAACATTTAGATATTATCACTTTAAGTATAACCTATACATACAACTATGTTGTGTTTTATATGTTTTTCTAATCTGACGTTTTGACATTTTTAAATGAATTTTAAACTTAAATTAGACTCTGTTAATACCAGGGTCTAGATCTCATCGGGATACAACGTATAGAAAAATTTTGGTGTATATCGTTTTATGAGAAAATTGGTTAGGTAAACAGGGGATGAAAATGCGTATAACAGTTGGTCATTAATGTAGTAAGAAACATGAGAATTGGTACGCAGTTTTATCGCTAAGAAGGTAAAAAAGGATGAAAGTAAGAATCTATTGAAAAATATATTTTGCCAAGAGTGAAACATACAAAACACCTACAGCAAATGACGAAGAAGATGGTGTTTACAGCTGTTACATTGTGAATCAACATTCTGCGATATCTTAAGAATATATGTCTTATATGCCAGTAAAAATCTCTTCAGAAAATAAAATTAGTATTTCATAAACAAGAGTCGATAGCCCATTTTCTTGGGCAGGATAATAAATACATGAAATTCCTGAAATATCTAATCAGGTTATGATTAAAATGTAACTATATACTGAAACGCATTGAAGAGATTTAAAAAAAAAATAAATTTATGGAAGTTAATACGTAATTCATTTGACCAATACCTGATTCATAATGTCAATTAGCTGATACTATTTTTCTCACAAATTCAAAATTCTTTTTATAAAAAAAACGCTAATTTTGACATTTTGAAATTGAAACTGACTAAAATATTTAAAAAAAATTCAAAAATTTATATTATAATTCTGATGTAATTTTAGGATTTTTGAGAAATGAGTAAAATGAAAATATTAAACTAACTTATGCTGAAGTTGAACTTTAGAAGATTTAATTGTTGGTTTTATTTTGGGGATGTAATAGTTTTAGGTTTTTGTTAAATCTGTGATTTTCCTACCCAATATGTTCGGCATAATTGGTATCTGATTTAGAACGAATTAGATTGCTCATGCTTGTGTCTTCTACCTATAACCTCCTGATTGATTTTGTTGTTAATTTTTTGACTAATAATTTTTTGTTAACTAGGCTATTTTTAGACCTTTCATGCCATAGTTAGTCAAATTTTTGTACAAATCCTTAGTAGTTTTGGTATTTAGATCTTTTTTAAGCCCTTTGTGTGACATAAAGCATTTTTAGTTTTTTGATACTTTTTGTTTTTCTATATTTTATGTTTCTGGTAATTGTAATTTTAATAATTTTTATTTCATGATTTTTTCATTGAAAACTTTTTTCATCTTTTCAACAAATTTTAAATTTCAAAACAGATTCAATATCATTTTTATTTTTCAGCAATTTCTATCGTGTGACTGTTTTTTTTGCAAAGCTACGTCTAACGTCTCCATCTAAATAATTACTTTCGGTTCGCAAGAATTCATTTGTTAATTATAGTACATATACCAATTTTATTGCCCATTTTCATGATATTAAATTTTGTTAAAAGTAGTAGTAGTCCCTGTAATTAATCTACATGAATTCCATTTAAAGTTTTTTTATTACTGAAAAAATTCAATACACTGCGAGTTAAACGCGCATAATAGTTTCCGTACCACCTTTGCTTTATATTACTGTCTTATTAATTTTTCAGTTTACATCTCAAAATTATATATGACTTTGTTTTTCTGCAAGCAATAAATGAGCAATATGTTTTCTATTTTTTCAAAATTTTATATGGAATATTTTTGGAAATTTTTGTACGTATTTTTTCAAATCGTTTAATTCATTATTTAAATTACCATTTTAAAAAAAATATTATTATATTGATCTCAAAAAAATATTATCTATATTTTTCATTTACATGTTAAAGTACCCCCAAAATTATTTTTGGATTTTTAGTTAGCCTTTCCTCTAAAATTTTAGTCGTCTGATATGAGCTATTTGTTTCAAAATTTAAGTTAAGCAATTTCAAAGGTAAAAAGTGGTGAGATTATGAATATGAGCCCTTTCATATGATATATTACATGTTGAGATAGAAAAAAAAACTAAATGTCTAATTTGGACTTTAAAATTAATATCAGGATTTTCACAGATAAAAGGGGGGTAATGTGGAATTTTTGTATATTTGCCTTAATTTGTTTTAACCGATACATTATAAAATTTAATATATATATATATATATATATATATATATATATATATATATATATTTTTATGTGGAAAGGGAACAATTGTTTTATCTTTCCAAATGGTTCTCGGTCCTCGGTTTATATATTTTTGATTGAGAAGTCTTGGGTTTTTGGGACCATTGAAATAATTCTAATTTAGTTTTTCGTGGTAATTATTATATTTTACGTACGTTTCGACCAATTCTTGGTCTTTTTCAAAAATATTGTTTTTTGGAAAATTAATGACCACCTATGAAATGTATAAATAAACAAAAAACTAGTCAAATAATAAAATACTGTTACTTACATAATTTTACACACACTTAACCACTGTATATAAACTTAACATATTTGAAAAGTATTGCGCCACTACAACTAAATTTATCTGCCTGCCTTATGATAGTCAATATGCAAGATGTGTTCGCCTCTTCGGGCCGTAAAGAAATAAATCACTCGTTCGTTTGCATTTTTAAGTGTTTGGTTATATACAAGGGCGGTATAATTATTTATCAGTTTGTTTCTTTAAATAGATTGCTGTATATTGTGCTTAGATTTTTGGTATCACTTTTTGCATTTACCGTACATGGTTGTTTCTGTATATATATCATTTCATATATTTCTCGTTTAATTTGATTTGATTCAGTTTGCAAAATTTTAGTTTTTTCATAGTCAAAAGTGTGTTTTGTTTCCATCATGTGATTAGTTAAGGCAGTTTTATTTTTTTTTGTCGTACTTATGACCATTAAGTCTATTTTTTAATAGCTGCGATGTTTGACCGATATATGTTCCTTTACAATTTTTACAAGGTATTTCGTATATGACATTACTTTTTTTTTTCTTTCTTAATTTTCGTTTTTAATTTTGTGAAATGTTTATTTAATGTGTTGTATCCTTTATGACTTATAGTAATATCTTTCTTCTTAAAAACATTTTTTATTTTTTCTGTTAACTTAGGAATGTATGGTAATGTTAGAAATTTTTTATTTTGTAGAGGTAATTTTGTTATTGCTTGTTCTTTGTTATAAAATTTATGTATTCTTTTCTTAAAAATTGATTCAACAAGGTCAGCTGGATACTTGTTTTCTTGAAGGGCCTTTTTTGCTTTCCACATTGACTCTTTTCTATATTCTGGGTCTGATAGAAGTATGGATCTGTCCGCTAAGTTTGTAATGACCGACTTTTTGTGTGATATTGGATGTTGTGATTTAAAATGTAAATATCTTCCCGACCATGTACATTTTGTATACCATGACGTTCTAATGCATTGGTTTTTATGATGTAGGGTCATATCAAGAAAATTGATGACCCCATCTTTTTCTATTTCTATGGTGAATTTCAGTTTTTCGTGATAATTATTGAAGTGGTTTAATATTACTTGACTTTTATTTTTGGGAATTGCCAGTATGCAGTCATCCACATATCTGAAAAAGAAGGGTAGATCAAAATCCAAATTCCCTATTACTGTTTCCTCTAGGTCTTCCAGGACTAGCTGGGCAATTACACTTGATATTGATGCACCCATTGCGCAACCACTAATTTGTTTATATGTTTTGTTTTCGTAAATGAAATACGTTGAGTTTAGCGTTGTTTCGATTGCATTTAATAGGTCATTTAGTGGAATGTCAGTGTATTTTCTTAACTTGTTCCAGTTTTTTTCGATTAGTTTTTTAGTCAGCCCTGTTGGAATATTGGTGTATAGGGAGATTACATCTAGAGATATTATTATATAATCTTCTGGAATCATTATGTTTTTAATTTTATTTTTGAAGTCCCATGAATCCTTAATGTAATATTGATTCTTATTTGTGATGTTAGCGAGTATAGATTTTAAAAATTTTGACAATTTTTCAAATGGAGATTGAGTACATGATACAATAGGTCTAAGTGGTATACCAGTTTTATGTAATTTAGGTAATCCATATATTCGTGGTGCTATGGCATTGTTTGTTTTTAAACTTTTTGCTATATTAGGAGAAATATATGATTTTTTTTTCCCAATCATTAATTAAGTTGTTATTTAGTTTTTGATAAACATTTGTCGGATCGTTGTTTAGTTCCTTATATGTTGTGTTATCTGCAAGGAGTTCGTTTATTTTTGCTTTATATTCGGAGGCATACATAATTACCGTTTTATTCGACTTATCTGGTTTCAACACCATTAGTTGTGGATTTTGTTTTAGAAAATTGTTTGTTTTTTGAAGATTCCTAGTAATTATTTTTTGATCTTTACTTAAATTTGTGTTTTTTAATTTATTCTTATGATTTTTTAATATATTAGAGCATCTTAATCTTATTTCATTTTTCTCCTCCATAGTGAAGTTAATAATTGTTTGTTCAATATTTGCTATGTATTCAGGGATTGGTATTTCTTCTGGCTTTTGTGTGGGTACTGCAAATGTGGATCCAAGACTAAGGATGTTGAGTACACTGTCTGGTATATCACAGTTAGTTAGGTTTTCTATCCAGTCATTCTTGCTACAAATTTCAGTATTATTCCTAATATCCATTCGTTTTTGTAAGTTTTGAATCTTTTTGATGTTATTGGCCCTTATCTTTTTGAACATCACTTCATTTTTTATACTTTCTCTTTTTAGGTAATCATTAAATATATCTTGCGGTATCGTAGTCTTCAAACTATTACTAATATTGTCAAAATCTTTTTTGAGCGCTATTAATTGCTTACAACTATCCGTTATGAGAAGGTTAAGAGTATTAATTTTAAATTTTTTAAATATGCTTTCAGTAAAATTTTGTTGCAGTGACTTACAATTAAAATTTAGGTGTTTTAATTTAAAATTAAGAAAATTTGGTGTTAAATTATCGTTTTACATCTCAAAAGAAAAATTCTTCGGTTTTTTTGTTTAGTGGTTTTTTCCATTATCCTTATTAGTATTTTCATCTTGTCATGTTCACTATGGAGGAGAAAAATGAAATAAGATTAAGATGCTCTAATATATTAAAAAATCATAAGAATAAATTAAAAAACACAAATTTAAGTAAAGATCAAAAAATAATTACTAGGAATCTTCAAAAAACAAACAATTTTCTAAAACAAAATCCACAACTAATGGTGTTGAAACCAGATAAGTCGAATAAAACGGTAATTATGTATGCCTCCGAATATAAAGCAAAAATAAACGAACTCCTTGCAGATAACACAACATATAAGGAACTAAACAACGATCCGACAAATGTTTATCAAAAACTAAATAACAACTTAATTAATGATTGGGAAAAAAAATCATATATTTCTCCTAATATAGCAAAAAGTTTAAAAACAAACAATGCCATAGCACCACGAATATATGGATTACCTAAATTACATAAAACTGGTATACCACTTAGACCTATTGTATCATGTACTCAATCTCCATTTGAAAAATTGTCAAAATTTTTAAAATCTATACTCGCTAACATCACAAATAAGAATCAATATTACATTAAGGATTCATGGGACTTCAAAAATAAAATTAAAAACATAATGATTCCAGAAGATTATATAATAATATCTCTAGATGTAATCTCCCTATACACCAATATTCCAACAGGGCTGACTAAAAAACTAATCGAAAAAAACTGGAACAAGTTAAGAAAATACACTGACATTCCACTAAATGACCTATTAAATGCAATCGAAACAACGCTAAACTCAACGTATTTCATTTACGAAAACAAAACATATAAACAAATTAGTGGTTGCGCAATGGGTGCATCAATATCAAGTGTAATTGCCCAGCTAGTCCTGGAAGACCTAGAGGAAACAGTAATAGGGAATTTGGATTTTGATCTACCCTTCTTTTTCAGATATGTGGATGACTGCATACTGGCAATTCCCAAAAATAAAAGTCAAGTAATATTAAACCACTTCAATAATTATCACGAAAAACTGAAATTCACCATAGAAATAGAAAAAGATGGGGTCATCAATTTTCTTGATATGACCCTACATCATAAAAACCAATGCATTAGAACGTCATGGTATACAAAATGTACATGGTCGGGAAGATATTTACATTTTAAATCACAACATCCAATATCACACAAAAAGTCGGTCATTACAAACTTAGCGGACAGATCCATACTTCTATCAGACCCAGAATATAGAAAAGAGTCAATGTGGAAAGCAAAAAGGCCCTTCAAGAAAACAAGTATCCAGCTGACCTTGTTGAATCAATTTTTAAGAAAAGAATACATAAATTTTATAACAAAGAACAAGCAATAACAAAATTACCTCTACAAAATAAAAAATTTCTAACATTACCATACATTCCTAAGTTAACAGAAAAAATAAAAAATGTTTTTAAGAAGAAAGATATTACTATAAGTCATAAAGGATACAACACATTAAATAAACATTTCACAAAATTAAAAACGAAAATTAAGAAAGAAAAAAAAAGTAATGTCATATACGAAATACCTTGTAAAAATTGTAAAGGAACATATATCGGTCAAACATCGCAGCTATTAAAAAATAGACTTAATGGTCATAAGTACGACAAAAAAAATAAAACTGCCTTAACTAATCACATGATGGAAACAAAACACACTTTTGACTATGAAAAAACTAAAATTTTGCAAACTGAATCAAATCAAATTAAACGAGAAATATATGAAATGATATATATACAGAAACAACCATGTACGGTAAATGCAAAAAGTGATACCAAAAATCTAAGCACAATATACAGCAATCTATTTAAAGAAACAAACTGATAAATAATTATACCGCCCTTGTATATAACCAAACACTTAAAAATGCAAACGAACGAGTGATTTATTTCTTTACGGCCCGAAGAGGCGAACACATCTTGCATATTGACTATCATAAGGCAGGCAGATAAATTTAGTTGTAGTGGCGCAATACTTTTCAAATATGTTAAGTTTATATACAGTGGTTAAGTGTGTGTAAAATTATGTAAGTAACAGTATTTTATTATTTGACTAGTTTTTTGTTTATTTATACATTTCATAGGTGGTCATTAATTTTCCAAAAAACAATATTTTTGAAAAAGACCAAGAATTGGTCGAAACGTACGTAAAATATAATAATTACCACGAAAAACTAAATTAGAATTATTTCAATGGTCCCAAAAACCCAAGACTTCTCAATCAAAAATATATATATATATATATATGAACTAAGCTAGGTTACGGGTGAGAACCGCGTCTGAATTTATTGAATACTCGACGTTTCGACTCCTGCTTTGGAGCCATTATCAAGAGACAAAAGTGAAAAAGAGTTTCAGAGTCTAGATCGAACTCGGGGCCTCAATCTGCCTACTCCCCAAGAGTCACTAGGTAACTGAACTGTTCAGTCAAGATGGCGTGGTGGCCACACACTTGTACAGTACATTATAAGAAATCATAGTTTATTTTAAAAAAGTTTAATTTAAATATTCACAAAATAGAAGAAAGAGTCAGTTTGGAAAGTCTTTAAGTATTAAAAGTTTTAGTTTCGGGAACGGATGTTTAAGATAAGTGTTGTATTAGTAAAGATGTGGATGTTCCAATTTGTTATCCATTTAATAGCATACCTGGGGATGAATGCTTACCCTCCCAAAGACGCTCAAGTAGTAAAGGATGATTCATAAGTGATAGATATTTGTGAGAAGTCTCTAGTGATATATGTTTAGTATTTTTTGGTGAGGCCGGAACTCCTATGGCCGCCAATCTAGCATATAGCTTTGTACAGTTAACGTATTAACCCGTATTAACCCTACAGAATTCACGTTTAGTTTTACGCATATAAATATAGAAAAGGGTGTAAACTGGTTAAGAGATAATTTTTTGTACAAGTAAAACTGGTAGCTGGTCAATAAGGACCCTTAGGTTCAAGAACATATTCGCCTGTACAATCAGGAACCCTTGAAGAAGAAGAAGAAGTACTTACATATTAGTACACCTTAAACTGAAATGTAGGTTAGGTTAGGTTAGGTTAGGTTAGGTTAGGTTTATTATTTGTTATTATTTATTAAATTGAAATTATTGAAATTATTTCAATAATTTCAATTTAACACACAAAGTTAGCGGCGACTATTTCTATATTATATCAAAAATATATAGAAATATAAGGCACCTGCTGTTAATTTATGTTAAATAATACTTTTTATGTTAACATTCTTTGTCAGCGTATAAAAATCTATTTTTTTTAAATAATGCATTGATAATTTTCACTTTGAATTAAAATGTTAAATAAACGGCTAACAATGTTATGATATGTCAAACTGAAATCAAACTAATCAAATTCGCTAATACGAAGACGGCCGTGAACATTATAATTATTGCCACTATGTCATATCTAACCATTTATCTTAAATTTCACTAATAGTATTCATATCATTCGTAATCTTAGTTAAACTGTATGAAACTTTAAAACAGAAACAATATAAATTAAAAGCTTAATGTTAAAATAATACAATATTATCGGAAATGCGTTGATCAGTTTAGTTGACGATCCATGTTTAGAAAGAAATTTAAGTTGCGAGTACCAAATAAATGGTTATTATCATATAATATAATTTTTTATTCATTAGATCCCAATAGCGTGATATGTATAATATTATATTTATTTATTATTATACAAAATTTGTTAGATTTTTGTTTAATTTTGATTGTTTTTCGAGTCAATCTATCTTCCGATTTTCTCTCCAAGCAATCTGGCGGCACCATTTGGCATAGACAGTGTGCACGTGAATTATGAATTTTTTATTTTATTATTTAATGAATGGAGCACTATTTTAAAACAATTAAGCATCCTGCCCTAAAGGTCGTCAATTGCTACTAAACAAATCAAAAATAAAGAAAATCGGTAGATTGACAGAGGAGAAAATGGTATCGAACTGTTTTGTCTTTGCCTATTTATATATAGATGACGTGGATATATTTTAGTTAACATACGAATTTTTTCCCTAGTAATCACAGGAAAATCGCCTGAGACACAACACGTCAACTGAATTGGGGATTTTGTGCGCTAGTTATTCCCTAAAATTCCTAGATGTAGATATTCAGCTACTAATAAAATATTAAATCACATATCCTAAGCTAGTGGTAGAAACCATTAACATTTGAAAATATATCAAGACAACTTGAATTTCTTCTGTTCGGGTTTCAGCATCGCAAATAATTGCTTCATAAGATTATAGAGCCTTTCCGCTCTTTAAGAACTCGTCGTATAAATGCAATTAAGAACTGTTTAACATAACACTAAACAAAAACAACATTATATCATAACTTCTTTTAGTAATTGACATTAATACCGTATTTAGTTACACGAAGACAATCCCTAACGAACAGTCTTTAACATTTCCAAACCTAATCAATCTTACATCTCCATTAAAACAACAAATCTTCAGCGCATAACATCATCAGTAACATCCTTTTCGCTTCAAGGCTTCCATCAAGGCGATCATTTGCTTACCAGAATACGAAGAACTACTATGCATCCGCGATTCACCTTTATCTTCGTCTCGTGTTTCTCGGGTCAACACTTACTGCACTTTTGCTCCCATCAATTTTCCATGCCGCCATATTAGCGATGGTAACTCTCTATATATAGCTACTAATCAATGTTGATATTTGCACTGACTAGTGCAATCGCAACGTGACGAAGAAGTTCATCGGGCTGATATATCACGACTGAGAAGTTGCGGTACTGATACATGATACCGACTCAGATGAGACCGTACGATATATGGTGTATGGCATAGGTTGCTGGTGTATTGTTAAAAGTAGTGTTGGGTAATTTGTTGTTTTTTTGTTAGGGAGATCTTTTATGTACACTGGTCAACAAGTAAAATATAGGGTCTTGAATCAGGGAAATATATTTCTCTAAATAATTATCTCTGTTTTTTTTTAATTTCACTTTACTTTTTTCCAATTGCTTGTTTAACTCCTCTCGACGATTCGATGCATTTAATTTTTTCATCTTCTAATAAACTTCAAAAAAATGAGGAGGATGATTCTCATTTTTTTATGTTTGTTACTTCGGAACTTCTACACTTATAACCAATTTGGATAATTCTTGTTTGATCTGTAAGAATATACCTGCACATGGTTAAGCATGTTAAATTTTATCAGAACATCGGAAAAAGTTATTTGATGATAAAATTTGGCGGAGTAGGCGGTATCAGTTGGATGTAATTCTCGCTATTTTAATTGTAGGATGACATGAATTGATATGATAGATGTTAAAGAGATTAAATGTTATTTAAGTCCCTTCAAGAAAGACAGAGGTTCTAAACACGTCTGTATACCTCAACCAACAGTGTGTTCACTTTTGTTGGATTCAGTTAGAACATTTTATGACTACTAATATTAGGATAAAAAGTAATGTTTCATAAAATGATCTGCATGTTCTGAACCTTACAATAAAATCATCACATGTCACTTATTTATTTGTATGTATATGGGGTTTGATACAATTTATGTATCTATTATGTTTAAAAGTAAAATATCTTTAGTTTGAGCAATATCTAAATTTGTTATAAAAACAGAGTTAACTATAACCCAAAAAATTGCATTCAATCATGCCATTAGATATATAATAAAAATTGTAAAATAAATTAAAAAACTAACAAAAACCGACTTCAAAACAGTTACCGAATTCAAGGCATAGGTAGGTACCTACCTAATGAAAATAATAACACTGAGAAATAAAGAGGTACCTGTAACTCAATTGGCTATATAGAGTCTCACTTAACTTTATAGGATAATTAAGGAGAAAACTGTAATATTATTTTTTGGCATATATACCTAGAATTAAATAAAAAATAAAATTTTCTCAAACATCATGTAATATTTCAAATGAGAGGGCTTCTTAGGTATTATGAGGAATAGTCAATGGGCGTACCGAATGTTGGCCAGGGGAGGGCAGCTGCCCCGCTTGAACTTGAAAATTCATGAGCCTTCAAAGCTTCCCATAAATGTTCTGACTTGTCTCCCCCTCTGGCCAATTTTTTTTCTGATTTGCTGCTCTCTCTAGGATATTTTTTTTCTGATTTGCCCCTTTCTATGACATTTTTTTTTGATTTGCCCCTCGCTAAACCAAAATACTAGTCGTCTTTGGTACGTAGGTAATTAAGATTTGTTATTGTATACGATTCATATATTGAGGGGTAAGATTTTAATATCCCAAAAAAATGGAATAATCCTCGAACTATGAATATACATAATATGATTATTTGTCATCTAAAAAAGATATTACCCTACCTGTTCATTGAACAGAAAAGACATTGAAGAACCTTCACAACAATCATTTTTAATTACTTTCAAAAGGTATTATGGTTTTAATTACCACGATTAAGAATTAAGAGTTTTTGAAAAGTGATTTCAGCATTTTTAATTTTAGAATTTTCGAAAAATAAAAATAAATTGCAGAATGACAGGTAGATAGGTACCTATTTACAAAGCCTAGTAATTTTATTTTTTATTTACAATTTTTTTCTCGTCTGAGGACATGAAGTATTTTGAAAAAAATGTGGCAAATGGCCCTTACACTTTTCTACGCACAGTGATATATAGGCGTATCCACTGGCGTATCCACTGGCGTATCCAGCCCGCCCCCCCAATCATCTGGGTGGTATGTTTTTAGTGTTTGTTGTGCCAAATCAATCTTCAGTGACGTCAAGCCTCCCCAATCGAGATAAAGCCCCCCTCCCCCCAAGTGACAATCCTGGATCCGCCCCTGGGCTAATCCCAATTTGAAAATTGCTGGTATAGAGCACCTCCGGGTTACTGTCTTGATCTCCTATAGGGGCCTCCTAGAAGATTCAATAGTAGTTAAGGAAGGTACTCAGAGACATTTTAGTGTTATTTGGGCTCAATAGTTTGGGAGATAAAGGGGAGAATGAGTCAAAATTTAAATGATAGAAGTAAAATATACCTAGATAATTGTATTTTTCTGACGATCCCTTTCATTAGATAGGTATAGGTAGGTATTACCGATGCTGTTAAAATATATATATTATTCATGTAAAATATCATAATTTGTCCTTTTCTTCTTTCCTTGTAAATTTTGAGTAAGACCCCCATTCTCGTTATTTTTTAAAGTTTAGGCTCAGTTTTTCGGAGATATAGGTACCTAAGACGGAATGATTCAAATTTGGTAGGTACCTATAGGTACAATTTATTTAATAGCTTTTAAACATTTTTTAAAATGTAGGTTCCTATCTATAAGCAAAATAAAACAGAAAGGAACATTGTAGCTAGGTATGAGACATTTTATTGTAGCTATTAATTCACTCGTCGATAACTATTTTTAATACATGTTTTAGATTAGGTTTTGTAAGATATCCTAAAATATTGTGTGATTTCAATAACAATTATTTACTCTCTTCGAGGTGTCATTCCTTTGTAGGCAAGACAATATATATAATATATATTGTTTCTGGTTAAGGAACCTTCATCAGTGACATTCTATCCTAGGAGTTAAGGGAGAACAGCAGTTACACGAAACGGCTCCAGATTCGGAACCTCTGTGTGCTATTTCTCTCGAAAATCCTAGATGTCGGTCTTGAACTTATGACAATATGTAAGATACCTATTTTATCGTTTTTACAAGTGTGTTATCAAGAGTTTTATTTGTGACATACATGATTTTACAAAATTGTCCCAAAGAGTCTATTTTGAAAAATAGTGGCTTCTTGGAATACTTACGTACGTACCTACCTAATTGAAAAAAAAACATTTTGACTCCATCGAGATTTCAAATAAGTAAATTGTTGTTGATCCTATTTGAAATACCTATCTACATAATAGGGTACGGTTCTTAAGATGTGGCCAACATAAAAAATCAAGAAGAGTAATTTCACGTGACCTGGCAATGCCCGAGTAGTTTATAATGATCTAGTTGTCCCCTGTTGGCAAAGGAACATTTGGTATCAACTCTGGTAAATTATTGTTAAAATAATCAAATTTTATATAATAGGTATGTTCATGGTACGTACATTAGGACAAAATTATAAAAATATTGTGTTGCCGTACGTTCCAAATACTTTTAAAAATTTTATTTAAATAATGGAAATCGGTATTTACTTTATTCGATTATCTTGGATAGAACCAGGACAAAGTTGCCACATTATTGTACCGTCATTGGTAATGACTAGGTACATATGCAAATTTTCAAATAATCACATGTCTTCAAGTCCGGTAAAATTATGTCATTTCTTATGATAAGACCTAAGTAGAATAGATTAAATCTGCCTTAAAAACTTCGCTTTGAAAATTGTAATATACAGGTTAAACTAATAAAAGCGTGTAATAAACTTATCAACTCTCAAACTTTGATAGTATAAAACTAGTGCTAGGTATGTAAGATTTGTGGCTCCAAACCTATTGAGGATGTGTGTTAAAGCGTGTACTATTCAGGAAGCCTCACAATTTAATTCAGTTACCTAATTGATATTTACTTTCAGATATGCATATCGATCTTGGCACTTGGTGAAGCAGCTTATGGTGGAGTAGGATACGCAGGACTTGGACACGGATTGGGACATGGAGGACATGGAGGATTTGGACATGGCGGACTGGGGCATGGAGGATTCGCTCACGCTGGTCTAGGTCATGCTGGTCCTTATTCTGGTGTAGGATACGTTGCACCCGCACCCGTAGCAGCACCAGCTCCCATAGCGCCATCCTTTGCTGGACACGGGTTGGGTTATGCTGGTCTTGGTGCAGCTAAAGGCGGTGCAGTGCCCATTCCAATTGGTGGAGGACATGATGTTGACTACTATGTACGTCCTCATGTTACATATATTTGCAATATATCCAGGAATATAAACGACAGTCAAAGCAAGAGATGAATTAATATAAAATAATTTAAAAACAAAACCAAATAACACAACCCAAAACTCAGAAAATTGCAATTATACAAAATCAACTGATTATTGGAGAAACCTTTACACCTTTAATTATACCAACAAACGTTTCAATATGTGATTTGATTCACACCCAGAAAAGTGCTGTACTATTTCCAAAATAAATCATAAGCAAAAAGTAGAGATGCCACAATTTTCATGCAGAAGACAAACGCAGAGGAAAATCAGATATTTGAAATCCTGAGTTTTTCCAAGTTTTCTGAAGGAATGATAATATCTAAATTTTGTTCTTCGAAGTTTCCTTGGACTGCCATCGTCTTGAAGTGGTTAATCTCACAGCGTTTCAATAGCTGTGTATCTGCTATCGTCATCGGGTGAATGATAGGAAATTCAGAGTATCGGTCGTATTTATATTATACTCTTAGCCGGTCATACGTCGCCGGTCAAGGGCTCGCTAATTTGTTCGAGATTATATATGCTGCCTCTATGAATTTTCTTTTGTACCAGTGCTCTTTCTTGTGAATTGCTCTAGCCTGGTCTCAGTTGATATTCGGTCCATGCGTGATTAGCTAGCCCAGACTTCGTTACTTCTGCCCTTTGAGTAGCTGTGCGGTGTTCCTTAATCCTGGTGTCCAGCGGTCGTTTTGTCTCTCCAATGTAAATATTGCCACATTCACACGGTATGCTGTATATACAGTTATTTGGTATCGCTGGTGCGTCGGGCCTCGTTCTTGTTATCATGCTCCTCAAGGTGTCGTTGCTTTTGAAGATCATTCTGATTCCATAGCTGTGTGCAATTCTTCTAAGTTTCTCCGACAAGGCTTTAGTATACGGCAATAGTTGCTACCGTGGATTAGTGTTTGGAAGATGTTTTTGATATTCTAAAAGATGGTTCTAGAAGTAAAGGTATTTAAGGTCAACATTTGTTTTTGCAATATTTGAAGAAACTTGTTCAGAAGTCCTCGATTATATTCGGCTAATTCACTGGGATTTTCGTATGAGTTTACTTTTGCAAAAGATAAGTTTTTGAAATTTGTTATGAATAAACCGACTTGTGCTTTACAGAAAGTCTTCATTACTGATGGTAAGAGAGAAAAAAATCTGTGCAATATAAACAACCAGTATAAATAAATGTATTGTCTATTCTGTGTGAAAACATTGGGCATTTCTGTGAAGATTCGAGAAATAACGGTCAAATAATACATACAGTGGTTGACCTCTTCACAAAAGATAGGCACTCACAAAATACAATAGACCTATTTGACACTGACTGTTTGCTTATATTTTAGAGATTTTCTTTGTCGTAACATATGTCAGGGACTTTTCTGTTAAAGACAACCAGTAATCCGAACAAAGTGGCCCTACTACACATTATCTTCATTAAAAATTTTAGTTAGTTACAACAATGAAGTTAGGACAGAAAATCCTAATGAGTAGGTAATTAATTTTAGGATTCAGGATCTCAGTTGTTGAGGTTCTATCTTTTCGAGATGTTTTTCTTGAAACTCCTAGAAGTCGAAATTCATCTAGGGATAAAATGTTGAGTTTCTGTTATTGGAATTTTGACTGTCGAGCATATTTAACTTTAATTGTGTCAATTTGTGTTTATTATTCAGTTAATAAATAATTAAAGATTCGTGTTACATGAGTTGCTTTATCAACTCTTTCTAAACATTTCCACCTCAGTGTCTTCCAACGGATCAAACCAGCGATCCGAAATATAGACCATATAGCACAAGATCTAACAGTTGCTTTAGACGAATCCAAAATTCTGGTACGATCAACATCATAAACTGCAGCAAATTGGGAATGAGGCGAAGGAGAAACTTACGTTTATTTTTCAACAAATAAGGAGACAATCATACCGACGAAAGTTCCAGCAGTAATTCGGGATTAAGATCCGATAAGCATCGCAATAAACTGGTGAGCTTCCATCAGTCAGATTCGGATGACATGTCCTTTAGTATTGCTGTGGCAAAAGCTGTGAATAGACCGATTTTAGAGTGAAAAATTATTTCAACAGTGTTTTCAGAGGCGTCAGTCACAGCACAGTTTGGAAAGCGATTCCGTCAATGAACATTATCCAGCTCTTCCAAGTTTGCGAAGGAAGAAGAAACTGAAACGGATGAGCATAGACGAAACTTCCTTTCCTCCTTGCTGTAAAAGGAAGCGATCGCAAAGGCTCGACAGTTCGAACGGTGGAAAATCCTTGAGACACGCTACCAAAATAAAACCTCTCCATCGAAGCGTTGCGCGTCGTAGACAAAATGGAGCAACTTTGCCATCCTACCTCAGTCGTTGACGAACCCAATAAAATGGAAACCCAAAGTTTTGATGAAAACTGCGAAGTGGCCAGCGAAAACTGCATCAGTTGGAGTGGGGGAGAAGGTCATGAAGGCAATGATGAATTCATTGACTGGGCTCTATCTATGAAAAGTTCCTCAGTCATGGAGCAGCCATGGTATGATATAGATGCTAGAGAAATAAGAGCAGGTTGCAGAAGGTTGGGTGAGAAGGGACCAGGTTTCAGCATCAGCACTGGTGCCAATGAAAAAGTGGTGAAATTCCTACAAGATTCCTCGAAATCTGAACTGAGAATATACGGACGGGTCGAACTTCACGTTGCTGAGAAAGACAAACAAAACTCCTGCAATGCAACCGGCTCAGAGATACCACTCCGGGCTCAGTGCTATCCACTCTTGTTATGTTAACTGTTGTACTTGTTAAATACACTGAGTTTTAAGAGCAACCTCAATCCATTGAATTCAAGATAATAATATGCATTTAATTTTAAATACATTTTTTTGTTTATAGGCCCACCCAAAATACCAATACAACTACGGTGTAGCAGATGGAGTAACCGGTGATCAAAAAACCCAACACGAAGTCCGAGATGGAGGAGTTGTCAAAGGTTCCTATTCCGTTGTAGAACCTGACGGTTCGGTAAGAGTTGTTGATTACGCAGCTGATGATGTCAACGGTTTTAATGCTGTTGTTAAACGAATTGGTCCAGCGCATCATGCAGCTCCAGTGGCACCTGTACCAGCTCCTCACGGATATGGAGGTTATGGTGGACATAGTTTCCATGGTCATTACTAATAAGTTGAAGATACCTAATGTGTTCAAAAATATAATTAACAAATAGCATATTTTTTGTCTGTTGAGAAACACCGTTTATAATTGAATAAACTATTTTTAAAGTTATAGTTTGTTTACAAGTTTTCGTCAATGATCTTTATATTTATCAAATAGAACTAGAAGTAGAGTTAGATTACTACTATCGCTTTGTTTAGTGTTTTGGTCTTGAGATAAAAATATGGCATAATAATTTGTATTTAAAGCAAACCAGTAAAGAATTTGTTATAGTTTCTTCTAGAATATGGAGTATTTGAAGATGTACATGGTATATTTTTAATTCAATGTAACATAACACCACACTATTTTAAATATTTCGTAGAATAGGTTCTATATGGTGTTGATATTAAAATAAATGTAAAATAAAATAATTTATGGCCAAGTCATTTCAATATATACAAATAAATGTTATTTTTGTAATAAAAATATAAAAAGTAAATTACATTTGTAATTATTTATTGGTTATAACAAATAAATAAATATTTCCTGGAAAATTAAGCATTGTGATCTATTATGTAAATACTCGAAATTTGTTTCATTTTATTTTCAATTATAGGTGAGAGACAATGAAAGAATTTTCGCACTGATTTTCTGTCTGAAGGTAAATGACACACTTCACACAAATGTAAATGTAATCACGTAACCAATAAGTTGCTTCATTTTAGTGATTACAGAATAAATACTATATTTAGAAAAGATAAATTGTTATTAAAAATTTTACTTTAATTTATTTAATTATTACTTTATTGCGTTTTTCATTCAGAGTACAATAAAGTAATACATTTAATGTAATACACCGGGTAATATTTTTTCACGTAAAATTGTGGTACCTTCATATTTATTTATTTTATTTAATTATTTATACATTTAAAGAGTAGGGCCACCCTTAAGACAGTCACAGCTGCCCTATTACAGGGTGGCACAAGATAACAATAAATTGTAACATGAGATCAAGCAAGTACATTTAATTAAATTACAAAAAGGGAAAAAAATAAAAACGTAAGGTACAAATTCAAAACTAACAGACTGATCCTTGACATAGGTCAACAGCCGGTGATATGTGTTTCCTGAAAACCGGGTAACTTAAGGGGCAAATTTTTTTCATCGATCATATTGTACGATCGGTAACACCGTGGCAGCGGCGAGTTTATTTATTTATTTATTTATTTATTTTTATCAGAATGTTTACAATACTTATACATTAGGTATAATATAATAAACCCTTCAGAGGTAAACTCAGTTACCTGTTCGCAGGTCTGATAATCTTAACACTAACCTTAATGATAATTTCCTATAAAATCTTATTACTAATATACTACAAATTTAGTGTTGTTGAGATAATTATGTTATACTAATATATACTTTAAAGAATTAGAATTTATATCCATTTCTCCCTATATAATTTACTATCCTGCTATTTGAAATTTTAAATATCAGCCAAGATCCATGGTTTTATTTTCTTTTTGACAGTGTTAAGGTTTTTTAGAGTTTTCAAATCATTTGGTAGGCTGTTGAAAACATTAATAGCTTTAACATAACTATTTTTACTGCTTATACTTTTATTTCTTTTTGGAATCATAATAGTTCTGTTTCTTATAGAACTGTTGGATTTTATAAATTTATTTTTAAACGTGTCATAATAGTATTTAAGAGACTCAAAAGCAAAGATTTGTTTCAGATTTAGTGTTTTTTTTCGATAAAATTTTGTTTTTTATATATAATTTTCAGGAGTTTGTAAACGTTGTAATAAAACTTGTTTAGATGAATAAATCCCTCCCCAAGCTATGTTACCATAGCAGATAATACTATGAAAAAGTGCATAGTATAACATTATCAGCGAGTCTCTCAACATAATTTTGGCCATTTCCGAAATATAAAGACTAAGTATTTTGTTTTATTTATTAAATATTCAACATGCGTGTCCCATCTCATTCTATAGTCAAAACAAATTCCTAAGAATTTACAACTTTCTATCCTTCTTATTTTTTTGGTATTTATCTTAATATTTATATCGCGGGGAACACTATTGCAGTAGTTTCCGAATGTCATGAAAACCGTTTTATCAACATTTAGAGACAATTTGTTTAAGGCAAGCCATTTATTTATCAAATTAAGGTAGTAATTTATTTGCGTTTCGACTGTATTCCAGGTTTTTCCTGTTGATATCACAGCCGTATCATCAGCAAAAGATAATATAATTCCCTCTGGTATATCAACTAGTAGGTCATTTATATATAATATAAGTAGTAAGTTAATGAAATCGAGTAGTCTGTGGTAGATAATTTTTT
Source organism: Octodonta nipae (assembly GCA_034190945.1). Classification (NCBI taxonomy): domain Eukaryota; kingdom Metazoa; phylum Arthropoda; class Insecta; order Coleoptera; family Chrysomelidae; genus Octodonta; species Octodonta nipae. The sequence goes on from CM067223.1 coordinate 12,567,094, forward strand.
CAAAAATTTTTGCTAGGTTTGATATCAAGGATATTGGTCTATAATTAGCGATATTGTCCCTAATATTAGCCTTATAGATTGGTGTAACATCAGCTAATTTGAGTGCCCCAGGCCAAATTTATTTCAGTATACTTAAATTTATGATGTGAGCAGGTGGTAGTGCTATATGTCTAGATAACACTATTAGAGTTTTTGCATCTATATTATCAACTCCACCATTTTTTAATTTCAAATTTCCTATAATATTTGTTACTTCATAATAGTTTGTGGGTGCTAAAAAAACAGTATTGCCGGTCGTTGTGGGTAATTCAATGTGCTCATTTTGTGGAATTTTGATTTCTTTGCTAAACCTAGATCCAACTTTACAAAAATATGAATTCATGGTATTTGCTATTTCATCTGGATCTTTAATTTTACGTTTGTTTTCATCATATATATAGGTAACGTTGTTATGTTTTTTACTACTTTTACCAAGCTTTTGGTTGACATATTTCCATAATTTTTTGGTATCATTGCTATTTTTTATAATTTGTTCACGATCATACATTAACTTAGCTTCATTTATTATTTTGTCTAATAATTTAACATAATTTTTGTATGTGACTTTTATTATTTCATTTTTTGGTTCTTATATATCAGATAAAGTGACTCTTTTGTTTTGCAAGAATTTATAAAATAATAAATGCAGTTAGAGCGTTCAATGGCAAATATTTCTCTATTTCTGAAGGTGATTAAGAAATGATTACTTAAATATTCGGAATCAAGGAGATTGTTAATTATCTTATGTTAGAAAAATATGTCAGAACATTTCCTCCTGAATTCTATGGATACCATGTATAAAATTTTAAATTTTCAGTGTATGAATGAAAATGTCTTTCCCTGTAAAACGATAATTTACAGCATTAATAAATTTTTTATTCTAATATCCATCTAACAACTAGTATATCTAGTATAGGGTGGTGAGCGATCTGACATTTTTGAAACCTTTGGTTATTCGTAATAGAAAACCCAACATTTTTTGAGCCTTTTAATTTAATTCAATGTTTATTTCAAACGACAGTTTGGAATCTAATACAACCCCCAGATCCCTAAGGTGATCTACATACTTCAATTTGACACCCAATAAATATAGATCACAAGGGGTTCGTAAGTGACTAGGTTTTCTGGCGAACAGGAACAAAAATTCTGTTTATTGTACAGTAATCAGAGAATCTGTTTAAGTCATTTTGCAACTTTAGATAATCAGAGGTGTCCCTGATAGTTCTGAAAATTTTTAGGTCGTCCGCATAAAGTAATATGTGTGGATTCTTTGGCAACAATGACCACCATACTCATAGTACCATCAAACATAATTTTATATAAAACATTTTCATAAATATTTGCCATTGCAAAGTTAGCGATGTTTCAAAAATCACCAAGTTTGAGAGAGAATATTGCTGATCTTTGTATACATGTCATTCATCCGATATTTCGGAGAATCCGAAATATTGTTCGGCTGGCGCACCGAGGTCGGCGGCGTGCTTTGATATAATTCTCGAAGAATCTAGTCTAGTCTCGGCGGTTCTTTGACGTTCTGGACTCTTCCGAGAATAAATATATAAATATGGAGAGCTGAGGAAGCATTCACTCAGTATTCGAAGGCCGTGTAGTAAAGATCAGGTGTTTAACATAAATTGTAAATAGTTAAGTGAATATAAATAGAAGTAGTGGAAATAAATTGTGCTTAGTTTTTAAAATAAATCCAGGAACTGAGCCAAAATATTGTGAAAATAAAAGCATTATAGTAATTCTAATACACAGGGTTGCTGTATGCACGTTAATACACTCCAAGGGGTTGTGGGAAATTATATGAATCGTGCAAATTATTTCAAAACATTTTAATTCGCTAAGCGCTTTCGACTATTAATAGTCATCATCAGAGCCTCTACAAGAAAACCACGTTACATACAAAAATCATCTTAATATAAATAAAACTACTTACAGGTTGAACCTATAGTGAGTTACAATATAAATATTCAATTTTAAAAACAAAGTAGAGTATGAACTGAATACACACTAGTCAAAAATTATTAAATCTGAAATTTTTTTGGGAAAATAATTTCATTCAAAGTGAGGTTAACCAGCCAGGATTTTGTAGAAATGGGCCATGTAATGTGAAATGTATGGGATAAAATACAGGGACAAGAATCTGTAACATAATGATACATTACCTACCTGAAAATAATATATTAAATAAAATTGTGATAATTTTCAGCATAAAATATTTGAAAAATTTTATGTTATCCTTATAAAAGTATAAACATAATATTAAATGATAAATTAATATTAAATACAACATTTTTAAACATTCTTCCAAAAATATTTTGCGAACATATCCGATAATCTATTTTCATGTATAATTCTTCTGATAGTTTTCGCAATAATTTTTCATCTTCCATTTCAACTATCTATCATTTCCGCATTCTAGCCATAACTAAAAATTATAAAATAACTAAATTCAAAAAAACAGGGAACATATTTCGAAAAAAAAAACTTAATTTAAGTGAACCCGAAGAAATAATATGTTTGTACAAGAACGAATTATTTAATTTGAAATTGGTCCCACGTAAAAAAAGTAAATAAACTTTCATTAAATAGGTAGGTATATAATTCTATATTTTCTCGACATAAATTCCAGATTAATTTTTTTAGTCTAAAGTTGTTTTTTATTATTAATCGATTGCCCTCTCCCGAGAAATCATTCAAAATGTTATTGAATTACTCATATATATGAGGTTGTTGTTTATTATTTTTTTAGGTCTATGACTTTTTAATTGAAAACTTTATTGTTATTCGATTATTCTGGATTTTTCAATTTTTTATTATTTCTAGGAAAAAATCTACTAGTAGATAAACAATAAAATACTAATCATTTTATAGAAAAAAAAAAAAGGAATAAACTGAATGATATTTATAAATCACTTACTGTTACGTCTTTATGAATAATGAAGCTTATAATAATCTGCGAAGTCATTATGGAAATGAGATATTATGATTTTCATTCCTTGAGATATTTTGCACCTAGTTGCATAATTATATAACATGAAGTACTTACATTTAATGGTATTGTTAATACTGGAATATGTATTTCGATACGATGCATCGGTAACGCAATCTTAATATACAGCTAAGATGCAAAGAGGAATATCGGAAAAACTAATTTATAAACTAAGATGATCAAATTTATAAGTATCATATTCGTTAGAATTATTGTAAATTACTATCATTACAAATATCTCCCTTTCAAATTCTTCCAATTTGAAAGGAACTTTATGATTATATGATCTTTAGAAATTTCTGTGCTACCCTGTATATTACAAATAAAATTCTCTTAGTTACGTCAAAAATCAAATAATACACATTGTCAAATATTTTAATTTAAATCTTAGAATTGTGCCTTTTTATCCCGTAGTTTCTTAACCATTGACAACGGGGTCTGATCTAGACCCCGAAACGTTTGGAATATACAGCAATTTCCTTTAAACTGTGGTGTTATTTCCCAAGAAGCACTTAGACATTACAAATATAGTTATGGTGCATACTTCCTAAAGTAATTTATTTGATTGTGAAAGCCGTTAATTTATAAAAGTCAATTATAATATCTAAATGAAACTAATTTCATCGTTTTCTGTAGCTTTTACTTTATTCGCATTTCTGTGATTAGTTTCAGTCTTTTATCGGTCATTTTCAAACATATAAAAACAATTTAAAATGAACAAATGACAAAAGACAAAAATCATGGTAAATATATACAAAACAAAGTTAATTTACAATTGTAAGTGATAGAAAACAAATTAATCTCGTTTAATCATGGAATCATTTAGCTTTTGATACAACTGGACATGAATTACATTATTTATCATCATTTGTCACCATGGGTTCATCATTTAAGTGGTCTGCACATCTGCATATGCTGACTTAGAGCAAATGAATGAGTCTGACTTCACTATTTTTAGTCACTCCATAGTAACAACTCGGTTCCTTTTACATTTATTTCGAGAATGTTTATAATGCTTCTGCCAACTCCACCTGTGTTGTGGGTTTCACCCCTTATAAGATAATAGGAATAACCCTTATTCTTTAGCATACCTTTTTGAGTTGGTGTTTACACCCTATCGTAATTTATGAAGAATCTTGTGTAATCAACATCACCAAGTTCCATATAGATCAGGTTAACAATGTGTTCAAATTTTAAGTCATTCATGTCACTAAGTCAAGCCGTTATTTTCATCTGTTTCTGCATATTCTTTGATTTAGGGAAGGAGAACTCATCAAGGAACTGCTCTAGTTTAACTTTTCAAAGCCTATTAGATGAATCTATTATTGTGAATGTTAGTTCAGACACTGAGTAATCAGTGTTTTTATACTGGAGTCTGTTCTCTAGAGAAGCCGAAAACCATGCTATGATTCGAGATTTTCCTTGTAAGATACTGTAGTTTTCTTCTATTCTCTAAGAGTGTTCATAATGAAATTGAGAGCTATTCTTTGAAACTGGCTTGATACTTGTTCATGCCTTCCATAAATCTCTTTCGGTCCATATGTTGACTATTGAAATCACTGGCAATAAATTCTACTGCTGACTTTTATTTTCCGTTTATATACAATTTATATATAATTGTCATAATTTATAAAAAATGTTTGTGTATATTATTTCTATCATGTTATCTTTTAATTCCACCATTAAGGTAAAACCTTTAATGAAAATTAGTGTATCTAGTTACTACCCCTTTTCTTGTACTATTTACTACCTTGACCATATCATCCTTTGAGAAAAGGTCTCTGTTATCTCTTCAAGTCCGCCATTTTAGGAAACGGGAGGAACTTCTCCTTCAGTATGCCCCTGAATCAGTAAGAACCACTTTCGTTGATCTTTTCACCTCAGAAGATAGAATGAACTGCCACAGGATATGGTAGTGCAAATATTTTAATTTAATATTTGCTGGTGTTGAAAAAAGTGTTCTGCTCAAAGCTACACAATCATGGAAAGCTTTGATTTTCTTTTTAGCTGTAAAGTAATTAGATACACTATAACTTTTTATAGTATATCATAGTCGACATAATTCGTCCATTTTATTCATTTGTCTATTATGCTGTTGCTATTACATTTAGTAAATTTCAGTATAGAATTGAAGCCATTTCATTTTCATTGATGTTGGCTCCTACTTTTATTTATTGCATCTGCAGCATCTATTTAAACTGAACTTTTGTGTTCTGCTAGTTCATTTAACGCATCATTTTCTGGCAAATCTATCAATTTCAGAAGGCATAGATAGATTTTGATATTACGACAAATTGTTTTCCAATATCCTTTCTAAAAATTCATGTCCAACATGTGTAGAAGATCATGTTTGGCAATTCATACATTTTTCATGAATAATTTCTATGAAAAAAACTAATAACAGCGATAAAAATATAGAATGAACGAGAAAGATACGAAGCAATAGAGGAATTGGAATGTTCTCCATTCCAATTCAGAATCCAGGGAATTTTACAGTGCAACGTGTTGGAGAAGAAAGTTACTAATCCCAGGTGAATCCAGATACTCAAGATCGAACAAGATAATATCATATTTAATGGTAAAAAGCTAATTCACAATTGAAATTGATGTTTTATGGACACCGTCATGATTCGTCCACTAACCAATATCGCATTAGAACCAGTGCTGAAATCCAAAAGCTGTACAATGACATTTTTCAAGACTTTAAATCTCAATGACTAACATGTGCTAGTCACGTAAAACGGCTTCATGAAGAAAGACTTGTTAGAGATTGGTGTGGGAGGTGGGTCTATTGGTGAAAAGGCAACTCGGGTGACCCAGGATGCGTTGGAGGCATAACATCAGTCCAGATCGCCAGAAAATGTCGATTGGGAAAATGTTGTACAGGCAGCTGAGACCTGAAACATATTTTTACAGTAGACATATAAGGGATAATAGATAAATTCAGGTAAAATATTTGAGAGAATTAATTTTGGAGAAATTGTTCCGAAATATAGAAATACTTCTATTTACAAATGTATTCTTACATTAAGAATAGCTAGAGTTATAATCGTAAATTTGCTACCACGTCGAAGAAAACGTTACCTGATACAGGCTAGTTATAAATCATGTTCTCAACGCGAAATGTTGAGAAAAAAATGAATTTCGAATTGATTTTATCTCACTTTTACGCCGTTCCCAACGTTTATTCACTTAATTTATCACAATTACTCGCTTGAAAAACTATGTTTCCTTCATTTAAAACTGAATTTATTACACACGTCGATGATGTGCATAACAGCAAGTCATGACTCAAAACTAAACGACGTTTTGCATTTATTCAATGAAACATTTTAATTCTATTTGTGTAGCATTTGTGCACGCAACAGAGGATTTAGCATTTGAGACTACCCCTAATGCAAATTAAGTTTAAAATATTTTTACCACCAAAAAAGAAATGGTGATTGCCAATAGACCAGTGCCGAATGGGTTTTGAGACGCCAAAATTTTGGGAAAATGTTAACCGTATGGGGCTGGAGAGAAAATTTAGACCTAAAGGAATATAAATGGGGAAGAATAGGAAATGTGTGTTTCTAGAGTAAAAAGTGTTTTTGTACGATTTCTAAGGAAATGAGATTTTATATAGCAAAAGGATTTACAACCATTTTTTGACTTAACCTCAAAAATATTGAAGAAAGAATGGTAAAATATGATTTTTAAGTTTTTTCATTTACCAAAAATAGTAGATTATTATGAAATTTGGTAAAATATTCATTTTTGTGTTTCAAGAAAATCCCAGGACAGGAATAGGTTAAGACTGAAAAGTATCTACAAAAATTAAAATAACTAAACGTAATTAAGCATAGATTTATCCGTAAAATTTACTAACTCTTTTTTGCTTCAAACTTGGCAGAATTATTGTTTATGATTAATAATAGTTAATTATAATTAAAACTGAAGATCACTCCTGATTTCTACCTCTTTCACATCACAGTAATTCTCTCCTAAACTACTGGACGGAAAAGACTGAAATTTGGTAACATTGTATAGTTTGGTGACCCGATTAGGATTAGATATCGTGAATGTAGAAATTTTGATTTTAGGGGTACTTCTGAGCGAAAAACTAAAAAATCGACCGTTCCCCCCTTATATCCGAAACTACAGAGCCTATAATTTTGAAAATAATAGGGAATATAGAACCTTGCTTAAAGTTTACAGCAAAATACGGAGAAGTAATTAGTTTTAATTTTGGGAGGCAAATTATAGAATTAAATGTTAAATTCAAAATTAAAATTTTTTCAAACGCGTCATGTAATATATCAAATAAAAGGGCTCATTCTGAGGAATACAAATAAGGAGATACCCCTTATATTAATTTTTTTGGGGGGGGTTCCATAAATTTAAAATAATATATTTTTTTTCAAACGCGTCATGTAATAAACCAAATAAAAGGTTTCATTATGAGAAATACAAAAATACTGATTTTAAATTTTTAAAATCATTTGTTTAACAGATATTAAAAAAATATCGTTTTATTCCCACTTTATCTCAGAAACTACACGATCTAAAAGTTTTTTAAATATATTTTATTTGTACTTTTAAGATAATTTGTCTAAAAGATTTAATAATTTATTATTTAAAACTTGACCCAGTTTTCCCTTTATCTTCCAATCTACTGAGCCAGATAATAGATTAGACCCATAGGGCTTCACCCTTAAAGTATATTAGTAAAATAACAGCCTAATGTTAATTTTGAGGGCCAAATTAGAAAATTAAATTAATATTATTATAAAAATCAAGCGAATTATGTAGCAGATAAAATAAAAAGTGTGAAAAATAAAAGTGCATATTTTTTATAAATTTAAAACGCTTGTTTTAAAAGATATTAGGATAAATATAAAAACATGCACTAATTCCCTGCTTGTCTTAAACTGGAATAATAGAAACATTTATAATTTGATTCACCTAAATTGTACGAGTTCAACTCGCACTTGACCAAATTATTTTTTACTTAATCTCTATCTCTATCTAAATAGCAAGTAACAGCTAGCAGTAAATAATGACTTTGGTGATTTTGTAACTGAACTTTTAATAATAGAGTTAATGAATATGCAACAGGCAATATTTAGAGGTTCTCAAGAACAGGTCTAATCTGGCAAACTATCCAAGGTATTACCTAGATTTTGCAAACGAGTTTAAAGCTCATCTTTAAAACATATGATCTTGTAGCACCTGACATTCCCTGCAAATGCCTACTTAATTATTCAGCTATAGCTTGAAAATTCCCTGATAAATCGGAAACAAATTTCCAGAGAGTATAGTATAAAAATTTTTTCTTTCTATATTTTCAACCGCAATTATTGGTTAATCACGTACAATGCTTACACCATTTTTTTCTTGTAATGTGCATCTTTATTCAGTTCTGGGGTTATTTTGAGTGAAAAAATTCCACCCCCTAATTCTCACCCCTATCTGAATTCTTTCTGAATTTGAATAAAATTATGAAATTCATTAAAATCGGAGCTGTGCTCGTTGACTTTAGAGTTTTATACTTCAATCACGCAACTCAAAGTTTACTACCTACTATTTGATATAAGGTTTTCAGATGTGTTTGACTCAGTATAACTAAAATTACAAGGACTAGGTAATTTTGAAATCAAATGTAATCATAACTACACCTCACTGGCGGTGTAAAATTACCTCCTTTAAATAATATCGTTAGTCCTTTTCTCCTATTTCCAAACATTGTTTTACTGTTATATTTAAATTATGCTAAAACATTTTCTACAATAGAAAAATTAACATTCCATTAGTTATCCACTTTCATCTTCTATAATAACATTGTCTTGTCTAAAATAGTTTTGAGATTGCACTGAATATGAACAAGTAAACAACAAAAGAACACCTTGTTCAGATGATGAAGCAACAATCTGTCTGTCGTATCATGAAAGGAAAAAAACGCCATACTGCTGCGTAGTTTTACCGGTATCTGTGAGATCGAAAATTGGATAAGTAGAAAAAAATGGTGTGAAACAATAATATGCGAAACAATGAGGTGTTATGAGGTTGAATCCTAGTAGTAACAAGGTTGTGAAAGATCTTCAGTTGTAATGTTTTTGCCAAGGTGATTTAATTTTTTTGATGTTTTTAGTTATAAGTAATATCCTTCAGGAGTTCGAGAAAATTAATTTACATATCTGATTCTTCTTTACAACAAAAAATGTTCATAAATTTGGTATGAGTTAGGAAAAAATATTTTGTGTTGTTTTGTCATTCTTTAAAAATAAGAGCACTGCTACTAATGCTGATGCCGTCTTGAGCTAGTATTCATGATTTTTTAATAGTTCAGATTAGTCAGTTTGATGGGAAATGATTACTTACAAGTATAGAAATTACGAACACATATGAATAAGTTCATAATTGTTTGAAAACTAATAATGATCTAAAGACTATTTAACTATCCCAAGAGAAACTAGTTAAATGAGTACTCTTGTTGAGATTACGCTATTTCAAGGTTAGTGTTATTATGAATTCACAACGTGTCTTACAAGACATTGTGACAAATGGGAACTTAAGGTTTAAGACCACCCCCCAAGACATTAGAAAAGTTTTGGAAAAAGATAAAAAGATATCGACTATTGTCTAGAATGCATAGAAGGCATGTCATCCAGTCCCAAGGTCTGTTTTTGCTCGGAAAAAGTTGTTTATTTTATTTTATTTGAGAAAGAAATCCCATGTAAGAAGATAAATATGATGAACGTTAAAGCACAGTACTGTGTCTGTCTGACAAGATTTTTTTTACATAGAGGGGACATTAATTGTCAGTTTGTTATTTTTGTGGAGTAGTACTAGTTGCTCTAGCAGATATCTGGTCTTTCTTTCTTCACACTTTCTGTAAACTTTATCAGGACCAGAGGAGGTTCACCTCTTGGTTCAGAAGGACCCATTCTCTCATGATGAGAATTCTTATATCGAAAAAAAAAAAACAATGAGCATCACTTTTAATTTCGTCTTATCCATTCGAGTTTTTCTGGTTCCTGGTGAAGCGGGGTCTGCCAATGCAACATTTTATTTTGTATTTAATTTATACTTTTCGTGAGTGTCAGATCAAATGGCTTTTTGATTGTATTTTTACTTTCCTGTGAAGCTTTTTGTACCAGGTTTGCCCAAAAATGCGTCATTCGCAAATTCTCGTGTTTTTTTTCTATTGTCTCTTCGTTAATGTTCGTCACATTTGCTATCACCAGAACACTCAATCGTCAGTCTTTGCCGAATTCATTATTTTTTTAAATTTTTGTCCAAAGGACGCAATATCTTCAATCTGCTCTTTCTAGTTTTATCTGCAGTACCGACAGTACGTTGAACCTGCGATTTTAAGATATTCACCAAACTTAAGATTGTGTCACAGCGAGTATAATCTCAATTAATATTCTCTGGCTGATTTCGCTCTAAAGCACCGTTACAGAATATGTGTTGCTCCAGTGCCCTGCCTTCCATCATACAGCGAAATACCATGAGAAGAGGAACAACTTCAAACAGGCTCATTAGCAATCCATTGCAGTGCCATATGACCAATAAAAGCAGTTTTAACTTAGAAGCTGAATTCTTATAGTAGGTAATAAGTATATACGACGAAATGTCACCGTGAAACTGGTATTATTTTGGTCTTCGTTGTAATAGTAAACAAACCTAAGCTCTATAAGAAAAGTTCGGTTTCTAAAGCTCGGAAAAAGATAAGATCATGTTTATGAAGCCTTGTACCAATAGACACCACATGTCTTATATTTAAAAAAAAACTTATAAACATAAACGGTGGTATCAGAAGTTCTCATATTTGATAGTTACGAAGTGGTGAAACAGGACACAAGTGAGGTTAATTAATTTGCAGAAAAACGAAAGCGGTTGTGTCTGGTGAATCAAAATAAATCCGGATCGTTCAGATAGGGTGTCAAGCAGTAGTACCCAGACGAAGCATTTATCATGTACCCAATTACAAAGTTTCCAATGAACTTTTTATGTAAACATGGACGTCCGGTGAAATTATTATCAAACATCTTTCTTATGTTGGTCTCTCACACGTTTTTAGACGTCCATCATCCCCAAAAGATGACCACTCACGTTGGGTTCGTACCCCTCTTTAAAATGTGTTTTTTATGAATGGATGTATTCGTGTTTTTCGATTCGTCAGTCCTATCCGCCAAAACTTCAAAAGCGCGACTCGATGCAAGGGATCGATGCTTTCGTGTCGTTTTGTAGTGGGAAATTTCAGTAACCGCCAGGCCAAAACTATTAATGGTGCAATGCAAAGTACCTTATAAAATAAAAATCTGGAAATAGATCAGTCATTGGAGGTTTTTAAGTGATATACCACCTAACAACCGTTAAAAATTGTGTGTTGAAATACCCATAAATTTGCTCTTTTCACTGGTACATTGAATCATAATAGTTTTTAACACTGGTGGTCTTCTTCGCGGACGACGGACGTGTACGACCAAACCTTAGACCAAATCCACATTTTTAAATCTCGCAACAATTCACCGGGTTTATTACATGACGATCACATTATCTCTCAAAATAGCTACCTGTTTGAATTACTGATTTAGAATGGGTTTACCGTACAATACTAGAGAATTTAAACTTTATATTCCTATTTCTTTTTGTATTCCAATTTTCATTTCTTAATGTGGTTCTGCTTTGTTAAGTTCATACCGTTAGTTAGTACCAAAGCTATTCCAACAACACGACAGCGATTATGCAGAAGGAAAACGGCGTTAGCGAGAGAACTTGAGTTAAGTCTTAGGGGGTGGATGGCAAGGGGGCTGGAAGTGTTCATCAGTAAAATTTTCTGAAGAGCAAATTTAGTTTCTGGGCCCGCGCATGGGTGTGTGGGGTGTGGGGACCGTTAGTTGGTTAAGTTCTTGTTAATGTTGCAAATGGTTTAGTTACTTAAATTTGCAATTCTTTCATTGATGTGTATACGTTTGAAAATGACGCCTAAGCGTCGGAACTAGTAATGTATTGTGAATATATCCAGTGATAGAAAACAAAGTAATTAGTTCGATTTGAACAGTATTATGTTTACTTATTTGATAAATTTAGAATTAGATTTAGATGACACCACTTCATCAGATAAACAAAAAAATGTTATTCACCATGCAGATACAAATATTACATCCAAGGAAGGGTTAAAAAAATAACATGTTATTGAAAGATTTGTTTTTTTTATGGGCACTTGCTACCAAAACTATTCTAAAGAAGCAGTTCTCTTTTGCGATACCAGTACCATAGACAGAACAGTCGTCCCTTTATAATAAGTACGATCTGTATATCTATTGTAAATTGCTGATTCATATTCAGAAAATAAAAACAAATTTTTCTTGGGTGGGGTCATACAATGATGCATCTAAACGGGAGTAGTATATAACGCGTGGGTGAGGGACAGGCCAGAATAGTGTGAATTTTTTATTGGTGAATATGCTCTACTTTAAGGTAATTTTCATAATAGACTGTGAGAAATCTTTTGTGTTAAGTTATGGTGCGTTTAGAATTAATAAAGTGAACTCTTAACTGCAGGATGTACTAAAACAATGAGTATAATGAATTCATTACTATTATGAAATTATAAGTCAAACGAGAAGAAATTATGACGAAAAATATTTATTTGAAGATTTATTTCTGTTCTCGTATTTTTTATTCTTTATATATTAATATTATGTAATTGGTCAGCTTCAAAAACAACGAAAAAGCAATTTCAAAATCAATCTATTTGGGAAATGTTATATAAAAAGCTCTAGGGGTATTATTATTAGGCGAAAATAATATGCCAAAGCAAAAAAAAAACAAAAAAGTAAGTACATAAAAATTTTTGGACATTTACGTTTACCAAACCTGTATCAAATTATGTGATTAATGAATATTTAATTCTACAACATAATTACAATTTGTGGCAATTTTCTTTGATGATAGGCTAGATAAATGATCTTCAGACAATTTTTGAGGTTTTCTCTGCATCTCTTAGTATGTGCAATATTGAAATAGAATATATCTTAGCATGTACTATTAAGTTGATTTTATAAATACAAGACTACTTGACTACTGGTAAGATTAGAATATAATTTATTTAAATAATTAAACGAACGAGATATCGTCCAGCCAAGGACCATTTTCCGGGTAATTTCTCCAAGCAGCACCGATTAAAAAATTGTATTTGAGTACTACTTACCCTCTGCTGCAAACCCTGTGCGGGTGGTTGCTTTTTTCCCAGGGGGGGGGGTACATCCAAGTGAAATTATCGGTTTTTCAACGAAAAAAAAAAAGATTTCATACGTTTTTTCGTAAATAAATATGCACTAAAAGAAAAAAATCATTTGGATAAAACATGTAGCTGGTGGTTTCTGTAGAACCAATAGAAACAGTGTTATAGCTTTTTGAAAATTTGTTTTATTTGTCAAAACAAAAATTTAATGGTTTATCGTGAAATATCTGAAAAAATGCATTTTTCGGGAAATGATTATAAATACTTTATTAAAGTACTTAAAAAATCCTTTAATTTGGTCTCTAGCATTAAAATTAGGCGAGTTATGACGTAAATAAGGTTGATTTTTTTGATTTTTTTGACATAAAAATTTTCAATTAGCCCCTAAAAATATCACTCTAGTTGAACTTAATTGCAACCACTTCACAGGTCACTTGACTTACTTATTCAATCAATAGTTTGACTGGTTTAAAGTAATTAGTTTTGAAAAAAGCCTCAAGAGAATATTGTAGTTTTGTAATTTTGCAAAAAATTGTCTTTTGTTCAAAAGAACCTAAAAACTATGAGAGGCAAAATTTTGTAGAGTACGAAATTGTAGGTTTTGCTTTTTTTAATTTAAAAAATAAAGGTTAAATACATTTTTAATTTAGATGAGCTTTTTTAATTTTTATAAAAAACCTACAAATTGGTGATTTATGAAGTGGTAGCAATTAATTTCAACTCTGGTGGTATTTAGGGAGTAATTTGTGCTTTTTTTTGTCAGAAAAAAACTAATCTTATATATGTCATAACTCGCTCAATTTTTATGTTTGAGACCAAATTAAAGGATTTTTTATGCACTTTAAAAAAGTATTTATAAACTTTTCCCGAAAAATGAATTGTTTTTCAGTTATTTCAGGATAAACCTTTCAATTTTTGTTTTGACAAATAAAAACAAAATTTAACAAGCTATAACTCCGTTTGTATTGGCTCTACACAAACCATAAATCCAACTTTTTTTCCGTAAATTGCATATTTTTTAAGTTATTCACGAAATACCGTATAAAAAATCGATACTTTCACTTGCGATTAACTCGGACAGAATTGACTTTCAAAGAAAAACTTTATAGAACAAAAGTTGCTTAAAATTAGTTATTTTATTCATTCCCGGACTTTTTTCATTTAATATTTCTCACCCTGCGAGTAGAGGTAGCATCCCCCTCCCGGGAAAAAAGCAACCCTGGGCACAGGATCAGCTTTGAAGTAGAGGGTAAGTAGAAATTAAACCCAAATTTTTAGGAAAATCGGTACTGCTTGGACAAATCCAGTAAATTTTTTGCCTTCATTGACTGGAGTATTATAATTTGAGCAATATAAATCTTTAACCCTATTTTATGATGTTTCAAACGTTTTCAATTGACAAATATAATCATAGCAGTATATGTACGCATAGGGGTTATGATTTGGTAATTGACTAATGGTACTTTTTGGTGCTAGATTTTAAAATTAAGATTTTTCACTTCATATGGAGGTTGTTATTTGGCATACTATATTATATCCATATTAAACTATAAAAATGAATAAAGAAATTAAGTCCTAATATTAAGTCAGCTAACTTCAAAATCGTTGATTTTCCAAATGTTCCCTGTACTTTTACTTTTCCTGTCCCAGTATGATATGCATGACATTAGTATACTTCATATTTGAGTCTCACTTTCCTCACATTTGACTAGATCAACTTCTGAACCCACTCGGGTTCTCATAAATAGGTTTATGACAACTGTTTGGCAACTGGGCTAGAAGGCCCACTTTAAACATTCAGTAACAGGATCTACGTAATATGTCCTCTGTTTGTAGGTTGGTCAAGACTATATATATAATTTTTGAAACGAAAAATAGTCAGTTTATGGGTATTTTTGGTGTCGATAAGTGCACTATCTACACTTCTCTCCAGTGATTCCTCAATTTTAATAACTCTTTAAACGAAGTTACGAAATAGAAAGCATAAACACATGCATCCGACAGTTGTTTCCCTAATTTCAGCTTATATTCTCTGCCATTAAATGCAACAAGCTCTAAAAAGAAGCTGTTTGAAAACATTCAAGCTCTTGTTCTCAAAAGTTGATGTTCAGCTCCGCAGGAGCATGCGTATCATAACGGGATGCATAAAATCTACACCCACTTGTTGACTCCCAACTCTCAGCCATATTATGCTGCCAAATCTCCGACGGAAAGAAGCTCTCCTACGAGAATACGAGAAAATAATGGATATCCCGGAGTTGCCCATTCATGAGTATATACCAACTGCTTGCCTCACCAGACTGAAATTCAGACATCAACCAATCAGGACTGCGAAAGCGTTGCAT
This sequence comes from Octodonta nipae, assembly GCA_034190945.1. Taxonomy (NCBI): domain Eukaryota; kingdom Metazoa; phylum Arthropoda; class Insecta; order Coleoptera; family Chrysomelidae; genus Octodonta; species Octodonta nipae. The sequence goes on from CM067223.1 coordinate 12,582,710, forward strand.
GAAAGTGATTTCAGGGGTTTCCGGGAATGGGATGCAGGTTGGTGGGAGGATGCTCCTCCAGAGGTACTCGACTATGTTAGCATCCATGAGGAACCTGCGGGTTTCGATTTACCTCGCAATATATGGAAGACGGCAAAGAATTGGAACGGGACACGACCTCTGCGCAGATATGCTGTATAATTGGAATAAACAACCCACGCACAATTGTGAATGCGGGGCAGCCTATCAAACAGTCAAACATATATATCTATATACCAAGACTGTAAACTTACGGCCTACCAGGGAACAATAACGGATATATATATATATATATATATATATATATATATATATATATATATATATAAAATTTTACCACCGTTCCCGGCAGGGATCAGTTATCAACTACGCGGATGAATTCCCGGAAACCACCTAAAACATTTAGTACCCGCGAAAACTTAAAAACAAATATATATATATATATATATATATATATATATATATATATATATATCTAATCGCTCCCAGTTGCCATTCAATAGTGATATGTATCTTCTAAAAGATTTTTTCCATTACCTCTGCTACGTTTTCGTTTTCCATCTTCTTTATAGTGATAAAATGCTGATTGTCCTTTCACAATTTCTTCTGTTGTAAATGCGGGGAAAATTTTATTTTCATAGTTTTTTGTTTACCGACAATAGTACGTTTAGATATTTAATTTATTATGGATGTTTGAAAATGTTATTTAGAAATTTTAAATACATGTGCCATTTTCGATAATTTACGTTACCTTAACTACCTGTTACGAAAAAAACTGCAAAGGCAAAACTCCAATAAACATACGCATTAATCAAGATGAGATTCATTTAAACTTGAATAATATTTTTGTTTTTGTTAGAACTATTTTTTTTTGTCTGTCTTAGTATATGGCTGTGGCAATTTTGGAATATTTAAAATTTTGAAATAAACGAGCATATTGTTGACTGTTTGTTATAACGCCAATTAGGAATCTCTAAATTGAGGTCATTTAATTAAAATTAATTTGTTAATTTTCATTAAACATTTTAAGAGACTATTGCTGCTTATTGTCAACATGAATTGAAAGTCACATAAATCAAAGTGTTTATTAACATATGAATTTGTACTAGCAAATAATTTAATTGATGATGAATATACTTTCTCGAGATTTGATTTATATTGTTTATGGTTTAACATACAACATAGATTGTATATGAGTTAGCATTAGCTACAACGTTGGTGTGTTGGTTTTCGTAAATTAAAAAAATCAACAGATTTCTGTTGGAAAGAGAAACGGTCTTCACTTCGGGAATTATATTCTTCGTGATAAGAAAGTTAGCACAATTATCTGCAGTTACCAAAAATTTGAAATTTGTTACCACAGAAATTTGTAACCATGATTTAGATATCGAATTTTTATTGGATATTTATATTTTCGTCAAAGGACTAATAACTAAGGGTTTTGTACCACTTTCAGAGATTCTTTTTTATTTTTCAATTATCTTCTAAAATTAATTCCATGATTTTCGTTTATATTTTTATACGGTTATGAGTCTTATGTTCCCTATTTCTAACAACTTTAGGCTTTATGGATAGGAGTAGTTATGGTCGTTTATTTTCTTGTAGAACTTGTAAACAAACATTTTAAATAATAGCAAATTAATTTTTGTCTTCTTGTAGCGAGTCCTTGCATCTGACATGTCACGTCAAGCACTTAATTCTCTTTATTTAGTAATTTGAAACCAATCTTAAAAGAGATAAGATGGGATGAGTTGATTTTCGTATACATTCTTTAATATCTTTTAAACAATACTAGCTGTCGCTCAGTGGTCGAAGTTCGACCAATTGTGTCAATATCTCTGGCAGGTTAAGTAACCTGAAAATTTTATCGTGACATTCTATCCTAGGACTTTAGGGAGAACAGCAATTACACGGAACGGATCCAGATTCGGAACCTCTGTTCTGTGTTCAAATTCGTAATTCTTAATTTAATATGACAACAATTCAACCGCTCATGGGCTACCCTACATATTTATTTTTTCTAACCTCCCTGTATAGCTATAATTGCACTCAATTCTCAAACATTTATTAATATCCTCATTATAATAATTCCATCTCATTATATATTTCCACCACCCCTGTATATGCAACTGCTCATGGACCACGCATAATATTTTTAAACATTTTTGAACCACCCGGTAAACCGTTCTGTATATGCTACTGCTTATGAGCTACCGTATTTACTCTTTTTGTTTATGAAATGTCTAACTATCTGCTGTAATTATAATTCTACTCTGACCTATATTTCAATCATCATATATATGGAACTCTTCGAGGGCTACTCTATAAATCATTTATTTTTCTAACATTTTTTTTATCATCATCCTGAATATCTAGAATTTTTCTCACACTCTATTTCATCTTCCCTATATATACAACTTATGGGTTACGAAATGGTGCATGTCCATTTCCTCCACCCTGTATATAAATATGTGTATAATATTTTTTGCACCACCCTGTATAACTATAATTCTACTGCGTCTTCTAATCCAAGAATCCTGTAAATTCAACCGCTAATGGGCTTCCCTATATAATTATTTTGTTAGTTAAAATTTCACTCTACTCTATATTTTAAACACCCTATATATGCAACTGCTTATGTGCCACCCACGAAAAAATGATTTCTAACATATCTTGAATCGCCCTCTATAATTATAATATATAACGATTACTTACCACTAAACAATAACAACGCTTGCATGCCACTTCCAGAAGTACATGCTCTAAGTATATAACAGCATTGGTCCATCTATATACAATTACTCAACGTTTTGAGTCTGGCGGCGGCGCCACATTCAGTTGTTTGGCGTTGACATTATGGACGTAAATAATGAATTTTTATTATATGTTATTTAATGAATGAACTAATATTATAAATTAATATTAGCATTCTGCACTGAAGGTCCTCAGTAGATACTAAACAAAACAAAAATGAAGAAAATCGGTTGAGAGACAGAGGAGAAAATGGTACTTAATCGTTTTGTCTTTGCCTATTTATGTATAGATATGTATTTTAGTCCAATATGAAATTTCTATTTCTCATGCCGTGTTCACTAAGTTAATATGATTATATGCTAAGCCTTTTACGTTTCAATTTTAATTTAATTTTCTAATTCTGAGTATTGATCTATTTTTGTGTAATTTTAGGCTTAGTAGTTTAGCAGATCAGAGAGGGGACCGATCTGTTTTTGTACGTGTTATTTACATTGAATTAATGGATTTGAATTTTTCAAAAATAACGTCTTATTTAATACGTTATGTACATGATACGCTTGATTTCCTCATTTTCTTATTTTTTTCCTTTTGCACGTAGAATGGAACTCAGTAATTTTTTTCTAAATATTCGGTGAAGTAGTTTCGGAGACAAGGGGGGTAATTATCGATTTTTGTAATATTTGTCATATGCAGTACCTCCTAAAATCTGAATTTGTTTAAGTACACCATGTCCTTCCGATTGGGTCATCAAGTTGTGTATCGATACCTATTTTAATTTTTTTTTTCTGTCTAGCAGTTTCACAGAAAATAGGTTGTCAGAGTCGGCGAACTTAAAGTCTATACTGTAAATAATTTAGAAAAGATTGTTGAGGTGACATTTTATTAGCTTGTCTGTTCATTTGGGGTTTTTCTCCTTAGATCAACCAATATGGATAAGATTAAGAAGAACGGGTTCAATAAATCAGGTTTTCCCGTTTTTGTGAAATCGATCGTCTTGTGTGTATGTGTTTAACTGGTGTTCGTTGGTTATTACGTGTGTTTTTGTGTACGATGTCTTCCTTAAAGAAAACAAAACGTTTTTCATCTGTGGAATGTATAGTATTGAAAATTTTTTCTACGAATTTCTGGGATGATCTTTCACTTCATATCAGGAGGAACACGGGCAAGCATTCTTTACGAAACAATGGTAATATCCCATGGCAAAGGCATGGAACCGAAAGTCTTGGTTCGTCCCCTGGCTTGAACCGAAAAATACTCACTCCTGAGACGTCACATACTGTCCCCGTTACTCGCCTGCATGGAGGAAAGAGGCGCAAGTCGCCGATCAGCACTGCCGCTTCGTGTCGTACCAAAGCCACTTCCACACCTCAGCTTCTAGTGACACCCACCAACTCTGAAATTGGCAAATTGACCGAAAAAGCTGATCATTTCAGTGATTTTTCTCTCAATCCAGCGGGAGCGAAAGACCTGGAATCACGCAGAAATTTCTCAGGCCAAACAAATGAGAGTGTTTTACAAAAATTCCGGAAAACTTTTTCGCTTCGTTTCCAAGGCAAAAAAGGAAGTAAGGATAGTTTCAGTTCGGAAGCAGGTGATTCTGTACCAGAGAATTTGGAAGAACCTTCAGAGGACGAACTTTTACCACGTAGTCAAGCTTCTGCTAGTCAACCTGAAGATATAAAAGAAGAAATACTGTTAGTTTCAGAATAAAAATACAAATTTATTCCACTGATATGGCTATCAAGTAAGGAAAGAAAGAAATTGAATACAGCAGCACGGAGAGCAAAATGCAATAGTGGAGACAGCGTTATTCAGATAGAGATGATGCCTAGTTCTGTGCATTGCGTGACACTTATATGTGTTCGGAAACGTTTCAATTCCAACTCTGGAGTCGTTGTCAATCGTTCTGTGGTTGTAATTGGGGGTATATTGTTATATTTTCAAAGTGATACAACAAAAGCTGGAGTTGAAACGTCTTCAAACACAGATAAGTATCACACTATCTACAAAACACTATTTATATAGAGGATTACTGGTTGATCATATTCTAGACATCTCTTTCTATCAGTATATCTGTGGGGAAGAGTTTCTATGCAGACAATCAGTAATCCGAGCATATCTACGAATTGCCTTACTAAATTTTGTTCTCCATTTACAATTTTCAAATGCTTGTGTGTTGCAGGAAGGATCTTAGGAGAGAAACCCGAAATATACATGCAAAATACTGCAAATAATATATATTTTTTTGAATGATTTAAATTTAAGGCTTATTTTTTTTGGATCATCATAGAAGAAGTAAGCGATTTCTTCTCAGGCAGTAGCAGCAGAATGGGAGTGAATATAACTGATTTAAATTTCAAAGTTGTATAGCGGGTTGTCTTGCGAGCAAGAGATGTAAATCAATGTTGGCACATTCAGTAGTTGACAGTCGTGGTATTAGCCAGACAACATGGGTTTCACGCCTGGGTGTCTCGCTTGAGAGGAGATGTTTCAACTTTTTGAGGAATAAATGATTAAACTTTTTGAGCCAATGTGGTGCTGCATACAATTTCTGCTGGCAGCATATGTATCCGATGGTCTGCAGATCTAATTGCCAAATATCTGATCATCAAATATCCATTACCCATTGACATAAAAGTGCACACAAACAAACACATATGCTCTACAAGTAGAGTATTATCAGCTTCTCTGGTTGCGCATGTATTTCGAACGTTACTTCTCTAGCAAGGGACATGAGCCTCCACTTTTTTTATGCCAGCGTGAATCGCAATCCAATTGTAAGTCTAAAATCATGAACTATATTCTCTCGCCACCAGCTTCTGCTCACACCTCCAGTCAAGAAACCAAATACTATTTCCACAGATTTTTTTTCATGGTTTGTACTATCTAAAGACGGTAGCTTCTGTCTGATTTGTGAATGTAATTCTACAACTGTAACATTAAGAGAACCACATAATTCTCATTTTTGTCTATCTTTTAGTTACTACTGGCTTTTTCAATATCAACTGCTGACGTCTTTGGAGGAATAGTAACAGGTATAAACCAGCACGATAACCCTGAGCACCTACAAAATCATAACCACAAAGAGGATGAAGATTATTACGTAAGTATTCTACAAATTTATTTTTTAGGAATTTTTGAAAAGTAATATATTTTGATTTTATGAAAGAAGAACGTATTGGTTATGTTAATTCTATTTCATATATTTGTTAAGTATAGCCTTCTGGTTGTATTGATAAATTGCACAAATCAGTACAGACAAACGTGCGTCAATTGTGTTGACGATGTTGAACGAAAGTGTTGTGAGTTTTAAATTATTATTTATGGTCTTAGATTTTTTTTACTTTATAGGTCAATTAGACTTAAATGGACATTATCCCAAACAAGCCAAATTTAGATACAATTTGGCTTGGATATTCCGCTATTAAAGCTTTGCTAGTCACTAGCGATATAGTCGTTCACCTGACAAGGAGTCCTAGGAAGTTTCTGTTGGGAGCTGTTTACCTTAGCCCAGGTTTACAAGTTTTTAGATAATCGAAATTTACCTTTATCTTTGTGGTTCTAAAATAGGATTTGACAATACCAGTTTGTCGTTCTGACATGAATGGGAATATTTTGGTTTCTCCTGTTTTCAATTTGTCGGCATAGTGAATACCGTCAGAGACTTTTTCACCATTAGATACTTTTAAAAAAAAATCCGTTAATGCTCCACAAATTTAAACAGGGTGAGTTTTTTTGATGATCAGTATGGGGATCTCGGAAACTAGCGGAGATAGAGCAATGGTCAAACTGGGAGAAAGATTTGCAGTTTTACTGGCCCTATTTAATGACACTTTCGGATTTTTGTAAAAAGTCATGGATTACTAGATATTTTGAAAAAACGAAATTCTGTCGATTTAGTCAAATCCCTCTAGCGCCTTTATTTTTGATTTTATAAAAAATAGTGTAAATATCAAAATTCAAGGAAATCGTATCCCGAATATGATTGTCTTGTCCTCCTTTGCATGACAGCTCTCGTTTCCGAGATATGACACAAAACTTCTCTTTTTTTGAATAGAAACCATAGTTTGGCTATGACCTCAAAAAAAATCTGACATTTTTAGAGCTTTTCAACGATATAATACTCGATATAGTTATCAATAAAAATAACAAAGTTACGGATGCTTTTCTCTCTTATTTGGACTTTTAACGTAGGTAGCCATGACAAAGATTGTTTTCACTTTGACGTTTCCTCATTTGAGAGAAATTCCATTAGTAGTGCTGAACTAACAGTCGATATTGACAAGTTTTCGTGATAAAATGGAAATTCTAACGAAGAAAAACTGATTATGGTGGAATGTTATATCATATGCCATATAAATTCAGTTCGTGCAGCTGAGGAATATTTTCATAGATATTTTAATCCTAGTCCACCTGCTCTATGTACATTTAAGAGGCTTTATGATAGTTTACGCAGATATGGATTTTTTACTAAACCACCAAAGGAACGTAATAAATGTAACGAAGCAGCACAAATAAATGTTTTGGCAATGGTAAATCAATTTCCATCTACATCAACTCGTGAGATTGCGGCAGAAGCTGGCACATCTCAACGAATTGTAGATAATGTACTGAAAGCGCACAAGTTCCACCCCTACAAACTTTCAGTTTCTCAAACTTTGCATGCTGGTGACGAACATCGACGTATTTTGTTTTTATACATGGTTTAGAGACATGTGCCTTGACAATCCACAGTTTCCATTAAAGGTGTTATGGTAAGATGAAACTAGATTTACTAACTGCGGTATGTTCAATAGACACAAAGAGCATATCTGGGCTAAAGAAAACCCTTTCCATGTAGAACAAAGACGACCCCAGATAAAATTTGGTTTTAATGTTTGGTGTGGTATCATAGGGTCTACTATTCTGGGGCCTTTTATCTATGACTAATCACTTACTAGGGAGCGCTACTTGCATTTCTTACAATACACTTCTCAACACATGTTGCATAATTTGGAATTGACAACTCGTTTAGAGATTGAGTGGTTCCAACATGATGGAGCACCTGCTCATAACTCCTTATTAGTAAGACAACACTTAATATCTATTCAAACTCTTGGATAGGAACAAATGGCCCACTCGAATGGCCACCCCGGTCTCCCGATTTGGCAGTTATAGAATTATATTTATGGGGTGCGCTAAAAAACAAAGCATACAAAAGAAAGTATGAGACAGTTGGTGACCTAAGAGAGGCGATATTACAAGCAATTGAAGAAATTGATAGGGGGTCTGTGAGGAAAGCGGTAATGTTAATCTTAAAAAGAATATAAATTGTAACCATTATTATGTACTTTAATTTCTTTTCTTAAGTTTTTAGTAAGTACCTCCTTATTTAGTTTTTTCGTTATATCTGATATACCTAATAAAAAAAATCGTTTAATGTTTTTTGAAATAGTTATTAATAAATCATTCTATTTCATGGCTAACTACGTTAAAAGTGAAAATAGGAGATAAAAGCATCCATAACTCCGTTATTTTTATGAATCAGTATATCGAGTATGATATCGTTGAAAAGCTCTAAAAAATTTCGAATTTTTGAATTCATAGCCAACCATGGTTTCCATTCAAAAAAAGATAAGTTTGTGCCATATCTTGAAAACGAGAGCTGTAACGCAAAGGAGGACATAACAGTCAAATTCGGGATACAATTCCCTTCAATTTTGATATTTACACTTTTTTTATAAAATCAAAAACAAAGGAGCTAGAGAGATATGACTAAATCAACAGAATTTGTTTTTTCAAAATATCTAGTAAACCATGACTTTTTCAAAATTTCGAAAGTGTCATTAAATTGGGCCTGTAAAACTGCAAATCTTTCTCAATTTAACCATTGCTCCATCTCCGCTAGTTTCCGAGATCCCCATACTGATCATGAAAAACACTCACCCTGTATTTGAACTTAATTTTTTTTAAATTAAAAATAAGTATTTAATGTCAGTGCTTATATTTAGCAGCACCATCCGAAGTACGCCTTCAAGTACGGCGTCCACGATCCAAGCACCGGTGATGTAAAAACGCAACACGAAACCCGAGACGGAGACGTCGTCAAAGGTCAGTACTCCCTAGTGGAACCTGATGGTTCCGTTCGCACCGTGGACTACGTTGCTGACCCAGTGAACGGATTCAATGCTGTTGTGTCGAAGAGTGCTCCATCTGTCCACGCACCTCTGAAACGTTTTCCAGTACCAGTAAAATCGCCGGTGGTACCGCTACCGTTCGTACCGGCGCCGGTTTACAGTTCGCAGTTCGCTTTAGCGCAACCTGTAGTCAAATATACGACGGCGTTAGGTGAGTGTTTAGTAAGCACTATTTCCGTTAGATGGCAATGAGACGTGACAAGTAAATACGATATTTAATAAGTAGATGGATCTCTAAACATTTAAGTGATTTTATTAGTATATCATTTATTTTTAAGAGAACGACAAACTGTGAATTTTAACATGTTTTACCTGATGAACTTAGTTTTAGAAATAAACAAATACGAAAAAAATAATAGGATTAATAATTGTTGGCAATTTAGTTCCAATTATTTAATAAGTTACCATTAGACAATATGAAAATTAAAGTCATTGTAACTAAAACATGGACCAACTCATTAGCTTAATCCTTAAAAAACTAGCTAAACTGCTGTTGTTTAGTTTTTGCCCCAGGCTTGTTCCGTGTCAAATAAAATGCTCTTATTATACAAGGTGTTTCTAAATTGGACGTACAAACGAAAAGGGGACATTCCTTGAATAGTTTTAGGAAGAAAAAGTCCCATAAACATGGGTCCGCAAACGTTTCGTTTTCAAGATACAGAGTGTTAAATTTTCAATTTTTTTCAAGTTTTTTTCTCATAGTATCTGCACTTCACAAGATATTCAAATGAAATTTGGCATAGATATTACAATTAATAGTTTACACCTTGTGACATGCCAATTTCGATTGCAAATCTACAGGGTGATATTTTTTCGGGAACACTGTCCACTGTTGTCCTTCAGAAACTTTTTTTGGTGAGCCACTGGTACTTTCAAAAATTGTAAAGAAAAGCTTTGTTGTTATAGCAAACTTTATGTTCTCTTGAAGTTTTTTCGTATCTACTACCGATTTCGAGAAAAAAATTTTGAATTATTAAACTAGCAATAATTCTTAAAGATTCGATAAACTGGTATAATCATCAAAAAAAAATGTATTACTGCAAGAAACGCACAACTCAAAAATTAATCATAATAAAAAAACTAAATAACAACAAAGGAACTAAACTACAGCAATTGTTGAAAATGTCCTCCCCAACACTTATAAAAGCTTCTGTTCTTCTTCTCATAGACGATCGAACTCTTTCAAACACTCCTGGAGTATTCCTAATTGTATCAAACGCGCCTATTATACGATTTCTCAGTTCGTCTACGGTATTCACTGGCGTTATGTACACTAGAGATTTCAGATGGCCCCATAGAAAGAAATCTAATCTATTTAAATCTGGGGATTTGGCGGGCCATGGCTGATGTCCACCTCGTCCAATCCACCTGTTTACATAATTTTCGTTCAAATACTCCCTAGCTAAAAGTGAAAAATGAGCAGGAGCGCCGTCGTGCATGAACCACATTTCACGTCGCAACATAAGATGTATATCATCCAATAACAAGGGCAAATCGTTCTATAAAAATGTCTGTATGATTGATCAGTAAGTCGCCCTGGCAAGAAGAAAGGACCAATCTAATAATCGCCAATATTACCACCCCACACATTTAATGAAAATTCCTCTTGAAAATAAGCTTCTGCAATTTCATGTGGATTCTCCTCAGCCCATATGTGTTCATTATGAAAATTTATGATTGAGGTCCTTGAGTAACAGGCTTCATCAGTAAATAGGATTTGGCAATCAAAATGAGGATTGTTCAATAGTCTGTTGAGGTACCACTGACAAAAAATAATTCTTGGATGACAATCTCGAGGCAAGAGCGCCTGCACCCTCTGAATGTGATAAGGATAGAGCAAAGAATCCCGCAAGATCCGCCAAACAACTTGATGACTTGTATTTAAGGTAACACTAATTTTTCTTGTACTGGTTCCTGGATGTTCTTCTATTTCGTTCAGCACTGCCTCTTTGAGTCGTGGTGTTCTCACACTTCGTGGTCTACCTGCATTAATATTTTTCGCAGAAAAAGATCCAGTTTCTGAAAGACGCCTGTGAATATTAGAGAACATCCGATGACCAGGCATCACTCTATTGGGATAGCTTTCCATGTAAAGACGCTTAGCTTCTCTTGAATTACCATTTGCAAGACCATACATGAAATGCATGTCAGCCATTTAGGAATTCGTAAAATTCGGCATGTTTTGATATTTAAATGCAACCATCTTTAATTTTCAAAACACAGGAGTTTAATTTCATGTGTCTACTAGGTAGGTAACTAGATTTCTATGACAATTCGGAATTTTCTGAGGATTTCAAGAGAATCATTAAAATTTTTTTTTCTCGAAACTGGTAGTAGATACGACAAAACTACAACAGAACATAAAGTTTGGTATAACAACAAAGCTTTTCTTTTCAATTTTTGAAAGTACCAGTGGCTCACCAAAAAAAAGTTCTGAAGGACAACAAGTGGACAGTGTTCCCGAAAAAATATCACCATGTAAATTTGCAAATCGAAATTGGTATGTCACAAGGTGTAAACTCTTAATTGTAATATCTATGCCAAATTTCATTTGAATATCTTGTGAAGTGCAGATACTATGAGAAAAAAACTTGAAATTTTAACACTCCTGTATCTTGAAAACGAAACGTTTGCGGACATGTTTATGGACTTTTTCTTCCTAAAACTATTCAAGGAATCTCCCCTTTTCGTTTGTACCTCAAATTTAGGAACACCCTATATATTTGTGATTGTAAAATATTGTGCTATGGACTTATTTATTTATTAATTTATGCTAAATATTTTTTTGAATTTGAAACTTGATTCCACAGAACATTTTCAAAAACTAAAATTAACATTTCGAAAATTACCACAGTTTTTCCTAAAATGATTTAAAGTTATTTATTTATTAATTTTATCTAAATAATTTTTACAATTTTGAAACTTGATCCCACATAATATTTTTAAAAACTTATGAAATTAACAAAGTTTATATTCCTATAGTGATTTAAACTCCCCATAGTGAATCCAAAACTCCTTGTAGTATTTGTTTTCTGAATGATAATTGTGGCATCTCTGGTTTTATTTTTTTGAGTTCTTTGGGAATAACAACACATAAACTTGAAAGTCTGTATATTTCAAAAGTCCAAACGTTTCAAGGTCTAAATCAGACCTCGTTTAAAATGGTATGAATACAAATTGAACAACAAATTAAAAAATTAAGAAGATTGGCAATGACAAATATCGAAATCACAATTTTACGTTAATGTTTGACAATAAAACTAAGGGAATTTATTGCAAATGAATTTAGAGGTCAATAACAAACTGATGAAAGAGTCATGTGGCGTTCTTGTACTAATGTCTGCCCCTTCATATAGATTTCCATAAATATTATTCCAGATAATACTAATTTTTTCGTAAAATACTTGATTAAAGATAGTGGATAAAATCATAATATATAATATTCTGTAATGCTTCTGGTTTGGAATTTACAACAAAAATAAAACCAGATGTTTTTGACTTGTTGTTACTTATGTGAATTTTTAATAAATTATACTACTAATAAGGAATTAGTTGACTATAATTAACCAATTACATATTTTATATTAAATTTAATTATGAAAATAAAAATGTTTCATTACTTGTAGTTGGCTCACACATTGCTATATTAGCAGTTGCTTAATTGAGCAATAAAGCAATGCCAATAAAGTGAACCGTCAGAAAAGTTTAATATTTGAATTAACATAAAGGATACTAAAGAAAATATCAAAAATTGTATATGACAAAATGTAGGTATATAAAGGCATAATGGGAGTTTCCGTGGAACGATAGCGAATAATATTTATATTTCCAGCGAAGTCTCGGTTTATTGCTTCAATAAATTCCACACGAAAACATGGTGAAAAAAACGAAAGGTAAAACAAAAATAGATAACCTTGAGATAACCTTCAGTGTCATTGTCACAATCGTACAGCTAGGAAAATCCTAATTTAACTTTCATATATATTTTTTCCCTGTACCAGTCAGCCACGAAAAGACTAAAGTTCCCATTTTTCGTTCTACTTGTAAACACCGACAGGTCGACCACTTTACTGCTACTACCTGTATAGATTTAAGAGCGCTTCCAGTAAAGAAAATCAAAATGCACCAAAAAAGATGTATCTGATGGGCTTTTGGGAAGCTTAGCTATTTTCTAAACAAGAAAAAACTCAACCACTGCATACTCCCTATTTTCACCTATGAGTACCAGTCATAGACGCTTAGAAACTTAAATATGGATAAAACTCCCGAAGGGCAGGAACATTGCTAAAGAAAACACTAAGTGCTAAGATAAGAATCGAGTAATTTGGAAGTTATATCTAAAGTTGAAGATATTAGGAAACAAGTAACACTCCAAAAGAAGAAATTTTCCCTTAAAAACAATAGATAAAAAGGGGATAGAAGGAATAAATATTTATTTATTTCACCGTCGGAACCAAAAAAAGGCAGAGGAACACAACAAAATAAGATCGACGAATTACCTTAAAAATCATGCGGTATCTAGATGAATGAACATGGTAAAGCGCAGGGAAGGAAGAAAAGCATCTTGGATTCCTACCTTCAAAAATGGACTGATTAAGGTTGTCAGCTGTTAGTATCAATTTAGTAGAGCTCATATACTGTCGTGGACTTGATTACCGTCATTGCTCACACAATTGGCAGACCAAACAACAGAGGCTCCTGCGAGAATGAGTATTTATTACTCAAAAAGCAACCTTCATGCATATCACAGGAATTTTTCGACGCTGAATCTGACTATGGGGTCAGAAAAATTAGTAAACACACAAAAGCATCCCTTAAGTCAAAAAACACCCCTAAATATAGTTATTACTAGTATCGTACAATATCGAATACAACATGATTTGGGTAAAAACTATCCTCGTTATAAATCAACAATCCAAAATGACTACAGTATCTAAAGAAATAAAGAGTATTTTGGGAAAAAAATAGAAGGATTTATGTTGGTGGGAGCCCCGGGTCACAAAACTGCCTACCTAAGGGAGTTAAAATTTGCTCAAATATTGAAAAAAAAAAACTTAAACGCTTACGAAAACGAAAACGTACTAACAAATTTTCAAAATCAATATTCATACAATTCATAGATTTTCGATGTATTTTTATTTTCGAAGTCTCTATTGTGAGAACTCTTTATTGTGGAGGCCCCATTGTTGGACGAAAATCTCAGTAACTACCCCTGTTATGCAAACTACCACTCCCAAAGAGGGTGAAAATGATCCCACTTGTTAACCGAAACTAATTACTATGTCACTACTCTATCAGAAGGTTTTTCATATCAGATTTTACTACTAGGGTAAAACTCAAAAATTTATATTTACAGGGTGATCCTAAATTGGAGGTACAAACTAAAAGGGGAGATCCCTTAAATAGTTTTAGGAAGAAAAAGTCCCATAAACATGGATCCGCAAACGTTTCGTTTTCAAGATACAGAGTGTTAAAGTTTGAATTTTTTTCAAGTTTTTTCTCATAGTATCTGCACTTCACAAGATATTCAAATGAAATTTGGCATAGATATTAAAATTAAGAGTTTACACCTTGTGACATGTCAATTTCGATTGCAAATTACGGGTGATATTTTTCGGGAACACCGTACACTGTTGTCCTTCAGACTTTTTTGGTGAGCCACTGGTACTTTCAAAAATTGTAAAGAAAAGCTTTGTTGTTTATACAAATTTATGTTTTCTTGTAGTTTTGTCGTAATCTACTACCAGTTTCGAGAAAAAAAAATTGAATGATTCTCTTGAGATCCGCAGAAAATTCCGAATTGTCATAGAAATCTAGTTACCTACCTAGTAGGTTGTGGTGAATGAATAAATTTATTGTTAGTTTGACACATCAAATTAAACTCCTGTGTTTTGAAATTAAAGATGATTGCATTTTAATATCAAAACATGCCGAATTTTACGAATTCCGAAATGGCTGACATGCATTTCATGTATGGTCTTGCAAATGATAATTCAAGAGAAGCTAAGCGTCTTTGGGCCCGTAATGTTCTCTAATATTCACAGGCGTCTTTCAGAAACTGGATCTTTTTCTGCGACAAATATTAATGCAGGTAGACCACGAGTGTGAGAACACCACTACTCGAAGAGGCAGTGCTGAACAAAATAGAAGAACATCCAGGAACCAGTACAAGAAAAATTAGTGTTACCTTAAATACAAATCATCAAGTTGTTTGGCGGATCTTGCGGGATTCTTTACTCTATCCTTATCACATTCAGAGGGTGCAAGGCGCTCTTGCCTCGAGATTGTCATCCAAGAATTATTTTTTTGTCAGCGGTACCTCAACAGACTATTGAACAATCCTCATTTTGATTGCAAATCCTATTCACTGATGAAGCCTGTTTCTCAAGGACTTCAATCATAAATTTTCATAATGTACACATATGGGCTGAGGAGAATCCACATGAAATTGCAGAAGCTTATTTTCAAGAGGAATTTTCATTAAATGTGTGGGGTGATAATATTGGCGATTATTTGATGGTCCTTCTTCTCGCCAGGGCCACTTACTGGTCAATCATACAGAATTTTTTTAGAGAACGATTTGCCCTTGTTATTGGATGATATACCTCTTATGATGCGACGTGAAATGTGGTCATACACGACGGTGCTCCTGCTCATTTTTCACTTTTGGCTAGGGAGTATTTGAACGAAAATATATGTAAACAGTTGGATTGGACGAGGTGGACATCAGGCATGGCCCGCCAGATCCCCAGATTTACATAGTTTAGATTTCTTTCTATGGGGCCATCTGAAATCTCTAGTGTACATAACGCCAGTAAAACCGTAGACGAACTGAGAAATAGTGTAATAGGCGCGTTTGATACAATTAGGAATACTCCAGGAGTGTTTGAAAGAGTTCGATCGTCTATGAGAAGAAGAAATAGATAAGGGTTGGGGGAGGACATTTTCAACAATTGCTGTAGTTTAGTTCCTTTGTTGTTATTTAGTTTTTTATTATGATTAATTTTTGAGTTGTACGTTTCTTGCAGTAATACATTTTTTTTTGATGATTATACCAGTTTATCGAATCTTTAAGAATCATTGCTAGTTTAATAATTCATTTTTTTTTCTCGAAATCGGTAGTAGATACGACAAAACTACAACAGAACATAAAGTTTGATATAACAACAAAGCTTTTCTTTACAATTTTTGAAAGTACCAATAGCTTAACAAAAAAAAGTTCTGAAGGACAACAGTGGACAGTGTTCCCGAAAAAATATCATCCTGTAGATTGCAATCGAAATTGGCATGTCACAAGATGTAAACTCTTAATTGTAATATCTATGCCAAATTTCATTTGAATATCTTTTGAAGTGCGAGATACTATGAGAAAAAAACTTTAAAAAAAATTCAAACTTTAACACTCTGTATCTTGAAAACGAAATGTTTGCGGGCCCATGTTTATGGGATTTTCTTCCTAAAACTATTCAAGAAATCTCCCCTTTTCGTTTGTACCTCCCAATTAGGAACACCCTTATATAAAGCGATACCATGTACACATTTCATAATTCGGATGCTATGCAACGGAAGCATAAATATATATTATCACAATTAAATATTATTAAAATATAACAATTTCTTAACCCCTGTTACAAAACGAAAAATTTGATCTAAATTATCTACACTGTCATTATATTATTATAGATTTTCAACACTCCATATAATAATTATATAATCCCACAAGACCTATTACCAAAACTTTCTCGATAATAGTAATTTTGATGATCTCGATCAACAATTATCGCAATGGTATTTCAATCCTTTCATTTCGAACAGGAAATTAAGATAACATTTTTATTGTGTCTTCAGTACTATAAAAGGAAGCACCTTCATTATTTTTAACCTATTGTTACGTCGGTGGACGAAAGCGCTTTGTCATTCTATTTAGAAAATTATTGCTTAATAATCTTCCCTTTTAAACAATTGTTACAGGCGATATTGGTAGAAAAAGACTTTCAAATATTGTGGTGGAATATTAACAGCATTCTATTTGAAAATGAAGGCGTTTATTCTAAATGGATATTATAACAAACCCAAAAGTTGTCGCTTCCTGAATGATATTTGTGCCATATTTTTCAATGTCTAAGTACTTCTTGGGAAATAACACCACAGTTAAGAAAATTGTTGTATATTCCAAACGTTTCGGCGTCTAGGTCAGACCCCGTTGTCAATGGATAAGAAACTATATTGTCAAATATTTTAATTTACATCTTAGAATTGTGCCTTTTTTATCCAAGTTTCAATATTTTAATTGAATAATAGTGAGTGTTATGGAAATTCTATATGAAGGGGCAGACATTAATGAAATTACCAGTGTATCCTAGTTTAAAGATTTTTATATGAGAGCACAGTACAAGGAACGCCACATGATATTCTTAAGATAACTCTTTCAAATTATTACAATTTGAATGAAGCTTTGTTATTTCACATGAAATTTCCTTAGTTACATTAGTCTTATTGTCAAATATTAATGTAAAATTATGATTTTCATATTTGTCATTGCCAATCTTCTTAATTTTTTAATTTTTGTTCAATTTGTATTCATACCATTGAAAACGAGGTCTGATTTAGACCTTGAAACGCTTGACTTTTGAAATATACAAACTTTCAAGTTTAGGTGGTAGTTATTCCCAAAGAACTCAGAAAAATAAAAACCACAATTATCATTCGGAAAACAAATACTAAAAGGAGTTTAGGATTCACTATGGGGAGTTTAAATCACTATAGGAATATAAACTTTGTTAATTTTATAATTTTTTAAAAATGTTATGTGGGATCAAGTTTCAAAATTGTAAAAATTATTTAGAAAAATTAATAAATAAATAACTTTAAATCATTTTAGGAAAAAAATGTGGGAATTTTGAAATGTTAATTATAGTTTTTGAAAATGTTCTGTGGAATCAAGTTTCCAAATTGTAAAAAATATTTAGCATAAATTAATAAATAAATAAGTCTATAGCACAATATTTTACAATCACAAATATATATTATATGAGAGAACAGTACAAGGAACGCCACATGAAATTCTTAAGATAACTCTTTCAAATTGCAAGAATTTGAAAGAGTTATCTCTGTCAAAGTACAGAAAGTGGTCGAACTGTCGGTGTTTACAAGTAGAACGGAAAATGGGAAACTTTAGTATTTTTGTGGCTGACTGGTTCAGTGAAAAAAATATATATGAAAGTAAATTAGGATTTTCCTAGCTGTACGATTGTGTCAATGACACTGGAGTTATTTCAAGGTCATCTATTTTTGTTTTACCTTTCATTTTTCACCATATTTTCGTGTGGAATTTATTGAAGCAGTAAACCGAGAATTCGCTGGAAATATAAATATTATTCCACGGAAACTCCCATTATGCTTTCAGATACCTACATTTTGTTATATACAATTTTTGATATTTTCTTTAGTATCCTTTATGTTAATACAATATTAAACTTTTCTGACGTTTCACTTTATTGGCGTTGCTTTATTGCTCAATTTAGCAACTGCTAATATAGCAACGTGTGAGCAAACTACAAGTAATGAAACTTTTTTATTTTCATAATTAAATTTAAAATAAAATATGTAATTAGTTAATTACAGTCATTTAATTCCTTATTAGTAGTATAATTTATTAAAAATTCACAGAAGTAACAACAGTCAAAAACATCTGGTTTTATTTTTGTTGTAAATTCCAAACCAGAAGCATTAAAGAGAATTGAGATCTCCATAATTTTAAAATGAATATTTACATAATCTGATGGTTTATATTTATATAATCGGATGCGTTATTTAAAAATTTCCATTGCATTCTCGTCACAGATCATAAGTTATCAGATATACTATCTTTGCATTACTAAATGGCAGACTATATAAATTTATGATAATTAATTAACATTAACTTTAAAAGATATTGATTCGGTAGCTGCTGAAAACTAGTTAAACTTGCTTTAAACATCTTATGTCTTTGTAAAGAATTAGTTATTTTTTAAATAGAAAAATATTTGTTTTATATGTATGCCTTTGTAATATTAACGTTGATTGCCAGCCAGATTAAGGTGTCAAAAAGTTCTCATTTCAATAACGCATAAATATCGACTTCAGTAACATAGCTGATATCATAAAAAATAATTAGTCTTAGTCCTTAATTGACTCTATGAACACTTGATGTCTATTCAAAAATTCACCTTCATCCTTGATGTATTACTGAATGAAGAAAGACAAACCAACTAATTCACTTTTGTATTTGTAATATATGTAGATATTAACGTGTAAGTAAATTATTACTTAAATATTATATAATTTAGAAGTAAAGTTACTTGTGAATAATTGTAGTTATATAATATATATATATATATATATATATATATATATATATATATATATATTATATATTATATATTGTTTTTAAGTTTTCGCGGGCACTAAATGTTTTACGTGGTTTCAGGGAATTCATCCGCGTAGTTGAGAACTGATCCCTGCCGGGATCGATGGTAAAATGACGACGTTTCGGCAGAGTCACATCTGCCTCTTCAGGTCGGTTCGCATAATTCTCGAAGCCTCCTGCTTTCGCTTCTAGTTACTCGAATACTAAGATTTTCAGAAGCGCTCGCGCTGTTATATAGTCGCGGCTCGGGCCTATTGGTTGGCACCGTGAACGGCTGCGTGTGATTGTCCTGGGCGCTCAGTGGGCACGCCTCCCGCCTGCTGATTTGATACTTCCGGTTGAGTTGTTATTGTACGGGTCCGGCCGGTACGGTGTTTAATAGAATTTTCCAACAGTTCGATAAGTTCTGAATTTCATTGCGTGCGTTTAGACTGTGAGGCCTCTTCGCTATTTCAATTGCCTCTCTTACGAGTCGTGATTTCGGGTGTTCTATATTTGCCAGTACTCTGGTGTTCTCAGTCTATTCTGTGACATCGTGGTGGCGTGTTCCGCAATGGATGTTGTTTTTTCCTGCTTTCTTACAGCGTTCTGGTGTTCATCACGTCTAGCTTGAATTCTTCTATTAGTTTGCCCCACATAGGTTTTATGACAGTCTGCACATGGAATCTCGTACACTCCCTGTTGTTCTAAAGGGATCCTTGTCCTCAACACCGTGCTTATTTTTCTTCTGTTTTGAAAATAGTATCGATATTGTGTCTCCGTAGAAATCTTGCAATACTGTCCGTGGTCCCCTTGACATACATTAAATAAGCCTTGGTTATTGGTGTCTCATGCTCCTCGTCTGTTTGTCTCGGTTTTGACTTTAGGGCTCTTCGTAAATTTCGGTCTGTAAATCCGTTTTGTTTCAGAGCTGTTTTTAAACTGTCCATTTCCTGTTTGATGTTATCCTGGTCAGCTAGTCTTTGTGATCTGGTTCAAAGTTCTTTGAGGAGTTGGCACTAAGAACAACAACTCTTAAACCCAGTTTATGGTTGCGATATGTGGATGATACATTTGTGATTTGGCCTCATGGGAGGGAACACCTCAATACTATTTTAGACCACCTTAATGGCATCCATCACAAAATAAAATTTACCATGGAGGTTGAAGCCAACAATCAACTGCCGTTCCTTGACGTTCTCATAAATAGGAAGGAAGATGGTACCCTTGGCCATACAGTATATAGAAGAGCAACTCACACCAACAGATACTTTTATGCTAATTCTCATAACCACCCAGCCCAACTACAAGCCGTCGTCAAGACTTTAGTAACTCCTGATTTCTTTAGTGCAAATTCCAGTTGAATGTATTATTTTTCACAAATATTTAAGTTTACTTACTGGTTGTTGTAGTTGCCTTTCTAGCATAATCCTCAAATATTCTACTGTTTGTCCTACTCGCATTACATTTGTTTTTCCAATATTTATCTTCTTATCATACTTCTTTCCAGTCTCGCTTATTGCCCATATTCTGCCATTCATTTCCTGTTTCTGCTATGTTATCGACATACTTAGTATTTTTCACTTTTTCATTGCCTAGGGTAATCCCAGCATATGAACTGAATGGTGCTGGTGGCATACAACAATCTTGTCTCAGTCCACGTCCTATGATTATTCCTTTAGTTTTTTCGTTTGCCAAGTTTACCAATATGTTTTTCCTTTGTAAAGCTCTGGAATGAGGCGCAAATGTTTACAATCCACTTCAACATCCTCCACTATTTTCCATAATATATTCTAATAGATAAACAATTATGAATTTTAAAATAAATTTCATAGTTTGTTAATTTAAACATGTTCGATGTCTAGCATATTTGAAGCCGCGAGATGTCAAGACCGACATCTAGAATTGTCAGGAAAACTAGCACATAGGGGTTCCGAATCTGGAGCCTTTCCATGTAATTGCTGTTACCCGTAACTCTTAGCCATATAATATAATAATATATATTGTCTTGCTTACAAAAGAATGACATCTCGAAAAAGACAATGTTGACATGAAATCGTGATATTCTTTCTTAGTTTACCAAAAGCTGATTTTAACGTTCGACTTTCCCAGCCTTTCGTAAGTTTTCCTCCAAGTTTAAGATAATTATTTGAGCTGTTTTTGTATTGTCAGTCGGTTGCTTATTATTATTTCTTTGACGAGTTGTGAAACTAATTTACATAAAATTCGGCAACAAGTAATTTAATGTATTCTCGTCCTTGATATTAAGAAAATGGATTTCGATCTAGATCCGATTATGCCTGTCATATAGCTCTCCACCTTTCAGACGGAAATCAATGATGATATATTGCAACTCGATGGAATGTACATATAATAGGTGCTGGTTACTTAATATTAAAAAATAAATCACTAAGTTGTTACGATTGCAAAAACATGAGTTATAAGTATATTGGGAACAATATTTAAATACTACTGGTTTCGTTGTTCAGTAAAATATATCGGGTGACATTAAAAATGAATTATGTAGTAGGAGTCGGACAATTTCGGCAATAGTTCTACATTTTATTGACACACAAGCTATGCATTATTGTACTAGTTATCTTAGGCAGTTATTTGGTAATCGTCATAGATTAAATCTGTTTTCAGAGGGCTTTTGGCGTGTTCTGCAATGCTTATAATTATTATTTCTTCCATTCAGTTTCTAATTTAGATTGTCTCGCCTTTGGATCATATATAGTGTGCCCAAGATAATACTTGGATAGCACTGAATTCTTAGAAACGATAGGAGTTTTAATAATGATTAAATTAGGAAAAAAATGCAGAATTTAAATAATTTTGTTCGGTGTTTACAACAGTAAAGATTCTATAAACTATTTAGGGCTATGGAATTGTTTTTTTTTGCTGTTGTAGCTTTTTAAGCTGGAATTTACAGATTTTAAGTATGACTTTTAGTGTTTAAAAAATCATGAATCTTTTTCATACCGTCCTGCTTTTCATATATTTAAAATTAGAAAATTATTAAACTCTAATGGTTTTAAATTCGAAAATAGTTCAAACCAGGGTGTATTAAGGAAGTGGGCCAACTACGCTTTTAAAAGCGAACACTAATTGTGGATAGTACGGTAAATGACCAATAGATGGAGCTCCGTATAAGGAAATAAAGGGCAAGGGTTGAATAATATTATAAAGCAGGATGAAGTGAATGGTATAAAAAATTGAGATATTATATCTACCATATTGATTATTTCTTTGGTCAAATAACTTTATGTAATTTGGGCTCGCTTCTCAGGACCCAAAAAGCTTATATTTTCTAAATTGACAATTTACATTTAAATACTCTCTTCGAGGTGTCATTCAATATCTCTGACAGGTGAAGTAACCTGAAAATTTTATCGTGACATTCTGTCCTAGGAGTTAAGGGAGAACAGCAATTACACGGAACGGCTCCAGATTCGGAACCGCCGTGTGCTATTTTTCTCGAAAATCTAGATGTCGGTCTTACATCTCGCGTCTTCAGAATTAAAAAAAAACCTAAATGTGCAGAACATACAGATGTATTTGATTTTACAGAACGCATAGTTTATTCACATATAAAAATTTACAATTAATAAGTTCTAAAAGGTTTAAATCTCAATATATATTCTAATTGGTAACAATAATATATAAATATAATTGATAGAGAAAAGGAAATGTAATAAGCAATGCAAGGTTTGTCTTTTTCTATATGCAACTTAATAAGAAATACATGATTCTTTTACACTGTGTAATTACAATTAAGCAACCCAAATTTAATTCGTTAGTTTTTGTGATAATCCATTGAATTTTAGATTTGTGGTGTAAAACAATTTCATTCAATTACAAAGTAAAAGCTAAGCTAGTTTTACAAGAGTAGCAATCAATTTTAGCTACAAGCAGATGTTTTCAAAAATTGAATATTCTTCATTTAATACATCAGACCTCTTTTAAAACAAAAAATCCACTTTTTTGGTCACGTAAGGATCTGAACTACAAAAAAATCATAAACAAGAATAAAGCCAGATCATTGCCCAAAATGTCAAACATAAAAAATGAAATATTAATTTTGTGAATGTAAATTGTGTTTGGCATAGGCATAGATGAATTTTGTCTAAGGGGGGCAGATGCTCAGCTGAACGGCCACAACAACAGCTTTTTTCTTTTCATAATTATATGACACTCAATATATTTATAAGGGCGATGTAAGATTGTAAGCATCGGCTTTCAGTCATTGCGTAAAATGCCTAGATTTAAGCATTTGTTCACTATTTTCCGGCAACCATCTTTCAACCCTTTTTATTGTTAACAGAGTAGTCTATACAATATTAGCGTTCACAAAAAACATATTAGAAAATCTAAGTGAACGGACAATCATTTTTTCTTAAAAAACGATGTAATATCGGCTTTCAGTTGCAAAACTAATTTAAGCATTTGTTCATTCAAAAATCTCTTTATTTAATATATAAATAGCGTTCAAAAAAAATCTAAGTAAATTAAAAATAACGCTTAACATACAGTGATTGACAACGACTCCAAACTTGGAGTTGAAACGTCTCCACAACAGATAAAAAACAGAAGGGAGAAAACCCCAGTCCAAATAATTTCGGAAATTTATTCTTTTAATTGTTCCTAAACCTGATTATCGAATTGAATGAAAACCAAGTATAAATCGTACGTAAGTATCATTTAGTCTGTTTTCAATTTCATTAAAGCTTATGTTTCGCAAAAAAACCGGAGGAAAAAGCCAGCTTCTCCATCTCTGGATTAGCTAGCTCTAGTCAATTGATTCAGTTGTTCTTCACAGCTTCATCTTGATCCCTAGCTCTCCATACCTAGTTAGCTGAAGCAGACAGAGATCTGGAGTAAAACTGACAAACACAGAACAAAAGATGTTCCAAATTATAGACTAAATATAGAAAACATGTCTAACAGATCACAAGGAAACCAATAAAATAGAATAAAATTTAGGGTACTCCATAACTAATGGACAATGTAGTAGTCATAGAAAGCGAATTATCAAATCATAAAGCATTAATGAAATGTCAATAATCGCACAGGGTATTGAAGATTATGATATTCTTGCAAGTGGCGTAGTACATCTTATTATAAAACCAGTTGACGTAATGATTTCTACATTTGAAAATTCCTTAGATGCTCCTAGGTTTTGAGGTACTCCCACATATATAAATCCGGAGAAGTGAGGCGATCATAAAGCCAGGAAATAATTGCCTACTACCAACAAGAAATCTTGCATAATTCTCGAATTATGAGAGGAGGCCCCATCTTGTTGAAACTGAAAGTTTTAGAATTCTGCTAGAGGCAGGTTTATATGGAACAATTATGTTGTATTAAATTTCAGTAGCACTCCAAATTCGTGGTTATTATCAACATCCTCATTTTAAAACCAACATAATGTTAGTGCCTAGACTTTTTATACACCTGTTTTCTATGGACAAATAATAGTTATTTCTGATGTTAAAGACCATTGTTTGTTATTACAATTTCATCACAAAACATTAATTTTTTTCACCTTTTGTCAAGTTTCGATTTTGGTTCTTAAGAGATTTAAAGTTTTCTGGGTGAAAATAATACCAAATTATTTTGAATTTTGCACATTTATTCAAATGTACTTATTGGGATAATAACTTAAATATATTGCCTAAGTTTCTCTAGAGTTAATACGCCATAAAATTTATTGTTTTATGACATCAAAGTTTTTCTCAAAATGAAATCAATTCTGAGTAAATTGAAATGCAGCATACTTAAATTAGATTTTATATTGTGATTAAAGTAAATTATCAATAGATACAGAGGTGTTTTTAAAGCTCACTATTATGATTGTTTGATTTGATAATAACATTATTTTAGCTAATTTTGTGATTATTTTGTTTTTATGAGTTGTTAAAAGGAATGTGCAATCACTGCTTAACTATAGACAGTTTCCTTGATTACAGGTATGTTACTGTTTAACACCTTGTATCTTAAAAGCTAAGCATTTATTACAATTATTTCAAAATTTTTTGTTTGTTTTGAATGACAAGTCCTCAGTCGAGCGTTGACATTTTTTTAAACACCCTCTATAACTCCTAATTATCGGTATACATATATCGAATTAGAATATTAAACTATATATTCTGATTAACGTAAATATCGGTTCAAGATTTCAAGCCTTCGGTAGTAGAAGAATGGACATGTTTCTATAAACAGTACATTGTATTGCTTTCATAATCTAAAATATATATTAATGTTATTCAAATTTATTATGGGTTACTGTGTGAATAACCCGACATCACTAATACTACTGTTGCGTCTGTTAAATATTATTTCCTTATTATAAATTTAGATTTGTTGTTAATGCAGTTTTTTTACTAATGAGGAAATGAATTTATGCAACGCTTTGAAGGAATTAGCTATATAGATGTAAATTAGGTAATAAAATTTATATTTATTGCTCTCTAAATTTGGCAAATGACAATTTACTGCAGATTTATGTAAATACAGAGTTCCTCACAAATAATAACTTATTTTTTGTGGACATTTCATCTAACAAAAATGAGAAATGGATAATAGCATCTCTAATAAATAAGAGGTAAATGTTAGCTAAAACATTATAACAAACTTTTCAGATCTGATTTAACTAAATTTTAGTAGCTCCTGGTTTATATCTACCCTCCATTGCTTTGTTCAGTATTGTCGGTTTCTTCAGAGACCAGCTTAACCAGCTTTTGGTTTTCTGTATTTTTAGATGAAATTTTTAACTATTTCCACTGATTTCACATTGTGACGTTCAAGTTTTGTCACTTTTTATTGTGGAGTTCTTATCTGGTTTAATCGCATATCTAGTTCTCATCTTTTTTGGTCTATTTAATGGTACAAAAACTCAATAAATCGAAGCTGCAATGAAACAAGAAGAAATAAAGAATTTGGGGTCAGAAGAAATACAAGATATAACAACCGAAGAACTAGAATAGGCGTTTACCCAAATGAAAAACTATAGAGTAACAGCATATGACGAAATAGTGCATGCCTGGCAATGCCAGAGTACGCAAAGATGTGGACGGATGAAGAAGAATACTATCCTGGGCTGGCTTTGGGAAGATAGGTAGGAAATTAAGACATAAACTTATACCAATACGTCAAGGTTCTAAAGTATTTGGTCCATTTGTCCTATCAGTTTCATGCGATGAAAAACTAAGACTGACTTAAAAAACAATAGGGCCCTATAAATTTTGGATATATATATATATATATATATATATATATATATATATATATATATATATATTAAAGAAGGTAAACTGTAGATTGCTGGGACAAAATGGAGCATCTCTGAACAAACAAATGTCCCAGCCTTTAAGAGATAGAATACATTTTCATCGTTTATAATAAGTTTAAGTTAGAAAAGATCCAGAGTATACAATGTCTTTTCGTATCGAATATTAACAAACGAATTTTATAGAATTTAAAACAATACTCTTTATAGTTGCAATAAATAATAATAAAATTTAATATCACAAAAACAAACCATTTTCATAAATATAGTTAACTACTCTTGAACAGAAACACACAAAAAATAACATACTTGACAACACTGTAAGAAAAACTGTCATAAATCATCCACAAAAGTTACTGAATGTTACTAAAACTACAGTACTACAAATGGAACATAAATTCTACTCCTGATTGTATGATACATGAGTTTATCAAATCCGATAATTATAATTTTTCAATCTTACTTAAAAATGAGCAATCAGTGCCATAAATTACTGTGTTTAAAACACAAGGTGGTAAGTAACCGTAACATATTCGACCGAGGTGGTCCAGTTGACTTATACTCGTTATTTATGTTAAGATATGTAAATTTCCATGCACTTTATGTATGGATAAACGCATACAGTTTTTGTATCATAAATAAAGTTTGTCCAATACTTTCTACACAATAAATCTTTTCATATGTCATATATGGCCATCTGACTAAAAATAATTGATAAGTAACTTATATTAATCATTTTTTAATCCAATGATTTCTTCTTGCAGGTTACAAGGGAGGATATTATCCAGACTATGACCCCTATCCATATAGTCCGTATGATCTAGATGAGTATTACAGAACGATTCATCATTGAGAAGAATGTCAACGTATTTTTCTTAGTGTTGTAATGTTTGTTTCTTTTAATGAATGAGAACAGAGACAGTTTGTCAATTCAAAGATCGAAAATGTTATTACCGAACTACCATGGCAATTTTAAATATTCAGTAACAATCAAGTGTTATGTACGTGAGTTCTTCCTCAATGTTGCCATGTGTTTTATATCAAGAAAATTTTGTTTAATTTTTAATTTTTTCATAGAAACAGAAACTTCTTTATGTTACAAAAATCACTCGTAGTAAATAGAATATAGGTTAAGAATTATTGAAAAGAATTAAAATATTACAGCTTGAATTAGTTTTGATCACCTGTCAGCATACAATACACAGCCCTACAAAATAAAATAAAAAATCCGTGACTAGACCACTATAACACTATCGTCGGAGAGATAGAGCGGGATTTTGCTCGTCATCCTGAAAAGGGACAGAATGTATTGTATTATGTTCAATTCCTGAACTACATCACATTCTTAGACAGGCGCCAGTGGAAGGGATAAAACCAAGGATAGTTACAAGGTGTGAAAATGGTAATTTTTTTGGTCAAGCTCATCATCGAGTAAACGTTCCAAAATTCGCTGCATACAAGATTGTGATGCATTTAAGCAAATTCCCGAGAGTGCTTACACAAAATAAATTATAATCCAAAAGGAAGTACTGCTAAATGATATAAATATTTTTTCATGACGTCATTAATGTGGTCTTTATGACGTCATACACAATTTTTTTAAATGCGAAGCAACATTTTTTATTAAGGATTCGGAAAGAACGGAAAATTTCATGTCTGAAATATGACTTTGACCATGACCTCGAACTTATCTTCCGGGTGACTCCAAGATCAACGTTTCTTTGAAAAACCTAACCTATTATAGCCAACCTAGTATAGCCAAGTTTTTATTTAAGCCTTTATTTAGAGTATTTTTGAATATCTTTTTTCTTATCCGTGGTAAAAACTGTTTGACTGACTTAAAAGAAGAATATGTTTTTCACAAGTTTTATATGTTTATTTATGCGCATTTCGAGAACAACAACATTTTTTATTGTTCTTTCCCCCTAATACTTATGTAAAAGTTTTAGTATAAAAATAATAAATAACAAAATACAATAAATAATAATTGTGTTAATTTTACGTAGTACATGTTCATCTTAGAGAGTACTATTACTTTTTTAAATGAGTGTTTTTTAACCAGATGTCATGTCAAAACTAGCCACAAACAAGAGAAAAAATACGTAAATTTATATTTACAATCGGTCACCCGGCAGTTTCAACCCCTAAGTGGGGAAAGTGGGGGTGAATATCACTTCTACAATTATAAATACAAAGGGGTTGTCATGTGATACCTTTTTTGACACATCATTTTTTTAAATCAGATTTCTTTTACAGAGTAATGACCAAGAAACCGTATTTTTTTAATAATTGCCAATTAGACCAAAATTGGTGGTTTTTGATCACTAAACCGAAGTCACATTTGCAAAATTCAAAATGGTGGATCCAAGATAGCTGATGATTTTTTAATCAACCGGTATACGTCAAAATAACTTGGGTTTTTAGGAACTCATTCAAGATGGCGGAAGAAATTTTCGTCTCGTCGTGGGTTATTCATCGTCTTCATTGGATCCCCCATCTTGAATTTTGTCTATCAGATTGGTGATCAGCGAATTATAAGAAGTTTGGTGCAAAACAGCAATTTTTTTAAATTTTCATTCGCTATTTTGGATCCGCCAATTTGAATTTTGTAAATCTGACCACGGAGTAGTGATCAGAGAACCAAAAAACCACCCTAAGTCAATTTTGGTGTAATTGGCAATTATTTTCAAAAATTTAATTTTTTACGGTTTCTAGGTCATTAACTCTGTAAAAAATCTGAGGAGAGGAGAACACAGGTAAAGTAATTGAGGCCCGCCTCAACAATCATTCAGAAATTACTCAATAGACTACACCGTCTGCTTCCTTTAAACCAGTGTTTCATCGTTCATGTTTTATCAGGATTATTGGTTTTCCAGGACGGGACTACAAGGGCTGTTAAAGTATCACTCTATAGACAAAGAAATGCTCGCACGATCCTAAGCATTCAAAATTTATAAAATTTTAATAATGGAACTATCACCACTATCACTCTCATAAATATTAACGTGAGTCTGACAACAAAATAATGTAATGAAAATTACACCGAAAGTCTCAATAACAAATTCATGTAACCGATTTAAATTCATTGCAACTGTACGTCGACAAAATTGATTAATATTTCATATAACTGCGCCTACCGATCTACCAAACATTATAAATTTACATATGAATCGGTTAAGAGAATTTTGTGGATGTATATTATTATAACTTTGTTACCATTTGATTTGTTTTCTATTGTAGTATAATTAAAACGGTCACGCCCTGTATAAATTAGAACCGACATTTTTGTGAAGGTCGGGCTATTAGTCAAAGGAACAAAGGCGATATTTTTTGTATCAAAAGGCACTATTTTTTATTGTAAATTTTTTGTGTAAAAGTTTGTCTGATTAACCGTGTTGATAGTTTTGGATTTAGTCACGACTTCAGTGCAACCTAAGATTTCGTTTTCATCAATTGAATTATTTTTTACTATGATACAGAGCGAACAAATGTAAGAATGCTTAAACTGTCGAAGTAATCATTTATTTCCCTCTTTTTTAAATTTCAAACTAATCTGGTAAAATAGATGAGTTTAGAAAGTCACTGTTTAGGGACAATTGTTTAGAGAAATGAAAAGTTCTTCGAGATTTATACTAACTTATATTGTTCGATACCTATTTCGGTATATAGTACAGTAAGTTAAAAAATACAGTGATAAAGTTTGTCTACATACAACAAATACACGCCTGGCCAGGAGGACTATCTTTACCATTGTCCTAGCAGACGTTGTTTTTCCGTTGGCCATCAAAGTTGTTGAAGCCTTGGGGCCTGCACACGTTTTCTAACATTGGCTGAGCAGAAGCTCTTGGCCCAGCAGAAGTTATTTTGCTTTTGACCCGGAAAAGTTGCTCAATCCTTGGCAATGCAATTACCTGCGTATTAGTATAGATATCAACCTTCGCCGTAAGAGTACAACACATTGTGTGAATATTATTCCAATCTATTCAGGTGTTCAAAATTATACGATCACTGACATCTGTATGGTTCCATCTATCGGAGCTACACACTGTCGTCTCAAGAAAATAAATACTTAAATCCGTCAGTTGCTCAAATGTTACAAAGTCGCTAAGATTACAACGCCATCTGTCGGATACTACCTTGAGTATAAACCACAGTCTAGGTTAAATAAATATCTTGTATGGATATGACCCCAATCAGTCGTTTAAAAGTAATAGCTCATTAAGACATTTATGGGGACTCTGTCTTAGTGCCATCTATGGGACAGGCCAGATAGCCTATAACCTCTTTCAGTAAATAGGCTATAGAGTATATAAAAATATATTTCAAATAGGCATGGTAGTTTAAGAGCTTAATTTTATTAGTCTAAATGTAATTTTGTAAGAATCATTAGTTAGTAGTGGAGAGGGATTAAATTTGAACAATTTGTTTTATTTAGTAATTCAATAGATGTTTTATTATTACTTAAAATAATAACTATTTTATTTTAGCAATAATATGAGTAAACGTAATTAAATTCAGCCATTTATTATAGTAACTTCAAGAAATGATATTACATTATAAACTCCAATTCCCAGGAAAAATCAGAAAATCTAAAATCGTTTAAATTAATCAAAAGTTTGGAGGTTATTCAATAATTTCTATTAAAATTTGAAATCTGTGATTTCACGAGAACTTGCTGATGATTTTGTAAAAAACCCTTTTCCGTATACAAAAGATTGGTTGGACTTCAATTTTGTTGACACTCCCTGAGAATTTATATATTCTTTACTAATTGATGGTTTTTATAAATATGTGCATTATCTATTGCATTAAACACGCTCTGCTGTAATACAATCATTTAGCATTAATCAGATAGACAATAGCACTGGAACCGTGCAACAATACAAAAAGTAGGCATACCCAGTACTCAAGGGTATCCCCAGATACAGTCAGGATCTGCTGACCCCTCCCAGGCCTCTCTTGGACCGACCATTGGCTCTTCATTAAATGTGAAATAAAATCAACAATTATTCATTTATATGTGTACGAATAGACGATATATGATTTGCACTCCTAGGTAAAGATCCTGTCAAACGGCCCCCTCTCCCCACAAAGCCAAAAACCTACCATTTTTGGCGACTTGCGAATATAAGTAGTAAACACACAATTTATTTGTTTACAAGTCAATGGTCGAACATAAGTTAGTTTTGTACTAAAGATTATAAAATATTTAATTTTAATAATTGTTAATAACTGATTTAGTTCACAAGTTTTATTGTGGCTTGTAGGTTATAATTTAATATTATGTTTAACTTTTTTATTCTACAAACTTTATGCAAACGAGCTGCTTAAATGAATGACTCAACCTGGAATAAACCCTTTATATAGTAGGTACCGGGTGTCAATTAAATCCCGGACGGCTGAATATTTGCTAAATTACTTCATTTCTGGAAAAGGTCAAGGATATTCCTTCAGTAATTTTGACCAAGGAATCCGTTGGTGACCTTGGATTTGATCTTTAACCTCATTTTTGAGATTATTTTGAGGTCAACCTCATTTTTGAAAATGAGAACCCCTATTTTTTATAGCGGAATCGAAAAGAGCGGGAAATTTTATGTCCTTACACCTATTATGTTGACCTTACACCTCATGACCATTATTTGTTTTGTTTTACCACTGAACTCTATTTGACCTCTACCTTATACCTCAATAAATGCCTTGACGTGAAATTTCCCACTATTTCCGATTCATCAATAAAAAATAGGAGTTCTCATTTAAAAAAATGAGGTTCACCTCAAAATAACCTCAAAAATGAGGTTCATGGTCAAATCGAAGGTCACTATCGGATTCCTTGGTCAAAGTTACTAAATGAAGTAGTTTAGCAAATATTCAGCCGTCTCGGGACTTCGTTAACACCCGGTATATGTCTGTCACTTGATTTGTCATAAAAAATATTATTTTTGAATGACTTCTCTCTTCTAGCTCCTTTGTTTTTTTTCCAGTCTGCTGAACATAATAATAACAATCTATTTGTTACTAAGTTAGGTCATCTTTATTTTCTTTTTGAATATGCTAGTTATTATGCCTTTTTTTTTAAATTGTTCAGGCCCTTCGTACCCCATAAGAGATGTTAAAAATGTTGCACAGTGGCCTATATAGAATTGTAAATTATATTATTTCAATATTTACACTTCCATTCACAGGGGCCTTCCTGTTTGCATGTGTGAGTGTGATCGGAATTTCAGATGAAATTTTTCTGCTTTAAACTCTTTTCTCACTTCATGTACTAATTGTTTATAGTATGTCTTCAGTTCATCAATTTTTATAATTTGTTATGGTACTTTTTTCTCTTTACGTCTTCTGTGATCTTGTTTTCGCAATACAACCACTTGTTCCGCGACACTTGTGGAGCCAGAATTCATTCTTTTGTATTTAAATTGTTTGGTTGTTTCTAGTTTGTGGTAGGTTTTTGTTTCCTCATTTCTTTTTAGTTCCAATTCCTAATTACTCCTTCTCTTTTGTAACTATATTTCTGGAACAATATAGAAAAATATAAAGACTTAAAGGTACGTTCCCTTGAATGACACAGCTCTGATGGTGTAAATTTAGATTTAAGAAAATCGATTAGACAATTGTTATGAATTGAAGATATCTCCGAAGTCTTTTGAGTAAATCAAGTATGTACGGACACATTGATGTCACAATATACAACCCATTGCAAGATTTCGAATCAGTAAATCTGAGATTAACCCCTCTAAACGTACAAAATCTTTAACTTAATAATATAAATATAGATTACTTTAAAACAACAAACACTTGTTTAAATTTTCACATTTTATTTCTTTAAATTTGACATATGTTTCGCTAAGTCTGGCTTCATCAGAAATACAATGAATTTCTGATGAAGCCAGACTTGGCGAAACATATGTCAAATTAAAGAATAAAATGTGAAAATTTAAACAAGTGTTTGTTGTTTTTAAGTAATCTTAAAAATGAATTTTCATCAAGTGAAGACTGAAACAATCATCAATATAAATATAGATATCGATTATTATAAGTAGTGAGACATATGGTAAATCAATTTACTTACATAATTGAATATAAACAAGCCACAGTAACTTTCTGCTTTTATTTAAATTGACATGTTTATGTAGTTTAAAGCACGGATTACTTAAACAATTATCTTGCTTTAACAATAAATAAATATTTATTCAAAGTTCAATCGCATATTGCCATCAACAAGAACGCAGATTTAAAGATTTTGAAATGTGTTAATACTAAAATATTTGTATTGGGGTCGTAGTTATATAATGATATGTAAATATAACATCACCAACCCCATTAAGTTATTTAACAACGTATCCTTTTTGATTGTTTGACGTACATCTTACATAAACAATTTTCTTATCAT
The DNA here is from genome assembly GCA_034190945.1 of Octodonta nipae. NCBI lineage: Eukaryota > Metazoa > Arthropoda > Insecta > Coleoptera > Chrysomelidae > Octodonta > Octodonta nipae. The sequence continues at coordinate 12,616,723 of CM067223.1, forward strand.
AAATCCAGTGCATTCATCCGTGGGAGTTTAACTTGCTTCTGGTACTGATTAAATTAAAAATAAATCTCAAAGCATATGATCAAAACAAATGTATTTGTAGACAGTGACAAAGAAGTCGCAATACTAGAAGGAGATGGTTAAAATTAGTTGTTGTGGTAAAACATAGATGCTGTAGTAAGGAATAAATTATTACAATTTGGTAAAGCCGGAAAGAATGTTTTTCAAGTAAACTTTTTTTTATCAATTAATATTGTAGTCGTTTTTTGCATTCTTTTGATTTACCAAAAACAGACTGTTTGATGGCATCTAAAATCGATGTTTGGAATGTTAAAATGCCTAGAGGGCATGTACGCTAAATATATCGCCAGCTAGTGAATCTGAAAGAGGGCGAAATCCAACTACTGTTATGAGATGTTGTCAAGCGTCGAAGGGGCACAAATTAAGTACAATATCGGCCTCTAGGATTTATGGCCCTTAAAGGCCGATTTTCCACTCGAAATTTGTCTAATAGGTGGTTAGACAAACAAGACCATCTTGTAAGTGCCCGAATGATTATCCGCTCTGATCGATGAGCACCACGGCAACAATTGCAGTGATGCAGAGAACGACAACATTGGAATGAGGAATGGCATCATGTCTTTGTCTGATGAATGCCCCTCGATTCTGCTTGGGTGACCATATGGCCGAGGAAGAGTGCCATTGGATATAAAAGTGGGTCACCATTAGTCTTTGTTCGAGCCAAAATGACAGCGCAAGATTATCTTCTGAAAGCAATAGAGCCGTACTTCCTTACATTAATCGGCCCATGGATCCCATATTTCAACAAGATAATGCTCGGCCTCATATTGTTCGAGTTAGTATTAACTTATTTTAAGAGACCTGTTGCCATGGCCGCCCAGATCCCCGGATCTTTCGCCCATAGAACATGATGGGCAGAAAGCTCGGTAATTTACCCCAGCCCCCACGGACTTTGGAGGTTCTATGACCTGAAATCCATCAAGCGTAGAATAGTAATCCTTAAGAAGATATATACCACCATATAGAATAAATGACAATACGTGTTGGGGAGTGTATAGATAACCGCGTTGGAAAAACACATTATTAACAAACTTAAAAAAATAAACTTCTTGGTATTTTTTATTCAAATTTTAATCATTTACTTCTTACTATAGCATATATGCTGTACCAAAACAATGTTAAATTTAAACATCTGCTTCTGGGTATTGCGATCTATTTGTCAGTGAGTATATTTACCCTAGCCTAGCCCTAGGACCCTCAAACAGAGATTTGTGCTGTGAATGTTGTTACTGTCTGTGTCTCAGGTAAGAAATAACTTAACAGAATCATCCAGGTTAACTAAACACTCAACTAAGTTTCTTGAGATTTCAGAATCGTATTTGATTGCCGATAATTATGGACGAAGACTACATATAAATTTTGAAGACAATTCTTTTAAGTTTCTCCAACTTAATAGCAGCTTGACCATTATATGGATTCTATCTTGTACTTTTCCTGTATATCTAAAAACACAACAAATTTCCATAGCTACGTAAAGTAAAATTTTCAAAGTGACAATCAGTTAAATTTTATATCACTTTCAGATTTTAATGCCATTGACAACGAAGACAAATTAAAACTGTAAAACTGTATTTTGAAATATACAGTTTTTTGAAATATTGTGTTATTTAACCATCAACCATAAAAGGAAATTTAATGGTACTACTACAGTAGTAAGAAGAGAGAAATATTTGTAACTTTTGATTGACTATTTGCGAAACGAATTGTAAGAGATGGATTATGATTTTCTGTAATAAAATATTTAATTTGATGTGATTATATAAATAACTAAAGTCACCATTGTAGGACATAAGGAAATGCATCATTTTCCTGCTTGGGATATGTTTCACTATTTTTCTAGAGAAACTTGGACAACACAGAACAAGTTCTGAAAGTTTCACCGATTCTATATGGAAACTATCTCTGATTGTCAGGAGATAAATAGATGCTAGACAACTAAACAGAAAATAATAAATTAAAACAATATAATTTTTATAGTATAGTACACATACAGCCATATAAAATCAAAGAAATCACAGGTTCATGGAAACCAAAGCATATGTCAGCTGTCAGCAATTGCAAATGAAATTATTGTAATTGAAGCGGATTTCAGCAATAGGGAAGATACGAGCTGATCGAAAGACTAGTTTACTCATCAGAGAAGAAAACTGGAATTTCCAAAATTACACCAAATCACAATACAGTTGCGGTAATGGGAAAGGAACAAGAGAAGCCGTTCTTAGTTTAACAAGAATCGCGAAAAGATATATGGAAGTCCAAAGAAAGTTGTATGTATGTTACATTGACTGGAACAAAGCTTTCATCGAATACAGCACGAAAAACTAGAGGAAGTTCTCACTGAAGTAGGCTTGGATGAAAGAGATATCATCCCTATAAAATACACATATTGGAATAATAAAGACTGCGTCGGGCCAATAACAGGCAACGCAAAATACGTAGACCTGAAAAGATGTGTTAGACAGGAATGCATATTGTCGCCATTATTACTAAACGCAAATGTCGGATACATCATTAGAAAATCCCGACAAAACTACTCAGAAGTAGCAAAGTAACTGAAAACATCACAAACAAAGATACGCAGACGACACATTGGTACTGAGAGAGTCCGAAGAACAGCTGCAAACCATAATGAATAAACTGACAGAAGAAAGTACCCTAATGAGGTTAGAAGTAAGCACCGTCGAGACAACTATATTCTTCAGTAGAAGTCCGCCGGACAATAACAACAAAACAATAATAAATGAAAACCACGCAGCTATACATTTACTTGGGCACAGAAATGAACAGCCAGTTAGACCACAGCGGAAGTTTTTGTGTCAACAGAAATTAGGAAGACCGATGAGGTTAATGACAGTAACAGGTTGAGAAACTTGGATTAAAACAAGAAGACATAATGATACTTAATCTTTTGAAATGTAGATTTACCGTCGATGATTAGCATAACCTGGACGTCCAAAAATACAAACTGCGAAATGTTAAAGAATCTGAAAACTCGTGCAAACGTAACAGGCACAAATAAGATAACAAAACAGTCTATGTCGGTCAAATACAGCTCGTAATACAAGGCAAACTCGAAGGTATACATAGAATGGGCAGGAAAACGAAATCATAGCTACGTAATAGAAAAGACTGGACTAACACGAACGGAAACACCCTTATCCACCAAGGTCAAGAGAGTTATACGCCATATTAATTGCAAACCTCAAAAGACAAGGCACCTAGGAAGAGGACATGTACAATAATATATTTATTCTGTCCAGATTGTATAAAAATGTAAACAGCCAAACTTTAAAGTGTCTTACTAGCTATTGAAGAAATCTGTTATACTTTCACTAAATAAAAAAATTAGCAGAGCTGACTCACTGACACATATTGGCAGTCGCATTCATTTTTAAGTGTATCATTCAGTTCTCCAAATACATAAAAAAACTAAATTTGTTTCATTAATTTGCAATGTGAGGACCATTCATTTTACGATTATATAATTCAGCTTCCTAGTCAAACATTAAAAAATTGCATTCTATATTGATTAATATTGTGCCTTAAGCCAAACTGTTGTAATGCTATAAAAAAGGTATATGTGCAGTAAATGATTAAGCACGCATCTAATATATCAAACGCCCGTATGTTATGAAACATTTTTGTATTGTTTTTTGTTTATTAGGCGTATGCAACATTTTAATAAATTGATCTGTTATCGGTGTAAGAAATTTGTTTTTAGGCAACTAACATTGATGAAATATAGAGAGAGCTACCTTTCTATATGTGTGCCGTTTTTATGTTTGTGATGGATAAGTTACGGAAAAGTTTTAAATACTTAATGATAATTTTCAGATAAGAGAATTACAGGATATGTAAATTGTGCTTTTCCGGGTTGAAATAAATTCCGGATATTTCACCTGGAATTCGGCACTCATCTTAGGCAACATCCATAAATTACGTAAGTTGAATTTTGCGGTTTTTTTCTCCCCCACCCACCTTCGTGTAAAAAACTGTAAGACACCATTTCATCACCAACCCACCCCCTAATTCTCAGGTAAGATACTCATTTTAAAAAAATAATTTTAAGGACAAAAAGAATTGGTTAATTATTCTATGATGTTATCTATTATCTATATATAAACTAAATTCTTAATCACATAATATTAATGCAGTAAACATGTTAAAATTATAAAAATAAATAAGTATGTAATACATTTGACTGCGCCAGAAAAAATCGGCATTACTTTTTAAAAATGGGAAACCAAAAATTTTATATAGGTTGACAAAAAAAAGTGAAATCAAAATTGAGCCTTTATTAACAGGTCTATGGTCGCGAATTTGTATTTTTTACTCCACACGCATTTTTCCCAAAATAATATAAACATATATATATATATATATATATATATATATATATAACTATACATATTTCTGAAGGAAATCAAAATCTCTACAAATAATTTGGTCAAGTGCAAGTTGGACTCCCATACTTTGGGTTCCGTACCACCTTCAAGATTCTAATATTCCAGTTTCAGACAAGCAGGGAATGGGTGCATTTTCTTATATTTGCCCAAATATATTTTAAAGAAAGCGTTTTAAATTTATAAAAAATATGCACTTACATTTTCCACACATAGACTTTTCATTTTACCTGCTTCAGGATTTGCAGGATTTTTATACACATGTATTTAATTTTCTAATTTGGCCCCCAAAATTAACATTAGAGTTTTATTTTACTAATAAACTTTCAGGGAAGCTTTTTATAATCTACTGTGTGAATTCTGAAGCTCTGTAGACTGAAAGATATAGGGCAAAATAGGTCAAGTTTTAAATTATTAATTATTAAATCTGTTATTCAAATTATTTAAAAATACAAATAAAATATATTGTCCAAATTTAAATAGTGTACTTTCTAAAGATGGAATTAAGTCGATATATAGTTTTTTGTTAGTATCTTTTAAACAAATGATTTAAAAAAATGATATCTTTATAATTCACATAATGAGCTTTATCAAAATTGAATTTTTATTTTCCACTTAATTGTATAATTTGTCCTTAAAATTACTATTTTCTAATAATTTTTCTTATAAATTTCAAGTGAGCACCAGTACCCCTAATTATTTTCAAAGTTTTAAGTAGTATGGTTTAGGAAATAAAGCGAGAAATGAGAATTGTTTATATCTTTATGTTAATATCTTGTAAACAATTAATTTTAAAAATATAAAAAATATGTATTGTATTCCTCATAATAAACCCATTCATTTAGTTTATTGCATGATGCGTTAAAAAATATATTTTTTATTTTCTGTTTAATTCTATGATTTGGCCTCTAATATTAATATTAGAGATTTCTTCGTATTTTTCCAGTAAACAAAAAAATTTTGGTCATATAGTTTGGGGAATGAAGGAAGGAAGGGGTAATTTTTTAAATATATTTTTTAATATATTTTAAAATATTTATTAAAAAAAATATATATATTAGTATTCGTCATAATGAGCCCTTTGATTTGATATATTACTTGATCCGTTAGAAACAATTATATTTTTTTTATTTTCCATTTAATTTTATAATTCGCCCCCCAAAAAGAATATTAGGGGTTTCTCCTTATTTTTCCAGTAAAGTTCAGGTGAGGCGCTATACCTATATTTTTTTTTCAAAATTTTACAGCTCATGGTTTCGGTGATAAGAGGGGGTGAATGGGTGATTTTTTTTTATATTTTTGATAATATCTTTTAATTAATTTATTTTAAAAATATGGAAAAATATATTCGTTTTCATTTGATATATAACATGATGGGTTAGAAACAATTTTAATGTTATATTTTCCATTTAATTCTGTAATTTGCCCCCCAAAATTAAAAGTAGAGGTTTCTCCTTATTTTGCCAGTAAACTTCAGCTCAGATCTTATACCTGTAATTTTTTTCAAAACTTTACTTTTTATAGTTTGGGTGGTGAATAGTGGGGGGGGGATGGGTAAATTTTGGTATATTTTTGTTAATATCTTTTTAATTATTATTTTTTTTAATATGAAAAAATTATTTGTGTTTCTCAGAATGGGACCTTTCATTTGATATATTACATGATGCATTTGAAATTTTTTTTATTTAAATTTTCATTTAATTCTATAATTTGTCTCCTAAAATTAATATTTATGGTTTCTTCTTAATTTTCCTGTAAAGTTCGAGCAACGTTCTATATTTCCTATTTTTTCAAAATTTTAGGCTCAGTAGTTTCGGGGATCAGGGGGGGAAACGGTCGATTTTTTTTTAGTTTTTCCCCCCAAAAGTACCCCTACAAGCAAAATTTCTTCATTTACGATATGTACTCCTGATCGGGTCACCAAACTATACATTTATAGCAAATTTCAACCTCTTACGTCCAGTAGTTTAGTAGAAAATTGCTGTGATGTGACAAAGGCAGAAATCCGGAGTGATATTATAACCCTAAAAAGGTATGATTGCATATTTTCTTCCGAAGCGTTGAACATTGATCTGTCTATACGATGTCATTTTTCGACATTGGAATGCTGTGACTGATAAAACCATCTTTCTAGGAGGGAACGAAATATGAATAAAGGAAAATATACTCTTTAGAAAAAAGGTGTCATTATATTTTTCAGTACGTCAAAAGTTATGCAAAGATGAATTTCGAGTAATAATAATATTTACCTTTATAGTAGACAATTTGATTTCCTTAAAAAAATATGTATTCTTCACATTTTTTGATATATTGTTAAAAGATTTTAGTTAAAGGTTCGTGTGTAGTAATTCTAAATAATATTTTCAGTACCGCATTTCAAAAAGTCTATAATTTTCGCCCAGTCTAATACACATATCGATATATTTTTAATTTTGAAAAAGTTTCTGAAGAAAATTGTCTTCGACAGTTTTTGTAGAATAGATTAAAATATTTCCCAATTGAGTAAAATTTTTGAATATATTGTCCCCTAATTTATAATTATATTTATATTTCTCATGTAAAATTTTATATTTGTGGTGATTCTTAGCTAACTGTGATTTTTTATGTCTAGTGCTTTATTTATTATTCATCATGATTTTTTTTGATCAGAAAATTATATGATATATGATAAATTTGATAGTATTTTACCGTCGACATTGTATATTAAGGCATAATTCATGGATCATGAATATTTATGCATAAAAGAACCGTCACTTCGAAGAGAGTTTGAATACTCTCTGACAGGTGAAGTTAACCTGAAAATATCACCGTGACATTCTAACCTAGGAATTACGGGTAACAGCAATGACATGGAACGACACCAGATTCGGAACCTCTATGTGCTATTTTCCCCTAAAATCCTAGATGTCGGTCTTTACATCTCGCGTCTTCAAACTACAAAGCATATCCAAAAAATTGATTTAACGACTTAAGTTCTCAGTTAATTTTTTTATAATGAATGAAACAAATTAACATATTATTATATCAATTATATTTACACTTTTGATGTGACTAGTTTCGGTAAAAGGGCTATGCCATTATCAAACAGAAACAAACTGATGAATGATTTTTTTTGTGCAATATTCCAAATTTGACCAATGATGTATTACAAATTCCTTGTAGCATTACCGTTTAACTTGCAGTAATATATTATTAAATATTCCATTTCTGCCATATGCGACCTTCAGCAAAGTAGTTTGCTTGAAGATTGTCGTCTTTGTTCATGTAGGAGCGTAACCATTCTTCTTTTGATTAGGAATACAGATAGAGATTCAAGTTCTGATAAAAATAATTAAAGCAATTTTATTGTACCCATAATATCTTATAAAGTCTATCAGATTGAATGGCTCCATTTAGAGTTAATGGAAATTTTATCTCATCTTCTTCTTCTTAATTGATTTTAGTGATTAATGGTCAATGTTTTGAAATGCGTTGAAAACCCTGCGCACAAAATCACTGTTTGTGTTGTAACTTCTAACTACTCTTATTTTGGCAAATATTGGCCTTCTATATTTCCCTGTTCTGTTTTTTTTTTGGTGTTTACAAATCGATTGTTCTGAAAAAATCGTTTTACTGAGAAAGAACGAGATTGTGACAATAGTTATGACAGCTGAGTTTTGAAATTATAAGTTTTGAATGCAGTGAGATTTAGTAACCTACTTGAGATTGAAACTTCTCTTAAAAAAAATTTCAATACAAACTGATATGTAGGATCTTATAAGAATTTTGTTATACTATTTGATATTTTTCTAACATTACATGTTTACAGTTGAACCCTTCAAGATTTTTAATCAAAAAGTGCTGGTTAGGAAATTTTTGAATGGGTAAAAAGTTATGTGTTCTCATGTTCTAAATTGACTGAGATATGTTAGAAATCAAATGTTTCTTGGGTGGCCCATAAGTAGTTGCATATATAGAGTTTTTAAAGTATAAAGTGCAATTACAACTATACAGGGTGGTTTGCAAAAATAATTATATAGGGTAGCCCATTAGCGGTTGAATTTACAGACTTTTTCGAATTTCAGTAATACCAATAAATAAACTAAACTAAACTATACAGGATGGTGCAAAAATGTTATACAGAGAGGCATATACAGGGTCACGGAAATATAAGCTAGAGTAGAATTGTAATTTTACAGTGTGGTCTCAAAATGTTAGAATAAAAATTGCAACATTTCGGAACTCATAAGCAGTTGCATATATAGGATAGATGCAATATAGGGTAAGAGGAATTATACATATACAGGATAATTATAAAAAATAGGTCGGAGTAGAATTATAGTTACAGAAAATGGTTAAAAATTTCTTTAACAATAGGAGTAAATACGGTGGCTCATACACAGTCGTATGAACAGAGTGCTTGGAGTGGAATTATAGTTTCACCGGTGGTTGAAAAATGTTAAAAAATATGATGCGTGGTCCATAAGCAGTTGCATATACAGGGTAGTTAAAATATTGCCCAGAGTTTAATTATAATTACATAGAGTGGTAAAAAAAATATCAAAAATTTTGATTTTGGGTAGTCCATTAGCAGTTACGTATACAGGGTGGTGGAAATATATTAAGAGATGGAATTATAATAATGAGGATTTTAATAAATGTTAGAGCATTGGGTGCAATTATAGTTATACAGGGCGGTTAGAAAAATTAATTATATAGGGTATCCCATTAGCGGTTGAATTTGCAGGGTTCTTGGAATAGAGGGCGCAGTAGAAATATAGTTATACAGGGTGTTCACAGATATTTGTCATATTCATAAACAATAGGAGTAAATACGGTGGCTCATAGACAGTCGTATGTATGTTTGGAGTGGAATTATCGTTTTACCGGCTGGTTGAAAAATGTTAAAAAATATGATGCGTGGTCCATAAGCAGGTGCATATACAGGGTAATTAAAATATTGCCCAGAGTATAATTATAATTACATAGAGTGGTTAAAAAAATTATCAAAAATTTTGATTTTGGCTAGTCCATTAGCAGTTACATATACAGGGTGGTGGAAATATATTAAGAGATGGAATTATTATAATGAGGATTTTAATAAATGTTAGAGAATTGGGTGCAATTATAGTTATACAGGGCGGTTAGAAAAATTAATTATATAGGGTATCCCATTAGCGGTTGAATTTGCAGGGTTCTTGGAATAGAGGGCGCAGTAGAAATATAGTTATACAGGGTGTTCACAGATATTTGTCATATTCATAAACAATAGGAGTAAATAAGGTGGCTCATAGACAGTCGTATGTATGTTTGGAGTGGAATTATCGTTTTACCGGCTGGTTGAAAAATGTTAAAAAATATGATGCGTGGTCCATAAGCAAGTGCATATACAGGGTAATTAAAATATTGCCCAGAGTATAATTATAATTACATAGAGTGGTTAAAAAAATTATCAAAAATTTTGATTTTGGCTAGTCCATTAGCAGTTACATATACAGGGTGGTGGAAATATATTAAGAGATGGAATTATTATAATGAGGATTTTAATAAATGTTAGAGAATTGGGTGCAATTATAGTTATACAGGGCAGTTAGAAAAATTAATTATATAGGGTATCCCATTAGCGGTTGAATTTGCAGGGTTCTTGGAATAGAGGGCGCAGTAGAATTATAGTTATACAGGGTGTTGACAGATATTTGTCATATTAAATTACGCATTTAAACACAAATAAAGTCATATTAATTATATCTGAAAAAGAACTTCGAATTTCGACCACTGGGCGACAGCTAGTACTAATGGAAGAGTAACAAAATAATATCACCGATCTAAAAAATGTTCAAATACAGCCAGAATGACAGAAGATGAAACTAATACATGTGTCAGTAATATATTCTTCGGCAAACTATTTGAACAAATTTGTTCTGTACAATCATGAATTTATTCACTTAATTATTCTTTCAGTCAGACTAGCGTGTGAGGTCAAATAAATCTCACTATATTGAATTTCACACTTCCGATACGGATTATAGGTATGGGCAAATCACACCAAGAAAAGTGGATCATAAATAATATATGCGGAACGTTTGTGACAACAGTGATAACTTGGAACGAAAGTGAATAATTGCACGTTAAGAGTGTTGGCACTACTTCTATCCACCAACCTGAGTTTTCGTGGTCAAATTGCAATTAGTGCAATTCAGTTGGCCTTGGCAAAAATCGATCGAAATTATACAATGATATGTTAATTCTAAAGATTTCGATAAACCAGTCGACTCGGTTATTAAAAAAATATTGTAGTCAAATTTTTGTGAAAAACATTTTTAGAAGAATAAAAGACTTAATAATTTATCAAATGTGCAGGTATTTGTTTGTCAAAAAAATAAAGACACAAAATAGTTTTTTACATCTGGACTCTGCGAATTTGTTTACATAGTTCTCGTTTCCTAGGCTTAGCAATATTTTACAAAGCCATGAATCAGGAAGAACACGTTTGATTACCATCAATGGTGGTCTAAGAGGGGACATAACCACCCCAAGTTCGTACTAGTTTTACTGATAATTATCTTAAACAAATTAGGAAAATTAAATCAAAAATAGGCAAATAATTTCGGAATGATTGTGAAAGAGGTCTTTGAATATTCTACTTGTAATAAAATAATTAAAAATGGATATTCAAAATAATTTGAAAGATTTGCAACCCCCTTCCAATTTTCGGCTGCGGACGCTACTGATTAAAATTGCCTCATGCACTAATGTTAATTACACATATGAAGATATGAAATCCTTTTATAATTATATATGAGATAGACCGATGATGTTTCTTTCAACATACACAATGATCAACAATATTTTTACTGAAAAATTTGAAGAACAATATTCTTTTAAATAGATTATAAACCTTTAATTATGATGTATTAATTATTTGAGATCACGCATTTGACGATTTTTACCAATTATTTAGTGCCATCAACAGCATTAACAGGAAGTAATCAACTGTATCACAAATTGAATAGAATAAGAAATTTGTGTCTTTAGGCATTTTAATAACAAAAACTCAATGGTCATTTGAAAGAGAAGTTTACAATAAATCAACTTACACTAAAGAATATTACAAGTTTGACTCTCATTATCCAAATTAATTTAATGAAGAAAAAAATTGACACAAAATATACTTTTTTATGCTATATAAATAAACACTGCATACAAAATAATCGCCAACAATTAACACTGACCAACACCGACACCCACAACATTTACATCACATAAAAACAACAATACCATACATACAGAGACTCTCAGAAAGAGTAAAAAGCGTAGGCAAGAACTTTAATGTTTAAACTATATGCAAAAAAAGAATTACACTAAAATCAATTTAAAAAACTGAAGGTCCTTGCGAATGTAATAAAGTTTATATTAGAGAAATTAAATTGCGAATAAATGAACACAAAAAATTTATAACCGATAATTAAGGAATAAATGACTTCTGGTCCTTTTAAACACCCTATATCGTGATAATCTATAAAGTTTTTTCCCTAAATTTCCCCGTATAACTTTAGCACATTGCTTGCCAAGAGTTTATAGAGGTTTGTTTCCAGGGGCCAATTTTTGTTGTTACTCTTGTTTTTAACCAACTTGCCAAAAGGAGATTATCAATTCGTCTCCAACTTATTTTTATGTATGACGAGTGATTATTCAAAAACGGCTTGGGCAATTTTGATGATTTAAACTAGATTATATTAAGGAACAATACAGAAAGGTCCCATATAATTGTTTATAACGTGAGATTTACGGCTTTCCAGAAAATAAGAAAAAAAGTAAATAAAGGACTAGATTTCAGTGAATTTTAGTGAATTTCAAAGAATCTTCACTGTTTCCTCTAGTAAAACCTCAAGAAATTTTAATATTATAACTTGTATTTTACAAAGATATGTTCCAGCTTGCTTCCGTATATTTTTCTATAACGTAGAACTTACCATTTTTCTAAAAATCGAAAAAACATATGCAAAACAACTGTAAACATCATGGTAAACGTCAAATTTTCATCCTAAATATCTGTTTTAAATGTCAAGATATGAGATGAAAGTATATCGTATAGCATGTTTGTAATGGTTTTCATTTTAATTCGTTTGAAATAATTTTTTTTAGAGACGAAGTTAAGTTAGGGGGCTGATAGTCGCGTGAGTTAGCATAAAATATTCCGTTAGTGCATGGAAACGAAAACTTGTTATGTCGGCGCACTGTTCTATATGGTATACCTACGGTTATAGGTGAGTGCGTGAGTGCATGTAATATTAGGTGAGACATAAACAGTTGTATATATAGGATGGTTGAATTAGTAATACAGGGTGGTTCTAGAAATATTGTATTGGATGGCACATAAGTAGTTGTGTATACAAAGTGGTTGAAATAAGAGTGGAGCAAAACTATACAGTTGTCTATCCAAGAAATAAATAATATACAGGGGCTTGCATTTAAAATAAGAAAGTTGGTATTGGCCATTGTCACATGACACACCATATATATTTTTTTTGTTGAAAAAATGCGCATTTAAAACTATTAACCGACGCGTTTTTTCCTACAAGCCCTCCTTTATTCGTTATCGAGTCTATTCTATTTGGCTGTTCCACATTGTATAGTCTGTTTAGTCTATATTTTACTTTAGTTAGTTGGTATACGAGATAAGATAGCAGTGCAAATAACATATATATATATATATATATATATATATATATATATATATATATATATATATATATATATATATATATATATATTGAAATGGAAATAAACATGCATCAGAAGAAATCAAAAATCAAAATATCTAAAGTAAAATGAATTCATAAACCTAATATAATATAATAAAACCAATGTTAAATAAGGTAATCGAAATTTTGAAATGGTAGTTCTTTAAAATGTAAAAAATGAAATGAAAACATAGATATGTAATGCAGAGGCAATGATAGTATGAAAATGATTGAGTTATTCAGCTAGATAATGAAACGATGATTTGTAGCGGAAAGTAAACAATTTAACTAGCAAAATATATTGTTTTGAAATTCGACACATTTGACATTTAATGAAAAATTTAAAAGAAAACATGTAGGAGTTTAAATAATTATATAACAAGAGTCTATTCACTCGATATAACATAATGACAACATAGAGTAATTAGAAAATATAAAAGGTACCTTAATATTTTGATGCACAACCAGGGACGCTAAATGTCAAAAGTTAAATGGTCTGGAATTTGCACAATTTCATATTTTGAAGACAACAGGGGTATCACAGCACATCTTTAGAGTCTTATAAACACATTTTAGGACAAATAACACTTAAAAACGTAAAATTTCCACTTCAAAATTAGTAAAGCTAAATTTCATCTGTCAAAATCTTTGGAGCGATATTGTGAAATAATCTGTGCAGCGTTTGCTACGGAATTCCGTTAGTTACACAAAGAGGGAGCGCTGATTCGATAGAACACATTAGTTTGGGCAACAATGAAAAATTTATTTTACTTTGACAATCCATAACAATCGATCTTACGGGCGGCAATATTTGACATGGGACGAGAAAATAGAAGAAATTGCAATTTATATTAAATAAAAAATAAAAACGGGTAATTGAAAGTGAACAAAGTGGTAATTCAAAAATGCGGAACAAAGAAGATAAGAAGTTAGAGCTCCATGCCAACATAAAAAACTATAAAAGCGAGTAAAACAGAACCAAAGGAAGATTCAAAATTCAGCAGTGCAGCAGTAAGCTTTGTTTGAGATTAGTACGTGACAGCTAATGTCAAAGAATTGTCAAAATTGTTAAAAGTTTAAAAAGTCAAGAATCTTCAAGACAAGTTGTAAACAAGCATAAAATAACCATATCCCAGGCCGTTAAAGAAGTATACGTGCTTAAAATAAATAGTAATGCTATAGAAGGCACTAACCAAGTAAATGTGAAGCAGTTAAATAATTCTGGAAGTATAACAGCAGTAAATACATTTGTCAAGTATAACAGATCACGCTGAAGGTGAGAAAAAGACGTCTACAAGGAGTAACCGTTGTAAAGTCAGAAAGCAGAGTAATAATAGCAGACCAACACAGCCTTGAGAGAAAGCAAAACGTGAAACCACAGCTAGTGGACAAGGATAACAGTTGGAGGATTTATTGAGAACACTTTGAAACGGTTAAAGTGAGACAATGTATTTCCATTTATAATTTATTTGGTGATCAACTATTTATATTATTAATTCCAAAAGTTTATTTCCTGTGAAATTTATTTTTTAGTATCGAGTTTATATAACAAAATTAATTTCAGAATTGCATATAAACATTCATTATATTTTAAAATTTAGATGTAGATAAAGAAAAGAACTATTCGAAAATAACAAATCTTTTTAGATTAATCTCAGTATTTAATATTTAAGAATTTGTTTAATGATTACAGTTCATTGATGGTTATATACTTAATGTTTAATTGATTTCATATTGAGTTGGTGTTGATTTGTTTAAAAATATTTCTAATACAAAATATATAAAATACTGTGTTTTACTTTTTATAATAATGAGTAGTAAGCCTTTAAAGGTAATTACAAATTGTAATTGATCAGCACACGTTCTAGAACCCTAACTGAGAAGAGTTTCAAAAAGCAGGAGCAGGGAGCAGTAACAGATAATTGTGTGGAGTGATTATAAGAAGGTAAATTATAAAATTCATAAAAACTCACTTAAATAAAATTTCAAATCATTAAAAAACCAAAAATAATTCATTACAATTATTTTTGGCAGAACCCAAAGTAGTATTATATAAAACCCTATAAAACTCCATAACAATATATACTCTATGAGAATTTACTACAGGTATAATTAATATTTTCAACTTGACCGATTAATATATAAAAGTATGGTTTGGAAATCACCTAATAAAATAAAAATAAAATACAAGCAGCAAGAAAAACATTAATAATTCAACAATATAGCAATCATTACATAAAACTGAAGTTATATACAATAAAACACAAAAAGGTATAAAATTACGAATTCATCTACTAAATTGAAAACAGATAAGACGGAAAATAAAGAGGAAGCTTAAGAATTTGACGAATCATTCTCTCAAATAAATCTAATGAATGAATGTTGTTACATAACTAATCATCTTGTAATAGTAGAAATTTCAATTAATCATTTGATTTAAGTACCAGTTTGAGTCGTAACTATGAAAAAACTAATGGCTTTTTTCCTTTCTTCAGTAATATAATATTTATTACATCGATTATTAAGAACCAGCTTGAGACGACGTTTGTAAATGAGCAGTAACTGATACTTTGTCAAAAATTATTATTTTATTTCGCATTGATGAATAATATTCATGTAGACTTTGTAAGATGGTTGTGACTTTCAACATTTTGGCAGTCATTCGAAATCTTTAGAAATCGATAGCAACTAAAACTTGGTGATTTATTTGAAAAATGTTGCAAATTCTTGTTGTTATACTAACATTTCATAAAAGTTACTATTTATGCATAAAGCCAATCTTACAATTGTCTTATAAATGTTATTTGTGGCATATTCTTGATTATTTTTATGTGTTCTTGGGAAATAACACCACAATCCAAACAAAAATCTGTATATTTAGGGAATATAACGTTTCCAGGTCTACTCTGATCTCGTTTTGAATTGCACCAAAACTACATACTTTCAATTAAACGATTACTCATACCAACAAGATTTTGGCATGACCGTGGGTTCTTGTCTCTCACCGGCATTAAATAACATATTTATGAAAAAATTTGAACAACAACTAATTTTATCAAAAGAAAAGAAACCTTTAGTTTGGTGGCGTTACATTGACGACATTTTCGGAATTTGGGAACCCAACCTTGAAGAATTAGATAAATTGTTAAATGTCATAACTATCAAAGAACCAACCATTAAATTTACTCTAGAAGTTGAACAAATTAACTAACTACCTTTCCTTGACTTATTAATAACAAAAACAGAATCTTCATTAGGACGGTTATAGGAAACAACTCATACTAACAAATACTTAATTTCAAATTCAAATCATCCGAATACCGTAAAGAAAGGATGTTATTAAGTCATTATATGATAGAGCAAAGACCAACTGTTCTAATGATAACAAATTCAACAAAGAAAAAACAATTATGAAAAATGTTCCATCTGGAAACAATTACCCTACAAAATTTATCAAAAAAATTAAACAAGTTGAATAAACCAACGGAGTTGAACTTCTCTTAGTACCTAGCACTAACAGGACAACACATTGTACACAACTATACCATATATACAGGGTCTCTCAGATAGATTGAAAATAGTGGGCAACAGATTTTATGTCAAAACAGCATTCAAAACAAGAAATATTAGGCCATAAAATACAATTTGACAATTCTACTATACCAGGGGTCGGCAACCTATGACACGTGGGTCAACGAGTGACCCATTTGGTAATTTCAAGTGACCCACCTTAGTTCCGAAAATAAAGTATAAGATATACAAACATTTTTTTCTTTTTCCAAAAAATTTTTGTCGCAAAGTTATGAATGCGTACCAAATTTAAATCTAGTGTAACCAGTGACTACTGATATAAATGGATCTGTCTGTTTGCATTAAAAATGGTTTAAAAGATCATTGCCGGAAAATAGTAAACAAATGCTTACGAGACGCTTAGCGATGTCAAACTTCTTTCAATTGTAACAAATAATACTTAAATCTAGGCATTCTACACTAACGCATTACGGAATCGTTGCGATTCATGTGGGGAGCAGGCAACAGTGCACTTTACAGACAGTTCCCTTTGTTTATGTTTGGATTTGAGGTTAATTTAAATTTTCGTATTATTTAGCGTGTTTTTGGTGTTGAAATCCGTGATTATTTTGTGTACGTGTAAAAAACAAAACAATGGTATTTCAGTGCTATATATGCAGGAAAACGGCATATCCGTTTGCCAAATTATCTTCTCATACGAAAATATCTCTGACCCAAACGTCTCTTTAATACTCGCCTTTTGATTGATTTTGACCAGCGGTCAAAAAAGCTTGCCGACCCCTGGTATAACTATACTTTTGAATGAAGACGATTGTAACGCTTCTACTCTGTAGAACTCAGTCGTATCAGGTTACCGACAATTAAGGAAGAAATTAGTAATGGCCATGCCGTTTTGAACAACCCAGGTTCGGGATAGTTCATAAGGTTTTTCCTAGGTTTTCCCTTATGACATTAATGGGATCACTGAAATAAAAGAATTCTTTGATCACATTTTTGGCGAATACGCTATCTTATATCAAAGTCGTACCTAGTAACGCCACTTATAAGTCTAGAGATAATCCATTCAAGTTCTTCCAACTTGTAAGCTGTTCAAATGTAGTACATGATCTTTAGAATTTTTTGTGCCTGTATATCTAGAAACAACATTTTTTCTTATGTCAACTTAAATGTATCAGACTTTCATTTTGCATTCTATAATTTCAATACTTGTTTGAAGCCATTGGAAACTAGGTCAGAATAGACATGGAAACGTTTGTTTCCTAGAATATATAGATTTTTGTTTCGTATGTGATGTTATTTTCCAAAGACACAAAAAATTATCCAGTCTTAAAAATTTTTAAAAGCATGCCGGTAAGTCTTCAAAATTGAAATGTAAAACAGAACATGTTTAAGAACAATATAATTTGTAGTATCAAGTGGTTTTTATCTGGATAAAGTAATGTTTGGTTCCAAACATGAGTAAAACCCTTAAATTGGATTAACGTCTTCCTGTGTTGGTTCGCATCTCATTCACCTGATATAAATCTTTGTTTTCTGAGAAAACACGAATTGGTCCAAAGAATGATTAAGAGGAATTAAAAAAATAGCTATCTTTACAACCGAGTGCGAAATATTTATTTTTATATTTTTTGCAGTCTATTATAGTTTACCCCCAAAATTAATATTAGGATTATTGCTTTAATTTTCTTGTAAGCTTGAATGAAGTCCAGTAATTTCAGAGATAGACTGACAGTTTGCATCCCAAAATTAATATTGGGACTTTCGCTTTATTTTTTACAAACTTTTATATATCCCTCTATTTCCTAAATTCAAAATTCTAGAGTCAGTTGTTTCAGAGATAAAGGGGATCGGCGAATGGTTGGTTTTAGTAAAAAGTCTCCCCCAGAAGTACCTCCCAAACTCAGAATTTGTTTATTTACGCTATATCGTCGTTGTTGGTTCTTCAGAATACACTGACATCAAATGACAGACCGACACAAGAGTAAAGATAAAAGGATTTTCGTTGATGGGATGTAAGGCTTGATTTGTTAAAAATGGTAAACGTCCTGTATCTTCAAAAATAACTTTATTTGGACATTTTATGAACTTTTTTTTTCAACTTGGATGACATTTCTTCAGCAGATCAGAGGCAATATATTTTTTAAACATCCTGCACAGGGGACGAATAGGTACTGTGGGACTGGGACTGGGCAGATGTCGATGTGGCGCTTACAAGCCGGACCCTAGCCTACGTGATGCCCCTACCCTTACCTCACCTACCAAACGGCTTACGACTAACGTGTAAAATAGTTCATTCATACATAAAGAGAAATGAAAGAGAAAAAATCCGTAGACGGTTGGTTCTGAGACATCCCTGAACTTCGCAATATTTTAGAAATGATTAAAAAAATGTTGGTCGTAACTATGCAGCACCTTGATTTTTTTTTTATATTTTCTTGACAGACTAATGTGCTTGTCCTGAGTTGCAGTGTTAATGAGAGAAGTTCTGAGTTGATTCAGACGGTTTGTTCTCTGTTCAAGTCTGTTTAACTTTTTGTAGATAAATTTTGTGGGGTCAGTGTTTCCTGTGAGAACATTTTTTATAATTGTTTTTTCTTTGTTGTATTTATTATCATCAGAACACTGGGTCTTTGCACTATCATATAATAACACATTTCTTTACTGTATCTCGATTGTGCTGTTATTTCCCAAGAAAACATAAAAATAATCAAAAATGTGCCACAAATAACATTTGGAAGACAATATGGGGCACCGTGAAGAAGACTTTTCTTTACATTTTTGAGTTGCAAAATTATAATGGCGCTATTTACACATTTGAACAATGTTAACAGATCAATCAACTGAACTGGGGCCTTCGATGCTATTTTATAGTAACCGTCATAGACTCTCGTACAAATTTATCTTACTTGTCTCAGATTTTAAAGAATTATAAATGACAAAAATACACAACCATAAATTCGACAAATATTTTGTTAGGGCTTGTCCTTCCGCGGGCAAAAACGAATAGTTTTTAATTATGGTGTTAAATATTATTTCCTTTTCAATAATCCCAGGCAAAGGAAAATTTCAATAAGAGGTATTTCCTTGATAGAAAAGCTAAACCATTATATGCAATATACAGGCACCAATTAAATAACCATAACATTTTCAAATAACACCATTAATGAAAATGGGATGTTTATTTTTCGTTTCAACCAACAAGGTATCCTTTCTTATCAAAATATTTTAAGACAAACCAGACTTTGTTCCCTCCTAACTTTACTGCGACAAATATGAGTCGGTGTTGACACGCTATATGGAAGGTATTTTTACCTTACCATAGGAGTCTAACTGTAGAGTGACAAACCTACTTTTCCTACTATATTTTTTCTTAAAGCTCTACATCTTAGTCTTCCTGGAATTCAGTTCTTGACCTCCTTTAATAAAAAAACTGTTACATCATTATTATCTGAGAGTATCCCATCTACCCTGATCTAAGTTTTTGGAGATTTCTTAAAATCATAATGCCATCCGAGCTCTTCATAGAAAACAAACAATTTTTATTTCTGGAGTAGATTCGTGAATCCCAGCATCTTAGTTTCATATTATTTCTCATTACATACCCGTCATTTCATTATAACAACGATATTAACAAACAGATAAATTTTGCGAAACCCCAGTGACAGTTTATTGAATGTGCTCTTTCCGTTTATGGTAAAATAACGATCCTACAAAAAGAAGAAGCGACTGTCTTTCGTCACATTCAGTTTCAACAGTAACACAAATTCCGAATAACAGGCATGTTAGAATGTACAAAAAAAAGATTGTGCAGTTGATTCTGAAAAGCCTGACGTTTCCCATGACACAAAAACGAGAACAAATGAACTTAATATAATGTAATCGTCATTATTACAAAATTAAATTGGCCCAACATTGAAATGATATTTGCAGATGTAATCCGCTCGATAAAGCGAATTAAATTTTAAATTCGATAAAATATTATTTTGAACTATTTTATTATAGTGAATTATGTGCAATTGGTCAAAAGTCTTGTTGAAGGGTAGCACTATTATTAGGATGCAAGATTTATATTTTTATTCATGTATGTATGAATTTTAAAATCCTTCCACTGGCTAAAGCCTTGATTTGGTCAATGCAAATATTTAGTGATATAGAGGTTGGGTCCCTTCTATTGAATTTTCACAAAGACATTTGAAGAAAGTCAATAAAAAAAAGGAAAAACAATATAATAGAATACAATATAAACATAAACAATATAAAAATATGGGTCATGATGTTCCACACTGTTAGTGTTCAACACTTATAAGTACACTAAGTGGTCACGAATAGCACAAATATTAAATAAAATTTTTTTAGCTATATATATTTAACCTAAACATCACAATGCGGCAAGGCCGTATCCAGAATTTTTTTTCGGGTGGGGGATTGACGACTTTTTTGAAGATTAATGAAATAATTAGGACCGCAAAAGTTTTCTATTCATGTATTTACGATATATATGAAATGTGTAGAATAAAAAAATATATTTTTATAAAAAATATTGTTACTTTCTTAAAACTGAATCTTC
Source organism: Octodonta nipae (assembly GCA_034190945.1). NCBI lineage: Eukaryota > Metazoa > Arthropoda > Insecta > Coleoptera > Chrysomelidae > Octodonta > Octodonta nipae. The sequence goes on from CM067223.1 coordinate 12,638,025, forward strand.
AATTCCAAATTTCGGGGGGTGGGGGTGGATCCCATAATCCACACGTGCTGAAAACGGCCTTGCAATATGGAAACATTAAATCATGCCAACGTTATTTCAAGAATTGTTCCCACCTTATCAATTGTTATCTACTGTAATTTTCCAGGTAAAACAACCGATTTTACATAATCCCAGTGACCAAATTCTGATGGTTAAGATTTGGTGTGCGAGCAAAAAATTCAGTCCAAACCAGGAATTTGGTGTTATTGCATTAAAAAAATTTAAATCTTTTCACGTGTAGTGATTAGTCACGCTAAAATTGGATATGCAAAGACTTTTCCGTTCCCTTCAAGAACAAGACGAATTTGTCAGCGTAAAAGTTTCAAATGTTTTTGGTCTGTTAACGTACCGTCTGAGAGAAATGCATCCACTGATGGAAAGTCCTTCACTAATACTGATACTGGAAAATTCTAAACAACCTCATGATCAAATTCATTGTTTTAGTGCTTTTTTGTATTTATTTAAATCTCTCGGATATATTTGTTAGTAAATAATTTGAACAATTAGTGCACCTCCTTTCAATAATGTATTTTTTATGGTCCCTTTGATCTAATGGAAAGATTCCAAACAACTGTCATCTTCGGATACTTAGATTGATGCTTTTTACTGTCTCGGCTTTATTGGTGATAAATGATTTGAACATATATCTGCACCACCTTCCAATAATGTGTATATGGTTCCTTAGATCCAATGAATAGATTCTAAACAACTGACTTGATCAAATTTGATGTCTTAGTGTACTTTGCTTTAGTACTTAGAATGATGCTTTTTACTATCTCGGCTTTATTTGTTAGTAAATGATTTGAACACATTTCCGCACCACCTTCCAATAAGGTCTATATGGTTCCTTAGAACTAATGGAAAGATTGTAAACAACTGTCATGATCAAATTCGACGTCCTAGGGTACTTTGTTTTAGTACTCTGTTCGTTTTTTGTTACTCTCTCGACTTTATTTATTGATAAATGATTTGAACACATTTCCACACCACCTTTGAATAATGTCTATATGGTTCCTTAGATCTAATGGAAAGATTTTCATGATCAAATTCGACGTCCTAGTGTACTTTTGGAATGTCTTCGATGACACATTACATATAATATCCAAAAAAATGTATGAATTAGATGTTGCGGTTTTAGTTCAATGCTGGTTCAATGCAAGTATGTAATTGACGAAGGACCTTTAGCGGAACAATCAATAAAACATTGTATTGTCCCGTAAATTAAATCACCAAATAAAAGTTAATCACTGACCTTTTACGTCGAAGCTCTGCAGGTGGTGTTTTCTTGGTTCTTCTTTCTTCAGAGGCTAGCCCCGCAGAGGCAGGAACTGTTTTTAGATCTTCGTCTGGACAACACGTTACACAAAAAATAGCGACGTAATGTTCATTGATTGAGCAAACAAAAAATGCGGGTTTAACAACAAAATGCCCGTTTGTAAACATAAAAAGAAACAAAAAAAGCGATTTAGGGGTTGTTACGACCGGAACTAATAACTGGCGGAATCGTAACACAATAACAACAAAAAGCGGCTGTCTTAAGACGGTATCAATAGCGTCCGAATAGCTCGATTCTGACGAATACTATCTTTATTTTACACGCAAAAAATACTTAAAATTAGCATTAGCGTGACGGAAGGTTTTGGAAAAGGTGCAGAAGTTTAAAAATTAATGAAGTAATTCAATCAATTTGAACAATACACTAAACAAATTGCGAGAACGTACCAACTTTGTTTTAGTAGTTAGTTTGATGCTTCTTACTGTTTCGCTTTATTATGAAAATGTCCGCACCATATAATGGGTCAGTGCTGTTATGATCAAATTCGATGTCCTAGTGTACTTTGTTTTAGTAGTTAGAGTGGCTTTATTTCTTGGTAAATGATTTGAAGACATTTCCGCACCACCTTCCAAAAGTCTATATGTTCCTTAGATCTAATGATTCTAAACAACTGTCTTGATCAAATTCGAAGTTCTAGTGTACTTTGCTTTAGTACTTAGATTGATCTTTTTACCCTCACGGCTTTATTTCTTGGAAAAATTTGAACACATTTCCGCACCACTTTCCAATAATGTCTACATGGTTCCTTAGATCTAATGTAGAGTGTAAGTTGGTCATCATCTTGTTCAAATAATTTTTGTGTATATATTAATGCTACTTTGTTCCTGTTTTCTGCTAAGCTATACACACGCAACAAATATGAACTTAGTGCACCACTTTGTGGTTAGTTTTGTCAAATGAATGTCATATGGAAAAAAAGAGCGGAAACATTTGAGACTGGACGATAACGAAAGCTTCTTACGAAATATTCTTCGTTTTTCTCTTTATCTCACTGTCCCTATTTTTCTTTATTTGTGTCACTCTTAGAAATGGACATGAGGTGAATTAATATAATTGTCACTATTTTGTCTTAATTCTAAATTAATTGTTAATTTAAATATATCTGCAAAGAAATATAAGTTTAAATATTGAATGTCTTCTAAATGTTATTTGTGCCATATTCTTGATTATTTTTATGTTTTCTTGACAAATAACACCACAATCGAAATAAAAAGCTGTACATTGAAAGAGAAACCAAACGGTTGTATGAACTTGAAAATTGCATTGAAATGTCAATTCATTCCAAAATCCGTATGAATTTTAGTTCCGAAAATTTTGTCCACTGGCTAAAAAAAAATCTGATATATTTTTAGAAGCCTTGAAGGTATGAGAAAAAAAATGAAAAAAAATTTTGAAAATTATCAAAATTAAAAAATTTAATATTTCAAATTCAATGAAAATATTTAGATGTGCAAAATATATAGGGGTTGAGGTCCCTTCTATTGAATTTTCACAATCCCATCAGACATTTGAAGAAATGGTCAACCGCTTTTAGGCCACTCTACAAGCAAGCTACCCTATAAAAAGGAAATTTCGATGAAACTTTTTATAAGCTAATAGAATACAATATTCACAAGATATGAATTTAAGTTATAATAATTCCGATTCACCCTATATGTGAAACATTTTATAAGCTACCAAATATAACATTTTTGTGCTAACATATTTTATAAAACATAAGAAAAATATTTTAGGCCTCAAATTTCGGTAATCATGTGGTACAATAATGATATTCAACAAAAAAAGTTGAAAAAATAGAAAAAAACCATTTTGCCTAAATTTAATAATTCATATCTTTGAAACAAAAAAGAACACCCCTCTGAAAAATTCAGAATTTCTTTAGATATGTTAGAGGTACAATACAAAAAATTTGAGGCCAGAATTTTCCCGCGATGGTTACTTTCCACGATTTTGAAAAATTCAAATTTTAAAATTCGATAATTTTCAAAATTTTTTTCAAAACTTTTTTTTCTCTTCTAAAAATGTAGTAGAGTTTTTTTTAATATTCAGTAGTTTCTGAAATATTAAATAACTAAACTCATAAAATCTGAAAAAAAGTGAAATTTTTAATTTTGAATATCTCTTAGGAATTTTTTTTTTTTTTTCCTTTGGCAGAACTTCGTTTTATGATGAGACAAAACTCTCATCTGAATCGGTGGGGATCGCGTCCAACTATTTGTCGATTTGACATGGAATGACCCAAATTGCAAATTGTGAGTTTTTTTTTCAATTTTCGTTTTGTTCTAACATCATTACAAACACCTAACATTTACATAAAACAATAAAATATATATATATTATATATATATATATATATATATATATATATATGTTTTTCTTAATGTGTATCCTTCTGTGCGTCTATATTCGTTGATAATATGAAAAGTTTGTCTTTAATGCCAACTTGCTTTTTTGTGTGGTATTCTTTTTAATTTCTGACGTACGTCAAGTCTCCAATTTGATATATCACAAAGAGTGAATTTAAGTGTTTGTTCGAACGAATAGCAACTTTTCTGCAGGTATTCTATATTACTTGGATGTTATGTTGGTTTATTTTCTATTTAGTAATGATTTTATATAAAAGAAGAGAATATTATTAATATATTACCTGTTTTTTAAACACAGGACTAAATTGGATGGGTATTTCAAGATCGAAGCAGTGTATGAAAACATGAAATGAAACAAATGAAATTTAAAGCTATTTCATTCCCTAGCTCTTCTATTTTCATATGTGTAGGTGTGGGCCGCCGTTAAGAAACTTTCGCTTCAAAAATCTAATGAAATATCTATTAATTTCAGCTATATAGACATTAGATCACATTATTATATTAATTAATCTGGTTCTAACAATTCCATTCATCATACATTGAAACCATCATTAACAAATATTTAATATATCATAATATTTCAAGTTGGTGCCTAATATCCGTAACGATGTTGTGATTAATGATTGTCATTGATTAGTGGCTCAGAAATTTTCTAAATTATGTATACCTCAAAAGAAAACAGCTACTACTTACAGTTCTTTGTTCTCTTTGACGATAATAGTAGTAGAAATTATAAATAACAAAGTGTAGAGAAAAAAGGATTTAACCAAAGATTTCCAAGACAAGATGTTAACAGTTATACCTCCTATATATCAAGAAATAAGTGGCTGAGTGTAATTTGCCATTCATTCTACTTAATGTACTTTCAACAAATTAAATTAATCCAGAAACATAACCATTAAACGGAGGCTGCTACTATTCGGTAATGGATAATTGAATTCTATTGTCAGTACATATTTATCAATAATAGTCGTAAAATAGTTATAAATGTTACCAACAGAGAAGGAACCCGGAAATTATATTGTATAACCCCCTAATGAATGATTTATTTCGCACTACTTTAATATTGAGGCGAAAGAGAAAGACATCGTTTTTTTACTGACGTGATTAACAAGCATTATCAAAGGACACACAAAATGCTCGAAATATGTATAAATTGAATAGACTCAGGTAGTCGTTGGTAAAATAACGTTTCGACAGTATCGCATCTGTCCTCTTCAGGTGCAGGTGGTATCAGTCCTACTATGCGGCGTTTCACAGTTTCATTGTGTCCTTATATAAGTAAATAATCAATTTTCCAGTTCTGAGACAATAGCAATTCTCTGTTTAAAACAATGATAGAGCTGACTCATGCCCTTCCAAATTCAATATCAGAAAAGACTCTTAGTTATTTACCCACTATTTTGCTTAAAAACTCGTGTGTTAACTATATGAAGGATCTCTATCTTGGCTTATTTCATATTATGCCTAAACAAGTATCTCACTGCCAAGTTGTGAGTTGATCTAGAGAGGTCGTTTTCGGCTAATGAATTAAATGTAAATTGGCTGAAATTCGTAAAAAATTTGCTATACAAAAGTGATAAAAATATTTGATTATCAAAGGATTACAGGAATTACAGGAGACATGCGTAAATTATAAGGATACTGCATTGTTTTCCAATGCAACATTTCTATAATATATGTTTTCAAAGAAAAATGAAAATTGATATATCTTGGGCATATGAAGAATTTTAGTGCATGTTTTGGTCTATTTTTAATTATATCTGCATGCACATTTTGGCACACTGTTTAGACATATAACCCGAAATCTAGTTATATAAGGCCATTTTATTTATTTTGTCTTCTGATGAATACCTCTATTCATAGCACCGTCCAATATTTGTGCTTCTCCAAATTTTATAAAAATATATATAACTTGTTGATCCGTCCCTGCTTCGCACGGACAAATGGGCGTTATTTTACGTATTGTTTTGAACATATTTTTACATTTGGTAATTTAATGGCTATATCCGCTTCTAAAAATACATTATTTTGTGATTTATTGTGATGAACTAAACATGTTAAACGTGAATATCTTCGAATACGCAAGACTGTTTCAATCCGCTTCCCACAATTGAAAACAATGCAATGCATTATTTTGTGACATCTGATTTAGGTTGAATCTGGATGTAATTGCTGTTCTCCCTTAAGGACATGTCACGTTAGGTTAACCTGTCAGAGATATTGAATACTCTCTTCGAGGTGTCATTCCTTTGTACGCAAGACAATATATATATTATATATAAATATAATATATATTGTTTCTGGTCGGGTCAGTTGCGCTTCCCACAATTGAATGTCCTCTCGAACACTTCTTTATGAAATGCATTTCGTTAAATTTGAAGACGCGAGATGTAAGACCGACATCTAGTATTTTCAAGAGAATCAGTACACAGATACGAATAGCCGTTCCGTGTAATTGCTGTTCTCCCTTGTAGGACAGAATTCGATATAATTTTGTTACTTCACCTGTCGGATATTTAATACTCTCTTCGAGGTGTCACCTACGCAAGGCAATATATATTATATATAAATATAATACATATTGTTTCAGTAACCTTTATTGCGCTTCCCACAATTGAATGTCCTCTCGAACACTTCTTTATGCATTTGATGCATTTCGTTAAATTTGAAGACGCGAGATGTAAGACCGACATCTAGGATTTTCAAGAGAATCAGTACACAGAGGTTACGAATCTAGAGCCGTTCCGTGTAATTGCTGTTCTCCCTTAACGCCTAGGACAGAATGTCACGATATAATTTTCAGGTTACTTCACCTGTCAGAGATATTGAATACTCTCTTCGAGGTGTCATTCCTTTGTACGCAAGACAATATATATTATATATAAATATAATATATATTGTTTCTGGTCGGGAACCTTCATCAGTAGCGCTTCCCACAATTGAATGTCCTCTCGAACACTTCTTTATGAATTTGATGCATTTCGTTAAATTTGAAGACGCGAGATGTCGGTCTTACATCTATCGTGACATTCTGTCCTAGGAGTTAAGGGAGAACAGCAATTACACGGAACAGCTCTAGATTCGGAACCTCTGTGTACTGATTCTCTTGAAAATCCTAGATGTCGGTCTTACATCTCGCGTCTTCAAATGTTAAACGTATTTGAGATATTTGAGATTTGATAGTGTGGTTATCCCGTTTTCCCTTAAAATTGTTTTGACATGTGTTGTCATTGACATTTTTGCCAATTATGACATTGTTGACATTTTTTACCACTTTTAGGTTTCCGATGTTTGTAACGTTTTTAAAATTTTTGACATTTTTTACTTTTATGACATTTGACAATTTTGGTAGTTTTGATATCTTGGACTTTTTGACATTTTAAACATCGTTGACGTTTATGAAATTTTTGACATTTTAACATTTTTGATAGTTCTGGCATTTTTTACATTTTTGGCATCTTTGACGTTTTCAAGATGTTGAAATGTTTGACCTTTTTTTGAGCTTTTTTGGCATTTTTTACATTTTTAAATTTTTGATATCTTTGAAATTTTAATTACATTTTTGATATTTTGGACAGTTTTGACAGTTAACTTTTTTACATTTTGGAGATTTTTACTTTTTTGAGATTATTCTCATTTTAGGTTTTCTACAGAACAATTTTGACAATTTTTGTGAAGAATGATGTAATTAATATTTTAAATATTTCGTGGTTTGTAATATTTTTGGAATTTATTTTCATTTCATCAGCCTTTGTCAGTTAACAATTTTTATACTTCCGGCATTTTATATATTTTTTAAATCCACCTGCGATTAATAGAATTTTTAACAATTTTCGTTCCTCATCCCTTCCATAAAGTCAATATTGAGAAATTTGACGAATAATGTCTGCATTGAACTTAAGAAAAGAGTCAATTCTCATCCAATGAATAAATTTTTTTCTTGACACATATCAAGTTCGTGATTTCCACTATGTGATTACATTCAGTTCATTTGTCAAAAAATACACATTTCCCTATTCAATAATAAAATTGTCGCAACATATTACATCAATTCTCCATTAATTTAAAGAATCAATACCATTGTTCTCACATCTGTATTATTTTCAGTTTCTAGGTAATAGTGAATTTCTCTAAAAAATACCCCACTTACCCCTGAATTTGCTCAAAATGATAAAACCCGCTTCTATTTATTGTAAAAAGATGTAAGTATATCAAGGTTTATACCCGCATTATTTTCTGCTTTAAGGATATTGAATTCTCCGTAAAAAATACTATTTAATATTTTAATTTTTGAAAAATGATAAAACCCACATCTAATTATTTTAGAAGAATATATGAACTAAGCTAGGTTCCGGGTGAGAACCGCGTCTGAATTTATTGAAAAACTCCTGCTTCGGAGCCATTATCAAGAGACAAAAGTGAAAAAGAGTTTCAGAGTCTAGATCGAACTCGGGGCCTCAATCTGCCTACGTCACTAGGTAACTGAACATAATGATAATGGCTCCGAAGCAGGAGTTCGAAACGTCGAGTATTCAATAAATTCAGAAGCGGTTCTCAGAACCTAGCTTAGTTCATAATAATGACCGCGGAAGCCTCTCAGAACATATATATATATATATATATATATATAAATACTACTTCATTTATAGAAAGGAATTAACCTGTTAGTTCTCATGGCTCTATTACTTTATATATAATTATTCAAAAAACATTTCCCCACCTGTCCCCATATTAGATAATTAATTTTTTTGCAAAAAATGAAACGCCTTGTTATTTGTTTGGTGAGTAGACTATATACACCAATTTTCACACCTGTAGCACATTTTGTTTCCAAGATATTAATTGAAACAAAAAAAAATAGACACCCCACTGCCCCCCATTTCGTAAGCAAACATTTTATCAAAATAAAATGTATCCTATGTTACTCGCAGATAGTGTAGCTTTCTATGAGTGATAGAATTTTTAAAATCAATTCAACACTTCGAGAGATTATCCCCAAAAATAAATAAAGTAACCAGCAAATAAACAAATTTTACCTCATTATTGTATTAGTATAGATATATCTTTTTATTTCTTTAATATTATCAATTATGATACTTAAATAACGTAGGTATATTGTATGTACTCACCGCAAGTTAGAATTTGCAACAGTAAAAATGCTCCTTAAGAAACAGATTTAAAATATGTTGTCGCGTTAAAACCACATTTTTCATAATAAAATCAAAATTAAAACTTACCTTAATAATACGAAAGTAAAATTCACAAAAATAAGGTAAATGGACTGTATTCAAATTTCATATAAAGGGTGTTCCAATTTGAGGTTAATTTTTAAATTTGCCGCCATTTATATTTTTTGTACTAGAATATCATATATTATTTGACAGATAACAAGTAGGAATATTCCGGTTATTAAAAATTGAGAGATATAAGATTGAGCAACGCGTGTTTATTATTAAAAATTATTTTAAATTTGATGAAAGTTATGCAGAAGTTAGAAGAAAATTTCGTACAGAATATGTCCGTCAAAGGTTACCTACCATTGAAAAACTTTTTCAAAAATTTGTGGAAACTGGTTCAGTAAAAGATGAAAAAAAACAAAACATTATCGTAGTGGACGTTCAGAAGAAAATATTGCAGCTGTTACTGCTAGTATTTTGTCTGTTCATTGGGTTTTCTCTCCTCCAAATTTTTTCCTACAACAGATAAGTATTTAAAAATTGTATATGTAGAACAAAGTGTAGTAAGGCAATTTCGTAAAATTGCCCGGATTACTGTCTGTCTGTACAGAGATTCTTCCTCACAGTTATTCTGAGAGAAAGAGATGTCTACAAAATGATCAACCAGTACTCCTGTATATAAGTAATGTATTGTATATTGTGTAATACTTATCTGTGTATGGAGACGTTTCAACTCCGAGTCTGGAGTCGTTGTCAATCGTTTAGTGTTGTTTTCGAGGTTTTTTTCTAAAAAAATTTCGCTTTGATCTTGAATTTATTGTTTGTCAAAAAAAAACACTAAACGATTGACAACGACTCCAAACTCGGAGTTGAAACGTCTCCATACACAGATAAGTATTACAGAATATACAATACATTACTTATATACAGGAATACTGGTTGATGATTTTGTAGACATCTCTTTCTCTCAGAATAACTGTGAGGAAGAATCTCTGTACAGACAGCCAGTAATCCGGGCAATTTTACGAAATTGCCTTACTACACTTTGTTCTACATATACAATTTTTAAATACTTATCTGTTGCAGGAAAAAATTTGGAGGAGAGAAAACCCAATGAACAGACAAAATAATTCAAGACCTCCTCAACAATCTTTTCGATGTTACTGCTAGTGTCATTGAACAACCAAAAACATCAATTTGTCTTCGTGCACAGCAATTGAACATTCCAAAAACCACTTTATTCAGAATTTGCACAAAGATCTTCATTTAAAGGCTTGCAAGATACAGATAACGCAAGAAATTAAACCCACAGACTTTGGTTTACGTCGTCAATTCGTTAATTGGGCCATACAACAGAAACATGAAAATGTGAATTTTTTCAACAAAATCATCTTCAGCGATGAAGCACACATTTTGAATTGGGTGGATTTGTTAACAAGCAAAATTGTCGAACCTGGGGTGAAGCAAATCCACGAGAAATAAGTGGAAAGACCGATGCATCTACAAAAAGTAACTGTTTGGTGTGGTTTTTGGGCTCGTGGAGTGATTGGTCCATACTTTTTTGAAGATGACAATGGAAATGGTGTTACTGTGAATGGTGATCGATATCGAACGATGATTACTAACTTGTTGTGAGATGAATTGGAGATTATTGATGTGCAGAATATGCCATTTAGTAGCAGAAACAATCAATCTGTTGAAACAGAAATTTGGTAATCGAATAATTGCTCGAAGAGGAAACATTATCTGGCCCCCTAGACCTTGCGATCTAACACTTTTAGATTTTTTTCTTATGGAGCTATTTGAAAGGAAAGGTCTATGCCAACGATCCACAAACAATTGATGACCTAAGGGTGAACATTATTGACTGATTTCAAGTAACTGAACCGTAGTTATGCCAGAAAGTTATCGAAAATTTGGCAAAAGATTAGAAGCTTGTCGTACAGCAGCAGGTGGTCACTTACAAGGTATTGTTTTTCATTACTAAACTGAAACAATTGTACTATCATTTGAATTAAAAGATTTAATCATTCTCGAATAGTTTGTGTATTTTATTAAAAATTTAACCTCAAATTGGAACACCCTTTAGAACAGATAATTAATTTTTCAAAATGTAAAAAATAAGAAAATATTGTAGGAAGAATATAGAATATGGTCTAATGTTGAAAGTAGAGATTGTGACCAAAGTAGGTACTTCATAACTTCACAAGTAAATTGTGTTCATTATTTGGTTTTAAGAACCACGAATATTACAAATAATTTCGCAACTCAGCCATGCGTTACTAGACTCATCTCCATCCAACGATGTACATCGAACTCATCGATAGATTTCAAAATATTCATTCACGAAATTACTTCTTGAAAACTGATCGGTGTGGCGTAATGTTTACGTTAACATGAAGAAGAATTATCGTGTAAGTGAACCAATAACATTTAAAAGGCAAAATACTAAATACGTAAAGAGAAATGACAACCAAGCTGATGTTTCGAAAGATCTTGTCTTTCACACGCACAGATAGGACATCATTACAAAAGAGGCATCCTGAAGTCGTAGTATGCATTTGACAGTAAGTAAATGCTTTGTTTTCTTATCTTTCATGTAAGGAAACTTTTTCAAACGAAATGTTCTTAACGGAGGCCCACACATAAAATAGTTGTAAGAAACAGAGTATAGGTTATATATTAAGCGTCTCTTTGTTTATAGAAAATCAATACATTGTGGTAAATACACAAATATGACATCCAATTAATATACAGTACCACCTAACAATTTGATATTACTTCCAATAAACATTTTAGTTATGGGTTTATGGTATCTTAAATTAGAGACTTAGCGTACGCCAGAAGTCAGAATATCACAAATAAGGGCAACGTTACTAACTGTGATTACCAGTTACCAAGTTGCCATTACAATTGTTTGCTGACCAAGTTCATATGATAAAGGAAACATTTTTAAATACCCTAATAAATACAGGACTTTGTGCATAAAGAAATATTTGGTTTTGAACTATTAGGCAATGTCCAAAATGTTAGGTGGTTTCCGGGAATTCATCCGCGTAGTTGATAACTGATCCCTCCTGCCGGGGTCGATGGTAAAATGACGACGTTTCGGCAGCGTCACATCTGCCCTCTTCAGATCGGTTAGCATCTTCTCGTAGCCTTCTGCTTTTGATTCTAGTTACTCGAATACTAAGATTTTCAGGAACGCGCTCGCTCTTATATACTCGCGACTCTGGTCTGTCGGTTGGCACCGTGAACTGCTGCGTGTGTTTGGCCCTTGGCGCTCAGTGGCCACGCCTCCCGCTTGCTGATTGGTTATATCCGGTTGAGTTGTTATAGGACGGGTCCGGGCCGGTAAGGTGTTTAATAAATTTTTCCAACAATTCGAAAAGTTCTGTATTTCATTGCGTGCGTTTAGACTGTGAGGCCTCTTCGCTATTTAAATTGCCTCTCTTACGAGTCTTGATTTCGGGTGTTCTATATTTGCCAGTACTCTGGTGTTTTCAAAGTCTATTCGGTGTGACGTCGTGATGGCGTGTTCCGCAATGGATGTTGTTTTTTCCTGGTTTCTTATAGCGTTCTGGTGTTCATCACGTCTAGCTTGAATTCTTCTATTAGTTTGCCCCACATAGGTTTTATGACAGTCTGCACATGGAATCTCGTACACTTCCTGTTGTTCTAAAGGGATCCTCGTCTTCGGATTCCTCAGCACTGTGCTTATTTTTCTGTGTATATCTATCTGTATCATATATCAACATATTTTTGAGTGTATTCTGTGATTTCTATTTTACCTCTTTTGACGAAAATTTTCTTATGTGAAAAATTTTCAGTAGCCCCTAAACAAAGGCAAATACTGCCTCACAGACTCATCTTTTGTTGGACCTTATATTTCGTGATTTTCTGCATCTATTTGCAAATCGAAGTGCACCTCTCAATTTTTGCTTATATATTTCGCTAATCAGACTTTACCAGTACCAAATACAAATTAAGAAATATTATGCAATCGTTGAATGCTTTGGTACATGTGAGTCAACTGTACAAACGTAACTAAAATTGACCATATTAATTGTAATGAATATAAATTTTAGAAATTACTTGTTAACCTTGAAACTCCAAACATTGAGAAAATTTAATATCAAAGCAAATTATTAACAAACCTTTCTCCACGCTATGAGTCGAAACATAGCATAAAGTAAATAAGCACAAAGATAGCAGAGGAAGATGAGAGGAATAAATATCTCTCCCATAGATAAAAAATTTAACACATAAATTTACAGCAAATAGATTACGCAATTAGACATAAACATAACTCTAATTAGATCTTAACTTGCAAATAATTTATTAAAGCAGGACTGTAAATTGCAAATTCACATTTACAAATCTGCTCATTATTTTGTGTTCATTCTGTTCATCTCATTTACTCACATAACATAACCAATTTTGCTTATTAACCATTAGAAAATTTCAATATAAAAGCTATTTTTTAATGTCATAGTGTTTGATATATTAACCTACCATTATCGTCAATATATCTTAAGATGCCTATTCTCAAAAATGATGACGCTGACTGATTTACAAACCAATTGTGAAAAAATGGCTGTGATAATTAAATAACACAAGTGACGGTTGTGAGAAGAATACTAATATCGAGATATATTACTAAACTGAGTCTAGCGAATGCTTCAGTGTGTTACTTATTAGGTCAAGCAAAAAAGAAGAATATATAGTATGCTTTTCCAACAATGTCATGAAAAAAATTAATTTACGGGATCAAAACTGAAAATTACGAAGTCCCAATAAACTTTGATAACAATTTGAGATATTATTAATTTGCTGACAAACCTCGTATACAGTTGAAATAGTGGCATGTAATCATTACAGTATACGTTTCTGATAATGGAAATCTTTTTATGTGGAATAACATTTTCTCTAAATAGTATACACAAGAAAATTTTCCGTTTCAATCCGACTTCTGGAGACAGATTGTGTTTAGAGGCCATCTTGAAATTGATTACCTAAGATTTATTTTGATTTAATTCCAATCTATTTTCAATTTATTACACGCCAGGTACCGAACAGAGACATTTCTTCTTTTTTTAAAACTGGCTCTTCCACAAAAGTATAATATACTAGCGGACCTGACAGACGTTGCTCTGTCCAAATACGGCTTGGAGCTATTAGCGGGTTCAGTAAATGTTATTTAATATTAGAATTTGATAAACTCTATACCAATGTGCGAAAAAAAATCGTCAAGAATAAAAGGAATTACTAAAGCCCCATCTTTGTACCTAAGCCCGTAGCCAGCGGGGGGTCTGAGTTTCCCCCTCCCCCAAATTATGGAATTTTTTTGTTCAAGATTCAATTCTAACCAATTAATAATTTTTTTCATAAGAATAAATTTTATATTTATACAATTTTATATATCCTGGAAACAAATGAACAAAAATGTAAATTTTACAGTCCAAATCAGCCCATTACCAATCAAAAAAAATTATCCCCCTTCCCCGAAAAAATTATCCAACCCACCCCGAAAAAAAGTCCTTAAAAAATTCATTAAAATCGTTCCAGCCATTTAGAAGGAGTTGGCACCCGATCTTAGTGCCACCTACCGGGTTGAGTTGTGAATCTAAACTGTCCAAAGACCAACCTAAACATACACAAAAAATTTCGTTAAAATCGGTCCAGCTGTTTAGGAGGAGTTCAGTGACATACACATACATACAGAAGAAGTATATATAAAGATAAGCAATCTGTTCAAAATTTTTACTCGATTTTTTAATAAACGGTATCAGCTATGCCATTGAAAAAAATACAGTATACAGTGTAAACGAACCAAATTCGGACAGACGGTTTCGAGTAATCGCTAGAGCTATGCCTCCATAAAATTGGCTAACCATCTCAACTGCTTTCAATAAAAGTAAATCGTTAACATCTTACAAATACACAAACACACAATTAATTTCTACAGAGATTAGTTAAAAAATAACTCCAATTAGATGTTAGCTTAATTTGCAAATGATTTATCAAGGCAATGACTAGTATTTTCAGATGCCATTACGTTTACAAAAAATTTGCAAATTCACGTTAACAAATCTTCTCGTTATTTGTTGTTTTTTACAAGTTGTTCAATTACATAACACAGGCAATTTCGCTCATCAACAATTAAAAAAAATTCCATCATAAAATTCGTTTTAATATCGTGTTACGCGTTTTGATATATTAACCTATCATTACAATGAATATAATTTAAGACATCTGAAGAAACTATCTAGAAGAATGATGGCAATCGGTTGATTTACACACAAATAATGCAGAAAACGGTTGTGGTAATTTAACAGTTTTATTATAATTTTATTCCTCTCACCTAAGGACAGCCTCGTCCTTCGCAAGAAATCGATTTAATCTGGCTGCTCCTTGGATGGTTTTAATTGTAATTCAAATATTTCTTTAATGTTTATTTGATATATCAATCGAGGACGAAAGTAAGTGTTTCAGCGACATAACTATAACATTTTTTTTGCGCGTTTCCATAGGTGTATACATCCATGAGACACGTGCCTTCTTTGGAAGACATAACAATTTATCAATAACATTGTGTGTTTTATAGTAGCTGCGACTTTTAGTGCTGTACAGCTATTAACGCGTAAAGAAATTCCTTTGAGATACTACCATTGATGGTTCTTTGATATACTGGTGTTTTAGTTACCCTTGAGATTTCACATGTATGCTACATATGTGAAATATTAAATAATTTCTTCGTAATAATTTTTAATTTGAATTCACATCAATTTTTGATGTACAAGATGTACATCAAAAATACAAATACGAAATATGATCGACTAAATAAATCGGGTGGGATTCCTCAAGATGGCGAAAACAAAAAGAAGAACCAGTGGTAGTAAAGGAGAAGCGCGACGATATTATTATTTTCTTACAGATTTTTTAAATATTTTCAGCCGAAAATTTACCAAATAACGTATTCTAGATCAAAGGTTATCAATATTCTAGCTTTGGAGCCATAATTGTTACTCCAGTAGTTTCAAGGATAAATAACCGTTTTCCTTGGACATTAATCGTCTTCAATATGCTTAATCTCACATAATTTCCATAGAAGAACAAAAGATATCGCTAATAAGTTATTTTACTATACAAAAATATATTTATATAGCATCGAGAGCTAATTGTGAAAGACAATTTAGATTTCCAGGAAAAGTCCATGATAGGCTCTTTTTCCGTTACTCTGTAATTGGACGCTTCGAGCAACTTCTTCTACAAAAATAACAATAAGTCCCTTACTTGTTTCGGGTAGTTGTGTCCAAAATGAAGTACACAAAGAATACTATCTTTTTTAAATCTTACAGTCAATTGAACGCAAAACACAACATTGTTTCTAGTCGAGATATCAGTTCCGCTTTCCTCAAAGTGATGAAATTTTGAATAGTTATTTACGTATTTCGTACATACAACTGAAATTAATTTTTAACGCGAAATAAGTATGGACAACTAGGCGTTTCAGGAAAATTAGCCTACAGACCCCAAATCGGGAGTGGTACTGTGTACAATGCCGTTTCCCTATGATTCCTATGATAAAAAGACCGAGAATTATTTTAGAGATATTACTATACATTGACAGCATTATACATAATAAGACCTTGATTTTGGGCTCTCCTGAATCAAACATTACGCAAAGGATTTGAAATCCCTTATAATAATCGGTATAAGTAAAATTTGTCCACAATTGCAAATTATTATAGATGAAATATCTCATAAGTCAGCAGGATGTTAACTAGTTTGTAATGTTGCTGGGATTCATGTCAATAATCTGTTAGTTGTTGTGCTTAAGTTTAATTTTCTGCATATATTACTTGCCAGCTTTACCTGGCAAGTAAATGCTGGTCTTATTGAATCTCAATTTATGCCACGTCATTGACGGGGAAGATTATTTGAACTTTTTACAATTGCTGGAAAATTTGCCATTAAAAATTGATACAAACATGCGATATATCTTTGCTTTGCTTTGTCTTACTACAGGTCTTGTGTAATAAAGCAGTATCGTAGCCCGCCGGATTGCCGGACCTGAAATCTCTTTTTCGTAGGATGGGCTGATGGCATTGAAATACTGAAAGTACCATTACAAAATGTTGCCGCACAGATAAAAAGGGTTGGCATTTTGAGCATTTAGCATTCGGGGCAGAATAACTGAAACATGAAAGTTTTCAATCACTCTTGACTTACATTTATGAAGGAATTTAAACGCTGCTATCCACAAAATGGCAGTGTTTCTTTTGATAATATTTAGCACTATATGTATTGTAATACATATAAAGCTGGACTAAATCGAAGATAAAAAGTGAACCGAAATTCACCTAAGGTAAATGACTAAACTGGAGTAAAAAGCCAAAGATGCACTATAGTGTGTGTGCAATTGACTATACGTGGGATTATTGCGGGTTAGAAAGTAAATTAGATATTTATATTAATACAAAATTACGGAAATGAACAATATAGACAAAGCTATCAGATATTAATTTAGATATTTTTAGATTATATCAAAATAGTTGTTGTGCCAGATGGCCAGTCAACACAGCAGTGCTGAAAAATGTATTTTTAACCGTTAGAAAGAAGCTGGTGTGGTGAAAACGCACATCCGTGTAAACAGAAGCATTGTTCGAAATAAATTATGTAAATAGTTTATAGAATAATTGACCATTAGAAACACGTGCAAGAAACTACGTGCGGGTATCGTAGTATACCAAAACTGGAAGGGCTTAAATTAGTTTAGGTAGAAAATGTAATTCCAAACGTTTAGTTTTGTTAATGGAGTACAATAAGGTTAGATCGATAATGGAGTTCGGCTATACAGGGTGAGTTTTTTTGATGATCAGTATTGGAATCTCGGAAACTAGCGGAGATAGAGCAATGATTAAATTGGGAAAAATTTGCTGGCCCAATTTAATGACACTTTCGGATTTTTGTAAAAAGTCATGGCTTACTAGATATTTTGAAAAAACGAAATTCTGTCGATTTAGTTAAATCCCTGTAGCTCCTTTGTTTTTGATTTTATAAAAAAGTGTAAATATCAAAATTGAAAGGAATTATATCCCGAATATGATTGTCATGTCTTCGTTTGCGTGACAGCTCTTTCGAGATATGACACAAACTTATCTTTTTTTGAATGGAAAACATAGTTGGCTATGACCTCAAAAAAAATCGGACATTTTTAGAGCTTTTCAACGATATAATACTCGATATAGTTATTCTTAAAAATAACGAAGTTATTTTCACTTTTAACGTAGGTAGCCATGAAAAAGATTGTTTTCACTTTGACGTTTCCTCATTTGAGAGTAATTCCATTAGTAGCGCTGAACTGACAGTCGATATTGACAAATTTTCGTAATAAAATGGAATATTCTAACGAAGAAAAACTGAATATGGTGGAATGTTATGTCATATGCTATGAAAATTCAGTTCGCGCAGCTGAGGAATACTTCCATAGATATTTTAATCGTCGTCAACCTGCTCTATGTACATTTAAGAGGCTTTACCATAGTTTACGCAGATATGGATCTTTTACTAAGCCACCAAAGGAACATAATCAAATTAACGAAGCAGCACAAATAAATGTTTTGGCAATGGTAAATCAAAATGCATTTACATCAACTCGTGAGATTGCGGCAGAAGCTGGCACATCTCAACGAACTGTAGTTAAGGTACTGAAAGAGCACAATTTCAACCCGTACAAACTTTCAGTTTCTCAAACTTTGCATGCTGGTGACGAACATCGAAGTATTTTGTTTTGTACATGGTTTGGAGACATGTGCCTTGACAATCCACAGTTTCCGTTAACGGTGTTATTGTCAGATGAAACTAGATTTACTAACTGCGGTATGTTCAATAAACACAATGAGCATATCTGGGCTAAAGAAGACCCTTTCCATGTAGAAAAAAGACGACCCCAGATAAAATTTGGTTTTAATGTTTGGTGTGGTATCAGAGGGTCTACTATTCTGGGGCCTTTTATCTGTGAAAAATCACTTCCTTAGGAGCGCTACTTGCATTTGTTGCAATACACTTTTCAAGACATGTTGCATAATTTGAATTTGAGAACTCGTTTAGATATTGAGTGGTTCCAACATGATGGAGCACCTGCTCATAACTCGTTATTAGTAAGACAACGCTTAGATAATATCTATTTAAACTCTTGGATAGGAAGAAATGGCCCACGCGAATGGCCACCACAGTCTCCCAATTTGGCAGTTATAGACTTCTATTTATGGGGTGCGCTAAAAAACGAAGTATACAAAAGAAAGTATGAGACAGTTGGTGACCTAAGGGAGGCGGTATTACAAGTAATTGAAAAAATTGATAGGCGGCCTGTGAGGAAAGCGGTAATGTCAATCTTAAAAAGATGTAATTTTTGTCTAAATAACAATGGTGGACTTTTCGAACATAAATTGTACTTTAATTTCTTAAGTTTTTAGTAAGTACCTACTTATTTAGTTTTTTCGTTATATCTGATATACCTAATAAAAAAATCGTTTAATGTTTTTTTGGAATAGTTATTAATAAATCAATCTATTTCATGGCTAACTACGTTAAAAGTGAAAATAAGAGAGAAAAGCATCCATAACTCCGTTATTTTTATGAATAACGATATCGAGGATTGTATCGTTGAAAAGCTCTAATAATGTCCGATTTTTTGAGGTCATGGCCAACTATGGTTTCCATTCAAAAAAAGATAAGTTTGTGTCATATCTCGAAAATGAGAGCTGTCACGCAAACGAGGACATGACAATCATATTCGGGATACAATTTCCTTTAATTTTGATATTTACACTTTTTTTATAAAATCAAAAACAAAGGAGCTAAAGGGATTTGACTAAATCAATAGAATTTCGTTTTTCAAAATATCTAGTAAGCCATGACTTTTTACAAAAATCCGAAAGTGTCATTAAATTGGGCCAGTAAAACTGCAAATCTTTCCCAATTTAAGCATTGCTCTATCTCCGCTAGACTCCGAGATCCAAATACTGATCATCAAAAAAAAACTCACCCTGTATAGTTCCAGATGGTTTCTATTATAAATCTCTCAGAAAAACTGCGAAGTATATTGAGCGGACAAGTAATCAAGAAACTGCAACAACCGAGAAGTGCGGGGATGTATTCTGTTTGAAATTTGGTTAAAATAAGATAAAAACAAAACTAATTTCAAAAAATTAATACTGAAATAAGAACCTCTACTACACAACACGATATTACTCTGCTAACAGTAATTTTCTAAATTTTTGACAAGCTGTCAATAATCAGTCCACAAACCCAAGCATTTCTGAATGGCAAAATAAAGATGAACCCAATTTAGAAGACAAGGTAGTGTAAAATCACCTAATAAATATATTATAAAAATCCCCTCTGTATATAACTAGAAATTAGTTATAAGTATTTTTAAATTTTCAAAAAGTTTACTTATATGAATAAAAAAGCTTTATTTGCATTTGCAGCTGTGGAATAAGAACAACCTAAAGCAAACATGCAGAAATGTTTTCTTTTGAAATGAATGAACTGGAAAAACAGATAAAGAGTCAGAAGATCATAATACAATAAAAAAGTTTAGAATGAGTAATATAAATGGTGAAACAGGAAACAGTATAGTGGGATGAAATTGCATCATAATTATATTTACATATAGAAAGAAATGGGAAAGAGTTAATGTGGGAAATCTGAATACGACAGAAGGAATTTTATGACGACCACTGGAGACTAAGAACAAGTAAACAGGTATTTGAGTCTGTCGCTTGGTGGACCTATAAACGACCGTTTGTTAGCATAGGTTTTAATAATATGTACTTTATTCACTGGTAGCAACATTGTTGGTTAACTTAATAGTTGTGAACTACACAAAAATCGTTATTACATTTTCAGAACAGCTTCCTTTTAAGGCATATCTGTACCAAGAAACAATTTCCCAACTCGTTAGCAGTCAATTAAATTTCACGCTGCTCGCTTAGATAAGGTCAAAACAATTTGTCAACAATTTTTCCAGCTAAATCAACAAACACTTAAAGATATCAGATCCGCTGACAGGCATCACACACCCACGTGTATCTAAATTCTCATCTCCGAGCTGTGTTACGGATATACGAACCTCGGTGCATGTGGAAATTCTAATTGATACTCGAGCTAGGTAACTGGGTAACCGTATGTTGCCGCCACTTTGGTCGGGTTGATTAGACATTGTTTTACTTTTTCGGGTAATAAATTATTTGTCATGATATTGTACTCTTACTTTCTACCTTTCTACAAACGAAAAACATATTATTAATTGGTGTATGTTGTTATTATGTACCATCTAGCATTAGAATGCCTCGCATACTCGAGCGGGTCGATTCCTTTCATGGAATTGGAGGTCAAAGTGATTGCATTTCTAGTGCAAACAAAAGGATTTTCAGTGAATTACTTGGAAGTAAAATTTATTTGCATTCTAGTTTCATTATCAGGGCAACAATCTTTAGAACGGCTAATAAGTTTGATAGATTTCTTAGGTAAGGATTCTTTATTGTGATTTTCCTTTTATTGGAAATGTTGTGGAACTTTTTGTGTGTCACGGGGAAAACACTTTGGGATTATAACTTCATTACTTATCTTAATTTATCCATTACCAATTTGTACGGACGCTTATAGCGTGAGTTCCTTAAAATACGGATAAATTAATTGTCTATGTAATAATAAATGTAAATAACAAATCATGAAACAGATCAATTTTTAACCGACTTCCAAAATGGAAGAGGGTATCAATTCGTCGGCACGTTTTTAGGGTTCCGTACATAAAATATACGGATACCCTTATAATATCACTCCGGATTTCTGCCTCTGTCACATCACAGCAATTTTCTCCTAAACTACTGGACGGAAGAGGTTGAAATTTGGCATCAATGTGTAGTTTCGTGACCCGATCAGGATTACATATCGTAAATGAAGAAATTTTGATTTTAGGGGTACCTTTGGGGGGGAAAACTAAAAAAATCGATCGTTCCCCCCCTGATCTCCGAAACAACTGAGCCTAAAAATTTGAAAAAAATAGGAAATATAGATCGCTGCACGAACTTTACAGGAAAAATAATGAGAAACCATTAATATTAATTTTAAAATAAAAAATTATAATGGTTTCTAACGGATCAAGTAATATATCAAATCAAAGGGCTCATTACGACGAATAGTAATATACATTTTTTCTTTTTTTAAATAAATATTTTAAAATATATTTAAAAAAATACATTTAAAAAATTACCCATTCCCCCTTCATTCCCGAAACTATAAGACCTATTTTTTTTTGTTTACAGGAAAAATAGGTAGAAATCCCTAATAGTAATATTGGGGGCGGGGGGAATTATATAATTAAACGGAAAATAAAAAATAGTTTTTAACGCATCATGCAATACATCAAATGAAAGGGTTTATTATGAGGAATACAAATACATATTTTTCATATTTTTAAAATTAATTGTTTACAAGATATTAACATAAAGATATAAAAAAAATTCATTTCTCGCTTTATTTCCGAAACCATACTACCTAAAATTTTGAAAATAATTAGGGGTACTGGTGCTCACTTGAAATTTATAAGAAAAACTATTAGAAAACCGCCTTAGTAATTTTAGGGAGAAATTATACAACTAAGAGGAAAATAAAAATTTTCAAACGCATCATATCACATAAAATGCTCATTATGTGAATTACAAATATATCATATTTTAAAATCATTTGCTTAAAAGATATTAACAAAAATATTAAACATCGACTTAATTCCCACTTTAGAAACTACACTATTTAAATTTTGAAATATATATTTTATTTGTTTTTTTAAATAATTTGAATAATAGATTTAATAATTTATAATTTAAAATTTGACCTATTTTGCCCTATATCTTCCAATCTACAGAGTCTCAAAATTCAGATGGTAGATTATAAAAGTCTTCCCTGAAAGTTTATTAGTAAAATAAAACTCTAATGTTAATTTTTGGGATCCAAATTAGAAAATTAAATACATACTTTATGAAAATCAAGCGAATCCTGTAGCAGATAAAATCAATAGTGTCTGTGTGGAAAATAAAAGTGTATATTTTTTATAAATTTAAAACGCTTCCTTTAAAAGATATAAGGGTAAGTATATGAAAATGCACTCATTCCCTGCTTATCTGAAACTGGAATATTCGAATCTTGAAGGTGGTACGGAAGCCTAAGTATGCGAGTCCAACTCGCACTTTACCAAATTATTTTGCTGAGCATATACAGCGATTATTCAAAATCGCTTTAATTTTGATAATTTAAACAACATTGTATTAAGAAATATTACAGAAAGGTACCATATAATTTTTTATAACGTGAGATTTACGGTGTTCTAGAAAATCAGAAAAAACAGTAATTAAGGGACTTCACTTCAGTTAATTGCAATAAATCTACACTGTTTTCTCTAAAACGACTCAACCAATTAAATAAGTATTTTAAATTGTATTCTCCAAAGAGATGTCCCAGCTAGATTCCGTATAATTTTCTATCAAGTAAAACGGTAAACATCAATGTAAATGTCAAATCATAAATATCTAACTTAAATATCAAGAAATATATCGAACAGGGTGTATCGAAAAGAAAAATTGTTAGGTGAGCGATCTTTTCTATATGGTATAAGGTGGTAGGTGTGTGCGTGTATCGAAATTATGGGCAGTTGAAATATAGGGCGACGTAAAATTACAGTTGACAGGTGGGTTCAAAAATGTTTACAAATAAATGTGATATTGGGTGGTATATAAGCAGTTCCATATATAGAACGGTTGAAATATAAGGTGGAACAGAACTAAAGTTATACAGGGTGGTTTAAAAAATACTAAATCATAGTAATAGATACCTACAACATAAACAAAAAGTTGGAAGTAGTGAGCACTTGTTTCTCTTGGAAGAGAAAATCATTATTAAAGGAAAAACGTCGACTCGTTTTGGGACTTAAGAAGGATATGTAATAAACGAAGAGTAATATAAACAGCAATTGTTCATCAATATTTGTTATGTCTCTTTCATAATAAGACCCCCTGAAACGATACGCCACCTCTTCTCTCAACCGTCGAAGCAGGCCTTGTAGGAGCTGGTCGGTGGGCTTTCAGGCCTCTGCCTCAATCGTGTCAAATCCGGTTCCATGAAGGGGCAATTTCAACTTGGAGAACAGGAAAAAGTCTCCGGGGGCCAGATCAGTCAAATACTGTGATTGATCCATGGCATGTATGGCTTGTTTGGACTTAAAATCGTTCACATTCGTCGCTTGGTGCTATGGAGCATTATCGTCGAGCAAAATCCACGAATAGTTCGCCTACAGTTGGGACCGTTTACGACTGATTTTTTCCCGTAAGTGCCTTAAAACAGTTAAATAATGCTCCTTGTTGATTGTTTGGCCCATTGGAACAGTCACGATGAACCCCGCCTCAAATATCGAAGAAAACGATTAGCATCACTTTAATTTTTTCAGTTTCGGTTAATTTTTTTTGTCTATTCCGAAGATTGCTGGCTCGTAGACCCATGTCTCGTCACCCGTAGTTATCCGTTCCATGGAGGTGGAAACAGAATAATGCTGATCGCACCACAACGATCCAGTATGTCTAAATAACTTCTCCACGATTTCCACGAGAAAATTCAGCCCAATCGGAACAAATCGAGCAGCGACGCGGCGCGGTGCATACTCAGACGATCTACCAAAATAAAACGAGCTGTTTCACGTGCTATCCCTCTTACAATCACATGAGGATTTTCAAAAACAATTTCTTTCACTTTTGCAACATTTTCGTTAGTGCCAGAGATCTAAGGTCCTCCGGAACGAGGCAAATCTTCAGCCACTTTTCTATCGTCTTTGAACGCTTTGTACGAATCGTAGGCTGGAGTTTTTGATAAAACTGATTCACCATAAATCTTTCCTAATAATTTTTTCCATTGTAAAATTCGCAGAATATCACTGAGGTCGGCGGACGGTGCTGTACACAACTGGTAGCCAGATCCCTCTCATTTTTGGCATAGTAATTAAAGACAATACTACCAACCTACAAAAACTTAAAAGATTGCAATATCTTTAGCGCGGACAATTTGAATGAGAAATTTTCGGGTACTCTATTGTGACAATTTATATAGAGCAACATACTTAGAAATAACGAACACCTGGATAAGGACCACAACAATAAAAAATGTCGGAAAGAACAGTAGCCGAAGTACAATGGAACTAAGCAGGTCACATTACGATGAGACAATGACGAAAAATGGACCAACACAATCCTGAAATGGAAACTCTATTTGCGGAAGAAATCTAGTGAAAAAACGGATGTGGGCGATAGAAACATCTGATGATTGATGTGGATCTGTGAACCACACGATAAAGACAAATAACAAACAATGAGAGTGACCTATGATGACCAGTACTGGACCAATGACGGGAGCTAATGAGAGTTAAGATTTTAATAACATCTCTATATCAGTACTATAGACCATCGAGAATTCAACTGTCAGGATTTCAACTGCCTTGGTTTAAGCTATTCAAGTCTTAGCTCTAGATATTTTGGTGAGCAGCCCACTTGTGTAGAATATCTGAGAAGACGATTTTTTCTGCAAAACAACATTTACTAAATGTTTGACTACAGTTGCCAGTAGAAGATCTCAATGAATAAACACCATAGTGCGTTTCACTATCTCTGGTACCTAATGGAGACGAAACTGGATACCAAGGAGTTGATGGAAATTTACTACTTCAATTTTAATCAGTCCTGTATTACCGCACATTGTCTTTCTATGGGACAATTTAAAATTCAACGGGTATATTATATCACAAAATATTCCTGTTTCACGTATTCCTTCAACTAATAAATTAAATTATGTAACTTACGACTATTTGATTTCCGTCAACATGTTTAACATCATCTGAAGTATTACAAACGACTAATTCATCAAATGTCAACATGGTCGTTACTCACATCAAAAACAATCTAATGGACCGTCATCTTTTCACACAATTTTGATATATTCCGTCGAAACTATCCTTTAATGGTTATTTTATGCAATATTCAGCAGAGCACAACATATCGAAAAGTAGCTTATGGGAAAAACATATGATTTCTATAAGTTGGGCAGGGTAACAATGCAACAAGTAGTTTAAAAAGTTGATTTCTTTCTTTGTAACATATCTATTTTGTTGCATCACAAAAGTCATGATCGAAAGTGTGACATATATTTCTGGGAACTGCTGACCTGGTATCAATTCAGATTAATTTTTTGTTATTGATGCAATAGGTGCGTGGTTTATTGTTCTATTTATACTACTTAATGCTCGTATAGATAAATTGTCAAAACAAAATTATAGTTTTATTCTGAGGCAGGTTTTCGTGTTATATCGTAGTTTGTGTATAGTCAATGAAAAGAAAAATAATTAATTGGATTCAAAGCTTAGTGAAGAATATTTGATAATGCAAGTCAGTCCTTGACTTTGGCTTTTTTATTTTATGATGAAAATGCCATCGATCCAGAATCTAGGGCACCACACTACCCAGTAATAATAATATGAATAATAATGTTTTAAAAACAACAATAATATAAATAAAAAGCAGGCTGAGAAAATAACCAAATATAGAGATTTGGAATTTCAAATAAAGACTTAGTGGAACATGAACAACACACGAACTGTACCAAATGTTATGTCAACGACAGGACTAGTCCCAAAACATCTATTAAACAATTTAAAATACCTCGGTCTGGACAAACAAATGCAAAAAGCCGTCCTGTAAGGAACGGCCCGGACGGTCAGGAAATTCATGGGAAACTGCCGCCACAACTCCAACCACGGGCCTGAAAACCTGGCTAGGGCTCCCACAGAGCTAAACCCTTTTGATATCTAGGATATCTGGGGTTTAGTGACTTTTTCCCTAAAGGCACTCAAAGCGTGCCTTAGAGGGAGTGTGATACCATACAAGAGTTCTGTCGTGAGTACTCAGAGCTTCAAGTTACCGAACAGAGAGTGGCAGATCAATATCGTGTCATCTTGCCTGATCAATAAAGAGCGAAGTTGAGCGTGAATTATTTGGTCCAAATACAACAGCTCCAGAGCCTGAAACACCTTTTGTGCAAACGACGGACGAAATTCAAAAACTACAACAAGAACAGCCAACCAAATCTGACGTGCTTAAGAAGATCCAAGCAGAAATGGAAGGAGTTCTTATAAAGTATAATGAAACAGATCCACTGACTAGACCAACTCTTCCCAAACTAAGATCTTCTAAGAAACTGGGTATCGTCTTGCAGGCTATGAACAAATTTATCATGCCAAACTATGTTTAAGGTGCTAATACGTTAGAGTCGCTACACACTCTCATCTACTGTGCTGCAACTTCCATCTGCAGAACAATTGAGGTCGCAATAAGACCAAAGCAAGACCGTCCCCAATTTAGAAAAATACCTCGAATACCACCTTGGCAAAGAAGGATTGAAGACAAAATCAATTCTCTTGGGAAAGATGTTGGAAGACTGACCGAGTACCAACGAGGGGTCAGGAACAACAGAATAGAAAGACTTGTGAAGAATATCATGGACAATAACCGAATACACTCCCTGTGGAATGAAGAAAACATCACATCTTAGCAGTGTCTGGGCAGTCTTTGATAAAAGCTCTCCGTCTACACAAGTCGATTGAGAAGATACAAAACCAGTAACCAACGGAAACTAGACAACACACTTTTCCGACAATCAGAAAAAGGGTTTTATGGAAAACTTAACAACATCAATAATAATGAAGCCCTTAGTTACCCCAGTAAAACAGACAAAAAGGAATTCTGGAAAACACAGCTTTCCACAACAATCTCCTATAACTCCAGAGCCAGCTAGATTAATGGGGAGAAGGCTGCATTTCAGAACTGTGATGCCATGCAACACCAACCATTTACAACGGAAGACACATCCAACACATAACTGGAAAGCACTACGACCAGATGGTGTGCAAAATTACTGGATAAAGAAACTGTACGCAACCCACGAAACACTAATAGCCCTTATAAATGACGTAATTACCCACCCACACAAGATGCCTACATAGTTTCCTTACGCATGGAGCTACATACCTCTTACGAAAGGACAACCTATGTACACAGGACCCAGCAAAATACAAACCAATCACTTGCCTCCCAACCTTATACAAACTCATAACATCGTGCATTAATTATCGCATTTTCAAACATTGTTAGCTGAACAACATAATTACTGAACAACAAAGGGGATGCGCGAAAAAAATCAATGGGCTGCAAAGAACAACTGATAATTGATTCCGTTGTCTGCAATCAAGCCCACGCCAAACGACGTAATCTCTACATGGCATATGTGGACTACAAAAAAGCCTCTGATTCAGTTCCACATCACTGGCTAATTAAGGCACTGAAACTCTATAAAGTGAATAATTGTGTTATTAACTTTTTAGGATATGCCAGGTCCACCTAGCAAACCAAAATCTCACTGAATGTATACAGGACCCAGTAAAGTACCGACCAATCACTTGCCTCCTAGCCTTATCCAAACTGATAACATCGTGCATTAATCATAGCCTCTTCAGACATTGTGAACTGAACAACATAATTACCCAACTAATTTACACCTAATACTAGATACAATTAGCTCCTTACTATTTATTAATTTATCTCTGTAAGGAAAAACCAAATTCTGCGATGAGTTGCAAGTCATTTGTTTAAAAGTGATTTGATTGTAACAATAAGCATTTGATATAAGACCAAATCTTAATTTTGAGATCAACTGAAATATCATGATCTAAATAAGTGTAAACGTTGTTGGATTAACAAGTCAAACTGTGAACCTCAAAAAATTTCACAAACCCTGGTATTTTTAGATATTAAGTAACAAAATCGTTTGTTGCTTCTTCATTAAACTTTTGATCACGATATTTTTTAACGTAATCACTAAAATTCCTTTCGAATATAAAAGAATCTTTCGGAGATTTTTATCTGAAACATTGCTTAAGTAAAACCATTAAGTCGTGTTTTTCTAGCTGCTGTTTTTTTCATTGCAGCTAATTTCTTTTGAAGAATGAACGGTATTTATGAGCACGATGTGCATTATCAAGATTTCGGATTAAACTTCCGGTTGTGCAAGTCAAGAAACTCTTGCTGTGATGCTAACAGTTGGTAATTTACAAATATGCAGTAGAACCTATAAATTTTGGAACATACAAGTCCGTAACACATTAACAGTTAAGTAAATCTTGTATCAACTAAAGAAGTAGGAGAGAGAATATAAATTTTAAGACGCGAGATGTAAGACCGACATCTACGATTTTCAAGAGAATCAGTACACAGAGGAATGACACCTCGAAGAGAGTATTCAATATCTCTGACAGGTGAAGTAACCTGAAAAATTTTATCGTGACATTCTGTCCTAGGAGTTAACGGAGAACAGCAATTACACGGAACGGCTCCAGATTCGGAACCTCTGTGTACTGATTCTCTTGAAAATCCTAGATGTCGGTCTTACATCTCGCGTCTTCAAATTTAACGAAATGCATCAAATGCATAAAGAAGTGTTCGAGAGGACATTCAATTGTGGGAAGCGCAACTGATGAAGGTTCCCGACCAGAAACAATATATATTATATTTATATATAATATATATTGTCTTGCGTACAAAGGAATGACACCTCGAAGAGAGTATTCAATATCTCTGACAGGTGAAGTAACCTGAAAAATTTTATCGTGACATTCTGTCCTAGGAGTTAACGGAGAACAGCAATTACACGGTACGGCTCCAGATTCGGAACCTCTGTGTACTGATTCTCTTGAAAATCCTAGATGTCGGTCTTACATCTCGCGTCTTCAAATTTAACGAAATGCATCAAATGCATAAAGAACTGTTCGAGAGGACATTCAATTGTGGGAAGCGCAACTGATGAAGGTTCCCGACCAGAAACAATATATATTATATTTATATATAATATATATTGTCTTGCGTACAAAGGAATGACACCTCGAAGAGAGTATTCAATATCTCTGACAGGTGAAGTAACCTAAAAAATTTTATCGTGACATTCTGTCCTAGGAGTTAAGGGAGAACAGCAATTACACGGTACGGCTCCAGATTCGGAACCTCTGTGTACTGATTCTCTTGAAAATCCTAGATGTCGGTCTTACATCTCGCGTCTTCAAATTTAACGAAATGCATCAAATGCATAAAGAACTGTTCGAGAGGACATTCAATTGTGGGAAGCGTAACTGATGAAGGTTCCCGACCAGAAACAATATATATTATATTTATATATAATATATATTGTCTTGCGTACACAGGAATGACACCTCGAAGAGAGTATTCAATATCTCTGACAGGTGAAGTAACCTGAAAAATTTTATCGTGATATTCTGTCTTAGGAGTTAAGGGAGAACAGCAATTACACGGAACGGCTCCAGATTCGGAACCTCTGTGTACTGATTCTCTTGAAAATCCTAGATGTCGGTCTTACATCTCGCGTCTTCAAATTTAACGAAATGCATCAAATGCATAAAGAAGTGTTCGAGAGGACATTCAATTGTGGGAAGCGCAACTGATGAAGGTTCCCGACCAGAAACAATATATATTATATTTATATATAATATATATATATATATATATATATATATATATATATATATATATATATTGTCTTGCGTACAAAGGAATGACACCTCGAAGAGAGTAGAGAATATAAAACTAATATAGTTACCATAAGTATTTCTTTTCTCAAAAATTAATAGCAAGCTAGTTTCTTGATATCATAGGAGTTCCACCAATCTTTCTAATTATGATATTGATATAAACTTTCTGAATATATGGTCTGTACCAAAGAGAGTTATATTCTCAATTTATTTTGGATTGTACTTCACAGCTTTCAACGTCAGTTTTAATAGTTCCTTGTCTTCCTGTAACAATTGGAATTACTTTGGTTTTAGTTTCGCATATTTGTGCTCATTAAACGTAGTTATACTTGCCACTATTTCTGCAGCTTGGATAGAATCTACTGTTTGTTTTTTTATTCTGGCAGATATTTTGGTCTATTTGCTCACACTACTTCGTCTACAACATCGATTAGCCTGTGCCTGGGATTCATACTGCTTGTCAGTAAACTTTGTATTTAGTATTTTCAACATTAACTAGCAACCAACATTAATGGGTGGATAACTGTACTCATTTGGTGCCAAAATCAAACGTGCCGTGATTACATGGATGATGTGTACTTCTTTTTGGTGGCATAATCGTCGTTTACTATTTATGTTTTGATGGTATCGAACGTTTGAATTTGTACAAGTGATCTTTACTATATTATTTTAAGTTCTGGTCTACCTATCTATCACATGGTCATTTCCCTGTTGATGGTGTTTTTTAGGGGGCTCTGATTTTCTGGTTAATAAGAGCCATTTTTAGCGAAATTTTAGTTCGAAGTTAGATACGTATTATGGTTTGCCTAAATTGGAATTTTTTAATAGTGTTGTGCATGTATATTGAATTCCTTAATGTTTTTATTGCTGCTTTCTCGCGTATCTCGTCCCGTGATACAATTGCATTTCTATTTTTCATCACTTCATTGCAGTTCCTAAGAATTCAATAAGACAAGGATGTTGTCAATGAAGCAGCAAAAAGCAGCAATCCAAGCTATGTAAAAAACTTTATAACAATCAATTTGCCTTTTATGTTTTGATGCATCCTGTTTATTTACCAGCAGCTAATTCTTACATTCTTGGATTTACCTGCTGTATACTTTTTGTGCTTAAGAGAATATAAACTAGTCTCATATACAGAGTGTAACAATAGTACTGGTACCCCCTGGAACTTCCTATCATCGCATTTTCCGAGAAATGTTGTGTTTTGGGTTCATAATTCAGTGGTGATCTTGTCCTTGACCAGCTTTTTTAACGGAAACTCCTATTTTCATTTTGGAATCAGAAAGAACGGAAAACTTTACATTCAAAAACTTATTTGACCTTGGGGTCTAAGTGACCCCTCAAGGTCAGTTCAAGAGTTTTGAAACAAGGTGGGGTCCCACCCGCTGTACGCGAGTACTTATTCGTATATTCGTAGTTACAATTTATCTTCTGAAAGGCTTTCCTCTATACGCAACCTGAGGACAAGCTGTGTAGTGTTGATGGAAGCCTACTGAACAGTTTTTTTTGTTTTTTTTTATTTTTTAAAGTTTCAGTTTTTTTTGTTTTTTTAGTTTTATGTGAATCAGTTTCGTTTTAAAGTGTTTGAAGCCAGTTCGTCGATATTCAAGTTTATTTTCGATCTTTAAAGCAAAGTTATTACTCTCAGCAAAAAATGAAAGTAAAAAAATGATAGAAATAAAAAATGAAAATTTTCACTGCAAATATAGATTGCACTTGAAATGACCTTGAGAGGTCACTTATTCCCCAAAGTCAAATACATATCTGAATGAAAAATTTTCTGCTCTTTGTGATTCCGGACTAATATTTTGGACTTTAGAAGTTGTAATTTGTACAATAATTTTGATGTTGCAGATTCTACAAGTTACAAAACTACAAGTTACAAGTCGATTATAAAACAGGCTCCAGAACTTATATATCAGGGACCTCTTATCTCTCAGCAGTATTTTGAAAAAGGTACATTAACTACCCGACATGAACTCTTAACGTTCAAACAGAATACTGAAATCCAAAAATATTATTAATTTAATTTCGTAATTATCCAACTGCCAAATCAGTCACTAAAATACCGGGTCCATCGTAGACTGTGTCAAAAAAAGAAAAAAAAATACGAGTTAATATATGTAAAAAGTTTCTTTGGCACAAGAAAAAAAATTTCCTAAAAGTTGAGCTTGATTTCTCAAAAATTGAGCTGGCGCAATGGGGTTTTTATTTCCCATTTAAAAAACAATGAATTTTTTTATTTTTTAAGTAACTACGCCAATAAAATTTGTCAAAAAAGTTTACTTGCGACTATCCTGTAGAAAATTAAATTGTCTACAAAATTGTTATTAATTCCTTAATTCGTTTTTCCTCCTATTCGGCCCTTTGTAACTTCGTTTGTATTAAAAAAATACATTAAGACAATTTTGTAGAGAATTTAATTTCTTACAGAATAGTGGCAAGCAAAAGCAAAAAAAAGCTGTAGTTATTTAAAAAATAAAAAAAATAAATTGTACAGTGTTTTTTAAATGGAAAAGAGGACCCCCTTTGCGCCAGCTCAATTTTTGAGATATCGCGCTCAACTTTTAGGAGAATTTTTTTGTTGTGTCAAATAACTTTTTACAAATATTTACTCCTAAATTTGTTTTTGTTTTTTTCAATGAAAATAATTTTAAAATATGCGATTTATTAGTACTGTGAAATTTGGTTTAGACTTCTCACAAAAATATTATGTCGAGAATAACACTTTATATATCTAAAGTTGTAGTCTCCATAGTAACTAGATTTACCACAAATAGGCCAGTATGTTGGTAACTGCACCATTATCCACACTCTGTTAAGTTCGCACGTACAAGAAAACTGAGCAAAATACAAGAGCATATTTGCATTATTAAGAAATATTTTCAAAAAATTAATTACCATCAACATAGTACGAGGTGAACGGACTTTTCTTGAGTAGGTGTATCGAATGGGTGCACCAACTCACCGTAACTAATTCAAGCAAATGAATTTTTTTGAATGCTTCCAACTTCTTGTCGTTCGTCATTTAATGCTGGGTCACTCAACTGTCGTTAATTCTGCATAATTCGTCAAACTTTGGTGAAGCTTTTTGCTGACCAAGTCGTATTATTCAAAATGTTCTGCTTGTATAACATAAAACCGTGTTTTGTGGAGTATATTTAAGGATTGGACACAGTTTTTAAAAGAATGTATTGTCTTCATGGGACCGTGGTTTTAGCTGGTGTTACGATTTGCTCCGTTTAACCTAATAGGATTTCATTTGATTAATTTTCTATCTACTACAAACGAAAAAAATCATATGAAACACAGGACATTGCAGTAAACTAAAATTCTATAGGCAACTCCAGAAAGATTAAAGAGGTTTGACAGCTATTACAACCTTCAATTGTTACCAAACATTAAATTCAGGGAAATTAGACAACATAATGTCACTACTTTGCCCGGCGACAACATCATATGATTTTCCGATGATTATCGAAAAATGTTATTAATCTTTTTACTGAAACCCTAATAAATTAGACTCTCTGAAACCAATATTGATGAAACACACTAGTTTTGGAATATTGTGAGAAAGTGATCGTCGTGGAATTTGAATTAAACAGCTAACGACTAGAAGAGAATAATAGAAGTAGAAAACGATGAAAATCTGCATCAGATTGGTACCAAAATGTCTCATAAGTGACCCCGAGAAAACAAGACCAACAACATCTGATTTTATAACATGAGAGCAGGGGTGGTCCCACTTTAGCGTGTTACGTAATCCCCTGGGATGACAGGGGCGTTGACATAGAACGATGGCACGAAACAATAGTATGGGGCGTAGACGTATGTCATAGAACGATGGCACGGAACGTTGGTATGGGGCGTTGAATTATGGCATAGAACGATGACACGGGACATTGACAGCTGACAGGTAGGTCATAGAGTTGGTTCAGTGTTACGGAACAGTGGTGGTGCAGTATGCAGTTGAAAGCTGACGTATTGTACTACCGACAATATGGGGCGTTGTGACGTAGTTCATAGGTAGTTGCCATACGTCAACGCCCCATACCAATGTTCCGTGCCATCGTCATATGCCATACGTCTACGCCCCATACCATCGTTCCGTGCCATCGTTCTATGTCAACCTCCTTGTCATCCGAGGTCATTGACCCCAGGCGATTATGTAACACGTGCGGATGAGTTGGAGGCTGCCATCTTGGTTTTCAAGTGACTGACGTGACCTTGAAAATTTTCCCACGCTCAAGTGGGGCCAACCCTGCTCATGAGCAATTCACAGCATATGATGAAAAATTATGAATATCTGATGACGCTGAGTTATCAACGAGATATTGAAAGTACTCATGGTAAACCAGAAACACATGGTAAATCAGAAGTACTAAACAAGTTGAGAGAAAAGTTTGAGCTTTAGAAGAATACGTCATTAATGCTGCACGAGAGAAACGTGCCTTTGAACAATATTCGTTACTTATATTCAACAACATAAACCAATGGCAGCAGTGCATATTCTATTAGTTATCTGCCGCTGTATGCTGTCTTTAATATAGTTAATTGTAGCAAACCTTTTTATAGTTGATATTGTCTCTACTCTCGCATAAATGAAAAATTTGTCTAGTTTAATACATTAAGAGCTCTGCTATCATTTTCAGGATTCCAAGTAGTAAGGTTTTATTTATAATTGAAGTTGTTTCTCCTTGTATATAAGCGGGTAGTTTGCCATCATCTAGTTTAACACATTAAGCGTTTTCTACAGAATTTTACCTCCTATTAACTCCTTACTAGTGATTTGCAATCTGAAGTTTTAACATTAAATCTGTTGCCCACTCTTTTCAATCTTTCTGACAGACCCTGTATATATGGTACAGTTGTAACTGTAATGTAATTGTCCTGAGTAGTAGTGTTAATAAGAGAAGTTTTGGGTTGATTCGGAAGGTTTGTTTTCTGTTCAAGTCTATTTAAATCTTTGTTGATAAATTTAGTTGTTGTTTCCAGTGGGAACATTTTGTATAATTATTTTTTCTTTGTTGAATTTATTACCATCAGAACAGTTGGTCTTTGCTCATATAATGACTTAATGACACCTTTCTTTACTGTATTCGGATGATTTAAATTGAAATTTAGGTATCTGTTTGTATGAGTTGGTTTTCTATTCTAACTTCTGTTTCGAATGAAGATTCTGTTTTTGTTATTAATATGTCTAGAAAAGATAGTTTGTTATTTTCTTCATTTTCTAGAGTAAATGTGATAGTTGGCTCTTTGTTACTTATGTCATTTAATAATTTATCTAGTTCTTCAAGATTGTGTTCCCAAATTTTGAAAATGTTGTCAACATAACGCCACCAAACTAAAGGTTTATTTTCTTTTGATAAAATTAATTGTTGTTCAAAGTTTTCCATAAATATGTTACTTAATACTGGTGAGAGACAAGAACCCATGGCCAAAATCCTGTTGGCTAAAGTCATCGTTTAATTGAAAGTATATAGTTTTGGTACAATATGTTAGTAGTTCCATTATTAGAAGACAATGTATATATTATTGAAAACTTAGGAGGACTTTTTGATGTAGCTCTGTAAGTTGTGATTACGCTGCTGAATAAGGCGAATTACACTCGACTTAAACTATGCCTATCGTCAAAAAATATTTCACAACTTTCTTACGTATTCGAAGTAAACATTTCCCATCGAAGCCCCTGGCGTACATCAAAAACTTCAAGAGTGAATGTTTAAACAATTAGTCGGATTAAAAATCAAATAAGCTACCTCTCTTCGGTATAATATATCAATAAAACAGTAGTTATTTATCCTTTCTACAAACATTGTTTGCTATTATTTCTTATATAAGACTCTTGCTTTAAGAAAAGATCTCCTCCCTAATCGATCGTGTCACAGATAAGCAGCCAACCTCACTTAGCCATACCATCAATTACCAGAAGATTGTTATAAATTTACTAGACAGTTTTGCTACTAAATTCTAGTCGTGAGTAATAGAATCTTTGACTTATAAGGCATTCGAATCTTCCAGCGTTAGAGTTAAGAAAAATAATGTAAAGCCCAAGGGTTAACAATTAGATAGATTTCTATATCACGAGCATTAAATGATCATTTCTCGAGGGACAATTGGTGACCTCGTCATGTGATTATTATTCAAAAAGTATGCCATTAAACTAAAAAGGTGAAAGAAATTTGTGAAAACATCAGTTGTAAACTATCTAATAAACGGACTAAGATAAAGATATGAATTGTTTTCTGTCCACCTCGAAATGTATACGTTTTTCTGCTCAACATTTGTTTCTTCGGTTTTTATTACGGTAATAGCATTTCTCTAATAGTAATGTCAAATTAAATGTTTGTAACTCTGCCCTCCTTTAATTCTCCTCGTCCCGATCAAAATCGACTTTATCTTGGCCCTCGGATTCCGACAAAAGTGGTAGAACTCGTCATTGATCAAGCTATTCTGCTTCTGATTGGGTATGTCATATGCTTCAGGGCATTTACTAACATCCATAGGGACCAAGATGTACTAGTTATCCTTCTCAGATTCAGGGAAATGGACCGGCAAAATCCATGGCAATTTTCTCAAATGAGACCCGCACATTGTATTGTTTACATTCTGGCCTTGGTTCGAGTCTTCGGTCTTATTGGCTGCACAGGTGTCACAATCTCTGACGTCTTCGAAATTTATCCAGTATATCGTGACGATTTTGATACAGTTCAATTCATGTCTAGATGTTGGGACTAAATTTCTCTGCCGCTATTGATTGCCCAAATTCTCTTTGATATTTCATTATCTATTTTTAAGGAGTTCCATTGGGCCCTCAATGACTTCAGGACACCGGAGTATTTTGCTACCTTTCTTCTTGTGCGATAGGACATTTGTTCTAGTACACATTGCTCTGTTGTCCAATCTTGTTTCACTCTGCACAAGACCATTCGGATGTATACTGTCCTAGGGGCTGGTGGTTTATTACTCGGCGGTTGACCCCTTATACTGACTGGGTGACTATGTCTGATGTGGTGTAGTTGCATTGGCCAAGTTTTTGTGGTAACGTCACTCTGCAGTCACGTTTCTGCTTTATGTCAATTATTCTGTCAATGTTACACAGTACTTTCTAAATGAATGGCTCTGATTCTTTCTGACTGACGGAAACTGTTTGTACCGTTGGTTTGGACATACTCTTGATATCCTCTTAAATTCCATTAAACCTCGGCATGACGAATACCATTTATAAAACTTTGTGTGAGCAATTGGTCTTGAACGTTGAACTGTTTTAAACTTCAATTTCATCAGTTATTGCCTTTATGTCTGATTCCATAATCTACATTTTCTAATTAACTGATTCGTTACCTTGTATTAGTAATTGCATTAGAGGTGATCAAACTCAAACTTGCCTGTGCCTCAGTACCTATAATGAAGCAGAGCAATCCGGTTTGAGCAAAGGGGCCAAGAAAACTACAGACATTTGAATTTTATGTTTGTTCAAGCGCCTGTCTGACTTGAAGAGGGTCTTAGAAAGGACCACATGGAAAAATGATATCAATACTGGTTGTGGATTCTGATTTCGCTGGAACCTACAGGAAGAATACACAGCTAGATTATCAAAACGGTAACAATTAGGGCTAGTGAAACTCAGAAAAGCCTACGACTTTGTAGTTTCAACATGTTTAAACTATAAGTTAGATCAGTCTCGTTGGAGGAAAGGGACTAAAAAGGCAAATCTTAGATGAGTGACATGTTTTTCAAGAGCCTTTTTGTGATAAAGACAGTGTTAAAGAGTATTACATATATAACCGATACGAAGTCTAGTTGCGCAGAGCGTAATTATACAAAGAATTGTAGAGTTCCCTTTATTTTCTGCTATATATGTAGCAAAGCTGATGATTGATCCACACAACTTATCAGTAAAGATTGCTGGCATGGAAAAAAAGTTGAATAACAACAAAACAGTTCTATCTGACAAATTAGATACACAGACGAATAGACAACAGAACTGTGGTCCAGATCTCACCCAGTTTTAACACAGAAAAATGATAAACAGAATGATCAAGTAAAGGCATGATCCTAAAAACTTTATGGAGTCACTGATCTTTCGAGCGAAAATGGAATTTTGAAGAGGATCTGGAAAGGTGCTGATTTAAAGTAAATCAAATCGCACTTTGTACTTCAAAATATATTCTGGGTAACATTAAAATATTCTGTTCTTAACGTGTAGTATTAATCCCAGATAAATATTAGGGACAATCAGGTAGCCTAATTGAATTCTTGAGGAACTTAAATTATGGTTAAAGACTATCGGATGAGAAACCATAGTAACAATAAACTGAACTGCCAAGACCTGAAAATATTTATTAGACTCACGTGACTAATAATCTGAATACCATCAATTGACAGCAGTTTGTCAGCACTATCTGCCAGAATACTATATTGATCGAAATGTTGAGCTGCAGAAATTGTTTTTCAGCAAAAATGTTAAATAAATTATGTAATGTAACCCAAGATTGCATATAAAGTTGTTATTGATAGCACTGTCACTCGAAATCTATATGGGACCGATTTTGGCTATCTATCAATTTAAAATATGTAGAAGGCAAATACAAATATATACCTTTTTGGAAATAACACCGATGATGTAAGAAGTGGCTATTTTTCATCACAACGAAATCGTTTAAAAACAACACTGTTAATGATGTAAATATCAATGGTGAAAAAATCGCGCATATTGTTTTTGGAAATTTCATAGGCTTAACATCTTATTAAAATTTCGATTGCTTAATAAGATTTACCGCCCGTATCGGTGAAGTACGCATGAATATACATGAGTTGACATTGTATAACAAACCGCAATTGTGTTTTTAGACATCGCACAATGAATTAATCATAAGCATAGCATAGATGAACAAAATGGGCGAAAGTGTAATAAAACGAAGGCGTGCTTCAAATTTTATCTACGAAAATGTCGAATTTAGGTATCCGAAAACCGATAATGGCCATTTTCGAGGTGTTAACAAACGGCAATTTAAAAACATTCAATTTATTTAATGAGCGAGCCTTTTACTTTCGATGTTTTCACGACAAAAGTAACATCCTGTATATTGAAAATATTAATAACTGTATTCCGTAATAACTGATGTGCTTTTGTTAATTATATATCTGTGTGTAGAATTACGCGAAATTATTTTCCTGCTTCCTGTTTGTTTACAATTAATTTTGTTATTTTAAGAAGAAAATTGAATTCAGTAGTTCTCGCTTAAAGCACAACGATTTCGTATTGACCTTGAGAAGTAGTGAAATGCAATCTTAAGATACTTTATATTATGTAACATACGAGGATTAATTGAGAAGTTTTTAACTAAGAAGTTTACTAAACAAACGTTTTATTCATCTTTGTACGTCGAAGAATGAACTAGATAATTGTACCGATTTTGTTTGTTGTATTATAAATTGTTAATAATAAAATTTATTTTTGTGCACTGTGCAATTAGCTTCACAAACATCGATTCAATAAAAACATTCCTATTTTAAAAGCTGCTTAAAAGGCACCAAAAGAAACTTGACACCTTTGTAATGGTCAAAACTTGTTTTTTCCAATTTACTTCTCCTCTCGTATTTGTAGATTTTTTTGGGAAGAATATCACACTTGAGGAAAATTTCAAACTAAGATCTATTTTATCGAAACAACGATTATATGCAAATGCACAATTTGAAATTAAAATCTTTGAAAATATGAATTGGGGTAACTAAACTAATTTCGAAAAGCATGTTGAGGAGGTCTTGTATTATTTTGGCTGTTCATTGGGGTTTTCTCTCCTCAGAATTTTTTCCTGCAACAGATAAGTATTTAAAATCGTATTTGGAGAACAAAGTGTAGTAAGGCAATTTCGTAAAATTGCCCGGATTACTGGCTGTCACAGTTATTCTGAGAGAAAGAGATGTCTTAAACTGTTCAACCAGTATTCCTGTATATACATAGTGTATGGTATTCTATAGTGTTATACTTATCTGTTTAAAGACGTTTCAACTTCGAATCTGGAGTCGTTGTCAATCGTTTTGTTGAGTCTTTCTTCGTATTTTCAAAAAAATTTCTCAATGATATGGATTATCTTTTTGTCAAAAAATTTTGACAGTCACAATATGTCATTTGCCGATCACTTGATACTGAGGGTACCATTCTTTTGCTCTTCTAGCAATAGATCTCTCAGCTCAAATGAAGGTCGATTGAAGGGGAATCGATTTCCGTGTTTTTACCATCATACAGCTGGCTTCTTTAAGTTTTCTCTTTTTTGCCAGTAATCCGGGCAATTTTACGAATTTGCCTTAGTACACTTTGTTCTCCAAATACGACTTTAAATACTTATCTGTAGCAGAAAAAAATTTTGAGGAGAGAAAACCCCAATGAACAGACACAGTAACTAAACATAAGGTCATATAAAGATAACAAAACTCCTTTCAGGTTTGAAGAAGTTGAAAGAGCTCTCGGTTTGTGTTGGGTAGTCTGTGTTTAATATGGTTAAATTTTAAAACTGTATTTTGCGACAAGGTCTCAAACACAAATATTGGACTTCTCGATTTTTCGCCTCGTTATATTATTTTTGTGTTCATTTAATATTAAATTTAGAGGCCTAGCAGTTTCGCCCATATAAAGTTTATTACATTTTGTAAATGCGATTTTTGGGTTTTGAGTTGTGTTATTTGGATATGTTTTTGATTTAATTTATTTTATTGTATTTATTGTTTTGGTTATTGAAATTTTTGTAATGTATGGTATGATTGTTAGCTATTGTTTTGTGTTCAGTTTTGTTTAACTCCCGTTTTACCATATTTAGGTGATTATCGTTAAAGTTAGGATATCTATTAGAGTGAGTCGTTCTTCTGTAGACTTTCAAATGACGATTGTATAACTATTAGTAAATTGTCACCAAACGTAACTTAAACAAGTCTTCAAGAGTGTGATCCCAAAAAGTGTATATGTCACTATCAAATTACAGGTTTATTGGCTTTTTATAAGATGTGTTGTTTTCTATGAAAATGTAGCTTAAGGCAAAGGAGATATTGTATATTGAACCCACCCTGTGAGTTGTTGAACAGAATTGATCGTTCATGAGGCTCTAAACAGATCTTTTCTAAATCTGAATTATCTCTGGAAGTTTCAACCTGGTAATTGTAGATTTTTTTTTGGGCCACTCTTGTAGATGGTCATTCTGAGTCTCCTAAAGCCGTATAGTTGTTGGAACACTTAAAGAGTGCTGTGTGTTATGCTCGGATCGAAACTGACACCACGTTCTTTAATCAGATCCATGCCCAATACAAGTTCCGCCTCGTTATGTGCCATTGAGGGCTTATATTATCCACTGGCCATAAGAACATCCTCAAACATTTTGGTAGCTTTTGTACTTAGATGATTTTTTCTTATTCCAATTCTCTATAAAAGGCAAAGCAATATATTTCTAAGTCAAGTTTCCTAGATACGTGCCATTAAGAAGTTAAGTTGGATTCTCAAATTCTGATTTTGCCACAACTCATTTTGTAATTATTGAATCTTGAGGTTTTTTTTCTTATTACAGTTTTCGACAAAAGGTAAAGCAATGTTACCAAGTCTGATGAAAATTTCCAACCATTTCAGAATGACACTCAACAGTTGGAGAGAGTAGCGGACTAAAGCTAATGCGGGCCCTAGGCAACATTATAACTCATAACGCATACTTTGCGTTTGATAGTTACCTAATTCTCGGTTCCCGAAATTACTGGCCCTAGTCCCGTGTTTAGGTTGCCTAGGCATTGGTCTGCCTCTGGTTGGGCATTTGTTTGGTGAAGGTAAAATCTAAACTAAACTGGCAACTGCTTGTTTTCCATTGAGAGTGGCTAGGTGAGGCTGCCACTTGTCATGAAAACAAGCTCCTACTCACTGAAACTTCTCTGTAGCATTCTAAAAGAGCTGGGAACTATAAGTGAAGATATTAGACTGGCTTATTCATTCACCAGTTTAACTACTTCACGTATCGCTAATTACTGGCTTATCCTTGAAAATTCAAGCGATTCTCTTTCTTTGTCCGTGACCGTCCCAATCACGAGATCATCAATCACTCCCCAGTTCCTTGTACTTGCCATCAGACACTCGATAGAGTTCTCCTCCTCCATGGTGCACTCAAACGCCCGTTCTGCTCATCTCATACCTGAAGAAAGTGGGTTGTATTCACCTCACGCAAACAATGTACTTACCCAGCCTAAACGTTTTGGAATACTCTATCTAATACATCAGTGTAATTAAGTGATTAGTTTGTCAATGTAGACACAAAAACCCAGGTCCTAATACCTGGTAAGATTTTTTCTTCATTGGGCTTCGTTTAGGTTAGCTGCCCTTTACACCTACCATATGTCCATCGAAATCTCTTTCTCCTCCTTCCTCAGTCCTTTCATCTCTTCCTACCTTTCAGTCCTTCAGCTGCACCCGAGCATTTTATAGATCAATTAGCCACTCATTGAAATCATTTTTAATGAATGGTATGTAACAATAATTTACCCCTAGAACACGTTGGCTTTGACCCTTTTCTACTATTCGTTTGGAAACCAATCTGATTTTTGTCTGTAAAAACATAAATGTATCGTTTTTCTAGTTTGTTAAAATTTCCATTGGTTTATATTAGCTTGAAATTGAGGTGTTAAATGTCGAGACTCCCCGTCTAATTTGTAAAATAAATTTTGTTATAATTATTAAAGAAATTGTTTTAATTCTTCAAAATTAGTTATTTGCCCTTACGTTAGAGACCTTCGGATGACATAAACAATAACTACAATGCAAAGGAACTTAAATCCTACCCAGAAAATAATAAAATAATTGTGCTAGCTAGCCTATATAATTAAATATGATTGTGCAGAACATCAATGGATCCCCCATCGTCAAGCATGTTTATTATTGTCATTCAATAACGGAACCGCTGTCTACATTTTTCATCACAATGTCTCAGCAAAACAAGCCGGATAATTCGACTTATAACCTTGCTTGTATGAATAAACTGATGGATGTGATAAAGTACGTTGCGAAATCCGTTGAGGATGAGTAAATATTTTAAATACTTAAGTACCACATCCGCCATGAATTGTTCGTTTTTTAGGTTTGAAACAAACGTGCCCAGAACAATTGATTTGTCAAGACAGTAATTACCTACCTTGTTAATTTTTTTCTGTTAAAATGTTAAGCTGTGACTAATTGCTTGATTTCGGATGAATCGGTCCTGTTTAATTGTTAGCTTATTTATTTTGATTGTTCGTTTGGGTTTTCTCTTCTCTTCTGAAAAACAGTCCAATAATTGAAAGTTAAGGTGTAGCAACGGAAAATGCTCCGAACACCATTGCCCTCTACTAGAGAGTCTCTCTC
Organism: Octodonta nipae; assembly: GCA_034190945.1. Taxonomy (NCBI): domain Eukaryota; kingdom Metazoa; phylum Arthropoda; class Insecta; order Coleoptera; family Chrysomelidae; genus Octodonta; species Octodonta nipae. The sequence continues at coordinate 12,682,018 of CM067223.1, forward strand.
TCAAGATTAACTGAAAGTAGATCTAGGAATTTATCTACCAATTGTAATGAAAAGTTGGAGAGAATAGCACTCCTAAAATTGTTTCTAGAAGTAAATAATACTAATTGCATTAGATCGAAAATAATAAAAACATATGAGAAAATTGGAACTGAGTTGTTACTGTTATATAAATTCCTACCTGGAATATGGAGGCTATGCCAGAGAACAGTACTAGTTCTATTAATCTACAAAATTGAAGCAGCAAATCCTGAAATTTATTACAAAGCTAACACACTGCTGTCGAAATATTAGTAATGGGAAAGCTGTGGAACCTTTGGTGTGTTACAGACATATAAAAGTTCTGTACCCTAATACCAAATCATTCTTTTTTCACTCAACGCACGTTTCATCAGCGAAGCTGTCATCATCAGGAGTAAACCAAAACTAATTTGGTCCAATTTTATGGCCATCACGCTCTCCCGATTTAAACCCATAGAGCTTTTTTTACTAGAGTTGCCTGAAAGATAACATCTATTCGATACCAATATCAAGAATTAGTGAATTATGTCAAAAAATCTTGGATGTTGCCGTCGAAAATTTTGGAATGATTTTAATATATGGTCCTTGTTGGGAAAAGTACTAACATGGCTTTTTAATTGGAAATTCTGTACATTTTTTATACAAAGGGCTAATTGAATTCTCAAATAATTATTTATGTATATAGGGAAACGGCGTTACACACAGTACGACTCCCGATTTCGAGTCTCTGTGAGCTACATTTTCCTAAAACATTTTCAGTTATATGTACTATATACACAAATAGTTATTCCGTAATTCAGTCAGTTGAGTGGAGCGCAACCGACGAAGCTTCTCGACTAGAAACAATATATTTTCTTGCGTTCAATGGATTGAAAAACCTCGAAAGTTAGAATTGAATTTTGTTCCCGAAATTTCGTTAAATAATTTTAACAGTATATATTATTTGTGATAAAACAACATACATTGCGAGTTCATTTGGAATTGTACTTTGTACTGGAACAGTTTTGTTGTCACAATTGTAATTATAATATTGAATAATTTGGTCAAGTGCAAGTTGGACTAGCATACTAAGGGTTCCATACCACCTTCAAGATTCTAATATTCCAGTTTGAGACAAGCAGAAAATGAGTGCATTTTCTTATTTTTACCCTAATATCTTTTAAAGGAAGCGTTTGAGATTTATAAAAAATATACACTTTTATTTTCCACACATAGACTTTTTATTTTATATACTACATAATTCGCTTGATTTTTATAAAAATATGTATTTAATTTTCTAATTTGGTCCCCCAAATTAACATTAGGGTTTTATTTTACTAATAAACTTTCAGGGAAGCCTTTTATAATCTACTGTCTGAATTTTAGGCTCTGTTGATTGGAAGATAAAGGGGAAAATGGGTTAAGGTTTAAACCGATTTAAGTCGATGTTTAATATTTTTGTACCAATCTTTTAAACAAATGATTTAAAAATATGATATATTTTTAATTCACATATTGAGCCTTTTATTTGATACATTACATGATGCGTTTGAGAATTTAATTTTTATTTTCCATTTAATTCTATAATAAGTTACCAAAATTAAAATTGGGCTTTTCTACTAATTTATCTTATAAATATCAAGTGAGCTCTAGTACCCCTAATTATATTAGGTAGAATGGTTTCAGAAATAAAGCGGGAAATGAGAATTATTTATATATTTCTCCTTATAAATTATAAACAATTAATTTATAAAATATGAAAAATATATATGTGTATTCCTCATAATGAGCCCTTTCATTTGATGTATTGCATGAAGCGTTAAAAAATATTTTTTTAGTTTTCCGTTTAATTCTATAATTTGGCCCCCAAAATTAATATTAGGGATTTTTTCGTATTTTTCCTGTAAACAAAAATTTTTAGGTGTTATAGTTTGGCAAATAAACGGGGAAATGGGTATTTTTTTCTAAATTTTTGTTAATATATTTTAAAATATTATTTTATTAGATTACATGATGTTCTAGAAATAATTTTAACATTATGTTTTCCATTTAATGCTGTAATTTGCCCCCTAAAATTAATATTAGGTGTTTCTCCTTATTTTTCCAGTAAAGTTCAGGTGAGGTCCTATATTCCTAATTTTTTTTCAGATTTTTACGTCTTATTGCTTCGGAGATAAAAAATATGAAAAAAATATGTATGTATTTGTCATAATGAGTCCTTTGATTTAATATATTACGTGATGCGTTAGAAACAATTTCAATTTTATATTTTTTATTTAATTCTGTAATTTGCTCCCGAAAATTAATATTAGGGGTTTCTCTTTGTTTTTGCGGTAAAATTGAGGTGATGACCTATATCTCCAATTTTTGGAAAATTTTACGGCTTAAAGTTTCGTAGATAAGATAGGGGGAATGGCTATAAACTAATTTTGTTAATATCTTTCAAATAATTTATTTTAAAAATATGCAAAAAATATATTTGTTTTCGCCAGAATGAGCACAATTACATGATGTGTTTGAAACAATTTTAATTTTTTATCTTCCATTTAGTTCTGTAATTTGCCCCCCAAAATTAATAGTAGAGGTTTCTTTTTATTCTCCTTATTTTTCCTGTAAAACTCAGTTAAGACCCTATATCTTTCCAAATTTTGCTTTGTATAGTTTAGAAGATAAAGGAGGAATGGTCGATTTTTTTAGCTTTTCCCCCCAGAAGTACCCCTAAAATCAAAATTTTTTCATTCACCTAACTATACATTCCGTCCAGTAGTTTAGGGGGAAATTGTTGTGATGTTGAAGCTGGAGAAATCTGGAGTGATAATCTGGGGTATTCTTTTTGAACGTTTTTCAATAAGGTACGTATATCTTTAAGAAAATGATTACGATTTTTTCAATTATTTTTCCCTGGCTATTCATAAACTGGTCTCTCTGAACTTTCCTTCTAACAGGTTAGTCACACCACTATGTGGATTTTCCATGTATGTTCCATTAGAGCAATGGTTAAAATGGCTGCAATTTAATTTAAATTCAACAGTTCAAATGATTTTATGATGGTGAAATTACAGGTATCAGAAATAAGTTCATGAGCCCAAAATCTACTAGCCAGCCAAATGTTGGGCATCTAAACATGCGTCTCTTGACTACTATTCGTACGTCAAGGACGTTATTCAATTAAAGCATAATTGAATAAAAGCTTCATTTTTCTCTTTAATGGTAGACTTCATAAATACTACCACAATGATTTTTGCCGTTTTCGCTATTTACAAACAGTTGATAGATTTGAATTATTATTAAGTCGACTCCACCGAAAATCACGTTCTCAAAAATTGGTTCGATCGGCCGACGAGAACCCCACCTGAAAAGCTCTCGCAGGAGGACAGACGGACTTGCAATAAACAAACGAGCATCACAACATCGGTATATCCATCGTTGCGAAATAATGAAGCGGCAGTTCCAAAGCCAACTGCGTTTAGTGTATTTCGATAGTTAACTCGATGCACACGCTTTTTTCGACCATCTAGCGTGCTTAAGATCAATGCGTGATTGTTTATTTGATTAACGGGTAGCTTCCAGTAAACGTTGTGCGAGATAAATTTAGACTCTATACAATTTTTTGAAAAATATTTAAAAAACTTTTTTGGTGATTTTTCCTGTTCTTATTGGATACTATTTGGGAATAGCAATTTGAATTCAACATGGTCTGTGGAAAAATCTTGAGCATGGTAAGTAAGCACGGAAAAAATTATTATAAATTACTTTAATTCTAGTTAGTTTTGGTGGAGGAGCCGGGGAAGTAAAATTTTATTTATTTAATTTTTATTATTTTATTATTTAATTTAATTATTGGTTAATGATACTAATGAGCTCCAATTTTTTGTTAGCATCGGCTACTCACTGAACAAAATAATTTCATTGCTATCTCTCAATTCTAGTTAATTTTTATTAGTAATAATTAATATTAATTTTATTTTACTAAAATAAATTTATAATAATACAAATTAATGCTAGATATGAAGACGAACATTTTATATCACTTTTCAAATATTAAGAGATAATATAAAACTAATTAGTTCATCAATTTTTAGATTTTTCCTTCATATGACTATTTATTATTATCAATTATTATGTAAACATTTTTTTATAGAAAAAATATGTATGTACATATATGTATGAAAAAACATGTATTTACATATATATCAAATAATTTAAGTTATTTCTAAATATCATTTTATATTCATGTAAGGAAAAACACACTTATAGTAGTTATATAATATAAAATATATTGCATAAGTTGTTATTAATCTCAAAATTAAGAGTTAAATTGAGGACAAAATAGTACAGAAATTTAATAATTTTTCATTTAAAATTATATAATATAATTAAACAAAATTGAATTTAATTGTTATCTTTATTAATTTTAAAATTAAATTAAAATAAGTGTTTACCTTCTGTGTATTTCAATTTAGAATTAACCTTGATAGCCTGACATAAGTTTTGTAACAATAATGTTAACTGTCAAAATATTACATTCGAGGACCCCCAAAATAGTAATTTATTAAAATTAATTTTAAATTTTCTGTTGAATTACCCCAGTTTTGTTCAAATATGAAGTTTTATGAGTTGCTTTGTTCAAAATGGGAGGATTACAGCTACATGATACTATACCACCCAAATTATTTGTTTTCAAATGGAAATAAGCACTAACCTATCCTAAAATATAGTTTTTTTTGAGAATTACAATTTAGATTGTCCTTAACATTACGGCAAATTCACTATTATTTCACTGTATCTCAAGGGCAACAAGTTTGTCCAGATTTGTGGGTTTGGTCACTACCAAGCTAGAACAAACCACTTTTTTTTGAAGATATTGAAACTTTAGATCATTATCTCAAAAAGTTGTTTGACTATATTGTTTATATCTACAGCAAATCTAATAGATCTAACATGGTTTGATGTAGAAGGTCATAACAAACTAGAGTGGTTCTACCAAACAAGTTTGATTCAACCAAATTGAGTAAATTTTGAAAGTCATATGACACTGCAGTAATATGTCAGTAACACTTTGGTGCATCAGAAGTGCTCCAGAATTCATATTTGGTCTGCACGTGTTGGTTCAATTCTAAGATGTATTGTTTTTAAGGATTAATTTTACAAACATTTGACCAAAGGATACCAAACATGTCCAAATTTTAAGAATAATCTATGTATGTGTCAAAGACCAATTATTTTCATACAATTATTTATTACAACCAGAACTTCATTTCCTGTTTTAAAATTTCTGATTAGTGATATTTGAAGACACAAATATTGTCTGATAAACATGAAGTTATGTTTAGTATTGAATTGCTTTAGATGAAATGAGTGTAAAACTCAATTACTAGATTTTTTAAATATTATTATTGAGTTTTAAGATTTTTGGGAATTTGAAAATTATATATTTTCGGGGATTTTAAAAGGTTAAATATAGAGGATTCATTTTTCACTTGCATGTATTCAAAACGGTGAATCATGAATTGAATGTAGCAAAACTTCCTTTTTTGACTTGAAGGAAATTAAATTTTTCAATTTTCACGCCAATATCTTTTGTTTCCAGAAATAATATCTTCTAAAAACAGGTCCCTACCTTCCACTATCAGATTTTAAATGATTGAACTCCTTTTTACTCACACCAGGAGATATTACATCTAATTAGTACCGATTTTATTTCATCTAGCATAGATATAAACATGACTGTACCGCACATCCCATGAAAGTTTTTCCAAAATAAAATATAGCCTGTATTCACTGATGTAGTAAAGCCTTCTATTCAAACATCGTTTAAAATCATTCAGTAGTTCCAGAGAGTATCCTGTAGATAAACAGTTAAACAAACTTTTTTTTTGTTAAACTAGAAATATCTTCTCAATTAAACATTATTATTATTAAATAGTGAATGCTATCAGTTTCTTTCGTGAAAATGTTGAATAAATATAAAAGCAAATATATTTAGTAGAAAACACCGAACACAATGATTTGAATTTAATATACATAACTATGTAACTAGGTTAATGAGAAACTAATTGTTCAGCATAAAAATCGATTAATATTATTAAAGAGTTTCACAGTAATATCAATAACAATTCTAGAAGCACGTCTTAGTATTTAAAACTGGAAAAGGTTGCTAAGGGTAAGACATTAGTAAAATTTTCTTTGCACTATCTGTCAATCATGCCATTTTTTCAACACAATGAATTAACTAATTTACTTAATCGATAACTGTCAATTTAGTAATTAGACCAATCAATAGAGCAAAAATTAACTGATAATGTGTAAAAAAATACTATCAGGATACCGACTGTGCCGTCACATTAACAAAGATTCCTAGCGATATTTTGCTATGTTTTCCACTCGCAACTATGTTTTTTTACTTTGTTATAAACAATTGAAGCAAGAAAATTACGTTTTTTTTTCTTAGCATATTTATAAAATCAAAAATAATAAACTAATCTCAATGGTGTCAACAGGTCAATTGTAAAGCATGAAAATGCCAATGAAATGAGCCCAGGCTCGATTCGATTGGATCATTAGTAACAGGGAAAAACAAAAAATACCGAAAAATTTAGCACTTTTTAAAAAAATCCTATCTTCGTCACTTTGGTTGTTGTAGAACTGGGCTTGTAGGAACTGATAGTAATTTACATCTATTTTGTGTATGCCAAAACCAGGCGCTACCGGCTTATTAGTTTTTGAACAATTGTGATATAAAGTTTTCTCTTGACTATTTTTGCATTGTGCCCCTATGCGTCATAGATAATCAAATTTCAATTTTGAAAAAAGTTGTTGAAAGTAGAGGTGTCATTCTACAAAGCCTCTATTCTCATTTTTCACTAAATGTCTGTGAACTATCTGAAAAATGTTAGCAAACATGACAAAAAATGGGCGAGCGTATGAATGTATCCAAGAAGTGGGGGAAACACGGTTGTTGAGAGGAAGTTTATAGTAATATATAGTAGAGGCACATACATACATCGTTTTAGTATTTAAAATCCTCACAAGTAAGAATTTTTTTAATGACCGCTCTCTTTCGATGTTCCGTAAACCCAAAATCCACAAATTAAAGCAAAAACATTTCCGAGAAACCATTTACATATAAATATATTAATAAACTCATTTGATATAATAAAATCTAACAAATCACTCCGTATAGAAGTTTTTTTAACGATTAAATTCTTTCACAATCTGTCAGAGTGACAGTTACTATGGATAATAATTATTGTCAGCAGTTCCCCTCAACAACCGTGTGCCCCCACTACGCGAACACATTCATACGCTCACCAAATTTTGGTGATGTTTGCTAAAGTTTTTCGAATATTTCACATATATGTAACGAAAAATAAAAATAGAGGCGTTGTAGAATGATACCTCTACTTCCAATATCTCTATTCTGAATTGATATTTGACGATCCATGTCGCATGGAGACACACTGCAAGAATAGTGGACTAAAAACTTCAGATCGCAATTATTCAAAAACTAATAAACTGATAGCGTCTGGTTTAGTCACGCATAAGGTAGATATCAATTACTATCAGTTCCCACAAGCCCAGTTCTACAACTTCGATAGTGACGGAGTTATGATAATATAAAGAAAACCGCTAAATTTTCCTGTATTTTTTGTTTTTCCCTGTTACTAAAGATCTTATCGGATCGATCCTGGGCTCATTTCATTGGTATTTCCATTCTTTACAATTCACCTGTTGACACCATTGAGATTAGTTGATTATTTTTCATTTTATAAACACGCAACGAAAAAAAAACGCAATTTTCTTGTTTCAAGTGTTTATAATAAAGTAAGAAACCATCGTTGCGAGTGGAAAAGGTAGCAAAATATCACTACAAATCATTCTTAATGTGATGGCACAGGCAGTATCCTGATAGTATTTTTTGCACGAACAAATCTCTATTGATTGGTCGATAATCGCAAGGTTATACTAAGGCAGGTTAGGTACGAGATCCAATAGTTCTAAGTTAGTTTATCAATATTCGACAATTACTTACAAAAAAATAAAATTGTTACGTATAAATTCACTTTTCTCTGAACAAGCATACGATAGTGTAATCTTAAGTTTTTGATTGAGTTAGTTTTTTCGCTAAATCATTTTTCTTATAGAGGAGTAGAAAGTAGTTCCTAGCGGCAAAATATAACAAAAGCAATAGATTAGTGTGGAATTTATCATAGCGATGCCAGAAGTACATACGCTAGCTTTATTTTACCGAAGACAAACCAATCTATCGTTAATGCCCATGCCTTGCACATGGAGTATCCAGAGGGCGCACCATGTACGCTACATAATTTTCCAATCTATATATCTTTCCGAATTAAGACCAAATACCCCAAGGATTTTGTAATTTTTGCTCTTAGGCCAGTTATGAATTTCTTTGACGTTGTTTTCATTCTTTTAGATCACTGTAGTCCAAGACCTCCTTCTGGATCATAGAATTTTTCTTAAAGTTAAGAACTTAGTCAATTTTTTTGTAGTATAATGAGCCCTCCCCTTCTGTTCCACCAATCTTCTCCCATATCATACCTCTTCTATTTTTCCTTCACTGTCAAAGTGGTATTCTAATGGCATTGTTGATGGTGTTGTTCTTTTTAGAATGTCCTTGTCTGCTGCTACGACTATTCTTCTCACTTTTTGTTGAATGTTGCTATTGCTATATATTATTTCTATATGTAAGAATATTTTGCAACATGTTGGGTATTATTGTGCAAATTTTTCATGGAGTTTCTGTCACTAGAAATAATACTTCCAAATGCCCCTATATCTGATCCCTAATCCCTAATCCTTTTCATTTAGTTTTTCTGTTCGGTTTCTAAGGGGGGGGGAGGTAGGTCCCGATATGTACTTCATCTGTCTTATGCCACTTATTTTTTTAAGAAATATTTCATAGTACTTTTTTCACTATATGAAATTTTCTTACCGCAAATTGAAAGAATTACATGCTAGGAATTTTTTTACTCAAATTCCTACTAAACTATGGTATTTTTTGCACTTTAAAATTTCATAAAAAAGAGTAATAATACCTGAGTAGTTATCACTGTCAGATGGGAAATATTTTAAGTAATTTATAAAATTAATAATATAAAAATTTCTTTATTTAATTATTTATTTAAATAAAACAGCTATATAATTTTTTTTAATATCATACTTGTAAACTATAGCTTATTTTTTTGAAATTTTATTAAAATTTTAAAAGTAAGTTGATCATTCGTCATTTTTTAACATTTTGTATGAAATGTGGTAACGAATCACTGAGAATACAAAGATTTATTTACATTATGCTTGTAGGCGCTTTCTTTCAATTTCAATTCTCTGTATAGAATAGTTATTGCATTAATTTGATAAATATTGTGTCGAATTGTTGGAAAGTACATTTATGTTGTACTTCGCTATTCAAATTGGCACCGACTTTAGAAAAAGTATTTAATTTTTGAAGACGGTTTTTGTTTCTTTAAATGTATTTATTTTACAATTTTTAGTGATGCAATAGCTTAATTGGATGCAGTTTTCAAAACTGGAATAACAACAGAATGATAATTATTTAAGTATGTCTTGCGTAGACCAATACTGATAGATGAACCGATAACTTCTGCAGTATGGAATCTATAGGGTTGTTTCAATTAGAGCAATAACCTATACACAACCAGTTATTTACAGTAATATTACTGTGCCGGTTGTGTATTGCTTATTTCTTGGGTTGGAACACCCCTTATGTTTAGTAAACTCAACTAATTACCGAATATATCATCACTACCAAAACGCCAGTCAGCCAAAGATCTCCCTGTATAATAAATAATGAATAATTGTTTATAATTACGCGGAAGATGTCTTGAAGTGGAAAATGTTCCTACGTATGCATGTGCTAACGTTTTTTAACACTTAATTTATAGTTATTATTCTCAGTAAAACGTCCTTGTTTTCGTCAGTTTAAAACTCGGATCTCTTGCTGCACTGCCGTGTTTGGTTAATTGCTGTCCATTGAACTTTGCTTACCAACACTTTAAGAGTGGTAACCTTCTCGCCAAAGTAGTATTCCCTAACAAATTTACTTTCAATTAATTGCTGTGGTCGATTCACTGTTCGTTAATTAAAATTTAATTGTTTGCTGTAATTATTATGGAATTAGTTTGGTAAAAAAATGTTTAAATAACATGCAACGTTAATTAGATGACAGTTAATTTGTGATGATAACAGATGATAATGTTCGAGAGAGTGTTTATAATGTCCAGACAATGAACATTAAAGTGTTTTATTTCTAGTAAATAAGGCATTATTTATAACAACTGTATAAAAGAAAAAATGAATTAAAGTATATGTGTTTTTAAGTGGCACTTTTATAATTTGAAATGTATTAACATTGAAAACTTAATCTGTTGTCAGATATACAGGGGTAATTTCTTTTCCCTAAAATTTTTGCAGCACAAACAAGTGTGGACTGAAAAATTTTGGTCTTTAATAATTTAAATTTTTTAATTTATAGTATTTTCTTAATAAAGATCGAATTCTCTCAACAAGAACATCTGGGTAGGCCATTTTCGATACAAGATTTTTTATAACATCCATTGGCCCTCTTATATTTTTCCGAAAGTTTATGAAAAAAGCCGGAAAATTCTCTCTAGACGGAGGTGCATGTACGTGCGACGTTATTTATAACCAAATTATTGACTATCGTTAGAGTTAATACAAATTATTATGGCTGATACGGAAACTCATCCGTGTCTAATTCATTACCACAAACCCAAACGGTGGTGAAGAAGGAAATAAAGTCAAGAACTCAAGGGTAAACTCTCTCATTTACCGACATCTGAGATTGTCAACAACGCTATCGAAGGTTTAAAGGAACGTGGTGGATCATCTTTGCAAGCCATCAGGAAATATATGCTGCCAACTACAAGGTCGATTCAGAGAAAGTACCGCCTTTCATCAAGAAATACTTAAAGTCTGACGTCGCTTCATGAGTTTTAGTTCAAAATAAAGAAAAAGGTGCCTCCGGTTTCTTTAAATTGGCAGCTTCGTCCTCTTCAGGAGCTTCAGCATCGAAACCGACCAGCGGCGAAAAAAAAATCTTGGGCTGGAGGTAGAGCAAAGAAGACACCTGCAAAATAAGCAGCTTCCAGTGATAAATCCAAGCCGATAAAGAAGCCAGCGGCTGCGGGAGCACAAAAAAAACGGCCAAAAAGACTACAGCTGCAACCAAACCTAAGAAAGTTGCCGCAACTGAAAAAAGGACTTTTTCTCCGAAATCCACTCCATTGACAACAACTTCATCGTCATCATAATCAGTTTCGCTTGTATCTTAAGCGATATCCCCTTCGAAAGAAGGCAAAGATGGCAGCTTCTCCCAAGAAGAAGCAACAAATAGAAAACAATTTCATCGACATTATTTACGCTCTAAATTAAATTCAATACGTCAAGAAAATTTGTTTTCTATTTTTTATAACACTGAACAAATTACAGAAGTACGTCTAATTTAAGATAATAAAATAAAAGGATCGGGGTTTACCTCAGGGTTAGGGCAGATTTTTCTCAGTTATTTATTATTATTTATATTTAGTATATATATATATATATATATATATATATATATATATATATTTCACATTTTACGTTGTTACCTGATTTTAAAATTACGTTTTAGTTAGATATGTAATTAGCTAGCTCGATTTCTTCATCAAGTTCTAGCTGAACTGTTTCATTGTTTACTCAGTGTCAGATAGAGCTGATTTGGCAGTGGACAGTTTTTGCTTCCCTCGAAGTCATTTTATTGTCCCATTTGTTTAATTTTCCAGAGAAAGTCATCGGAAGAAAGCCGCCATCAGTTGAAAGACTAATTACATAAATATTTATTATTTCACAAAATGTTTCAGTTGGTGGTAATCTGGTAGTGGCAATTTACCTACGAACTGCCAGGCTCTATCACCAAAACTAACTATGTAGCATCGTAACAACGCTAGCACCTGGGAAGCCTATGTACGTTATATACCGTCCAAATCAGTTTGGGTATGAGGATTCATGCTTACATAGGACACAATAGTAGCCTCACGCAACAATCTTGTTGAAGATCTAGGCATGTACAATAATGAGATCTACACTCGGTCTCGGGACATCTCGTGTGTCTAAGTGCCAAGATCTTAGCGAAATGTACACATTTCATTATTGTTACGGTAAAAGAGTAACTGAACCCAGAAAATTCCATAAAAAATTACTTAATTGATTTATATATGGCTAGGAAATGAAGTACTTTAGTGCATTCAGTCAAATTGGTCTTAGAGCGTCAATACTCTGTGTTACCAACAGCCGAAGTTATAATTTACTTTTTAGTAAAAACAAAAACAGTCGGCAGGTGCAAATGATACTTACATTTTCAAAATGTATTTAAATATTTGCATATTGGCCAACACGCCTACAGCTGACAGTCACAAAATTCGAAATTCTTTACACCAAACTCAAAGGTCACTTTTACAAGGCGTTGAGTAAAAAACCTGCGATAACAGATTGGAAATTATGGAGTAGTAGTACAGCAGTACTGCTAGTAACGGAACATGGTGGATCATCTTTGCAAGCTATCAAGAAATATTTGGTTGCCAACTACAAGGTCGATGCCGAGAAAGTAGAACCTTTCATCAAGAAATACTTGATCGGCTGCCGCTTCAGGAGTTTTAGTTGAAACTAAAAGAAAAGGTGCATCTAGCTTATTCAGATTGGCAGCCCCGTCCTATTCATTAGTGTCAGCGGTGAGACCGGCCAGCGGCGAAATAAAAAATCTGGCACTGGAAGTAGACCAAAGCGGGCAGTGTCCAGCGATAAACGTAAGATTACAAAGAAGACATCAGCTCCAGGAGCAGCGGCCAAAAAGACTACAGCTGCAAACAAAGAAAGTTGCCGCAATTGCAAACAAGAATTCAATTCCGAAATCCACACACTCAACAACAACATCGCCGTCATCATCATCTGTGTCACTTGCATTTAAACCAAAGTATCCATATAAATAAAAAAAACAGTAAGAGCGGCCCAACTAAAAAAACTAAACAAAACAGCCAAATTAGCGGCATCCCCTAAGACGAAGAAAGAAGTTTATTCCAAAAAGAAGAAGTAAATAGTAAACAGTTTCATTGACATTATCTTCACTCCACTATTGTGAAGGTACTACTAGTACAGTAGCTTCACATTACACACCGAACCTAGTGATAAGTAAGCACCTTTCTTCTTAAAAACCTACGTTCTCCGAAAGTACCTATGAATATGAACTTTTTCATATTTTAGGTGACGAATCTTATAACTCAGAAATGTTTGTAGTTATAATTTTACATTTTAGACAAAGGGAAATTTAGTTTCTTCCATTTGACAGTTACCACATTATTGAAAAAGAACTATATTTAAATACTCAGGTTATTATTTGAAAATGAATTGAAATGTTTAATACTATGTAGCGACATGGTGTTTGTTTCCAAAGAATAATTAGGCAGACGTTCCAATTGTGAACACAAACAAGCAGACCGTATAAGAAGAGGTTGGATAAAATAAATAGATGACGTCACATACGGAACCAGTTTTAAAATCGTTATGGTAACACAATACCTATATCATCAATTTATATTTGAAATGTTTTTTTATTTTTTTTTCTTTTTTGAGGATTAATGGTTAATCTAAGTTGCTTGTTTTGTGAATAATAGTATGTCTCTCACAAAGAGTTATAGATAGCGAAAGTTTCCAATAAATTATGAAGTCATTTGCTGTAGATTCAATGTAATATATGGTTAATTAAGTGAATATTGATCCGGAAGAAGCGATACAGCAGTAAATGCACTGCAATTGGAGTGGGGTACCATCCTACAAAGGTTTGTCTTTATTGATACAGAACAGAAAACATTTTAAGATGAAGAAGAGAAAATTGTGAAATTTGTATGCTTTTTTTAATTTTTTTGGCGAGTAAATTTTTCCTTCCTTCGTTTGATCCCATACATTTATTGTAAATTGTCATTGGCCGGGAGCCTACATGTAAATGTCTTTATTCGTACTACAATAACTCACAACACATCTGACTTCAATACATTTACCTCAACAATGATAATCAATACCCAAACCAGATAATTTCTCTCTCTCTCTCTCTCTCTCTCTCAGATCGCAGCATTTTTCATAAAGAAAAGCTGGAAGAAACAAAATAAAGCCAGTGATTTTAAAAAAATTATAACTTGGGTGTAACAGCTTAAACCTAAATTTGCCTCATATTGAAAGCTTATAACGTTGAGATTAATAACGCTAAAGATCGATATTCTTTTTTGAACTATGTATATATTTGGGTCTTTATGCTTTATTCACTTATTTTTTTATTTTATTCTTTATTGGATAAAACCATTTGCTGCATTGTTAACCCATGTACATGTGCACAAATTTCAACTGAAATATGGAAAATAAAATGTTCCTTGTAATAAAATTAACACGTAATTCTTCTCCGATGATTATAAAAGACAATGATTATTTAGATAATAAACGGCACGCTATTTACAGGACGAGGCAACCTTGGACTCCTGGCTTTTAACTATTCTAAACACTGAAATCACTTTCAGACGTCTATCACTTTATAAGCGTCTTTAGGGACCTAACGGAAAGAAATAAATCTGGTTAAAATGGTAGATTTTTCACTAAACTAAATTTCCTATACTACGACGCACACAAACGACCGGTCACCTCGCCATTTTGGCCGGAAGTGATTCTCTACAACCTTCCTGTAAACGGCATTACGATTCCTTCATTACTTTTCATTATATAAGTAAAAAACATTTTTTTTATTATTATTTAAATAGTTTACTTATACGAGTTTGTTATTAAAATCTTAAGCCTGCAATACCAAGGTGTAGACAGTTTATTTGCATTGTCTTGCCGTCGCTTGCCTAGTTGACCGAGATAAGTCAATCGCCAACGTGTATAGAACTCATTTGGCGTAGCTTATTACAACTTGCGACCACTTGCCGCACTTTGGAACGTTGTCGTTTGTTCGGCACAAATCAATGCGCTCGCGCACACTCTGCCAATCGTGTTCACATATTTGTTCGTGTATTATTGTTGACGTCCGTCTTCCATATTTTTTCAATTCACAATATAAACTGAGCAAGCCCAACGTATGGGCATCGCTTCAAAACTCGGCTATATTGGCCATTTGCATTGGTTTTAGACAAACTTCGAGGCAGTACTACTTGCCTTGTATTAATTTGACTACGCTGGCGTTGGCCTAAGCTCGGCCAACGTGTATTGCAGCCATTGGCAATTATCTATAAACTGTCACTGACATGATGGCATAAGCAAATTGATGTTGAATTGTATGTGCGAAAATTAGTTCAATTAATAATTGCTGAACTTTGTTACAAAAATCATCTAGAGTAATGCAATATAAAGCAAGGTTGAATGTAGAAGAGGCTGAGCTAGAGAAAATTATCCACTGTAAGAGAACAGTCCATCTAATGTCGCATTCATCGCTAAGAATGGGCCCAAACCTTGGTGAGGACACGGCTCTTAAAGAAGAGAAGAAATTGCTGTACTGCGAAATATATAAATAGTCGTTTAATTAAAACTTTTTATAAATACAAAAGCTTATTCATCAAATAACCTTGTAGAAACCCTCAAAATACCTCCAGGATATTTACACCGTAAAAATCGTTTCTGTTGGTCGGATTCATCATGAGATGAGAGAGATCACGAAATCGAAATGTACAAGTCATAAAATTAAATATTTAAACTATTTCGTAATTGAAGTCGTGCGATGATGATCCTGTTGATGTTATTCCAAATGACCTTTCAGGTTATAGCTGTGACACCGGAGGCTAAATAACTATTGCGAGCAATAAATTATTGCTTGTGCTCGTGGTATGTTTATTATGTATCGAACATCGTTAGCTTTGGGATTGTAATACTGCGACAAGCCGTACATAACTTTCCTAATATGGCTCGTCACTTATGTATTTCAGATATTATATGCTAAAGAAAACTTTAGCAAAACGTAAAGTAATATTTGAGTAATTTGGACGAAGAAGAATGTTACACAATAAACAAACAAATTAAAATATATATGTGTTGAAATCTTGAAATTGATATTATCAATTTACAGATCTTGCAACAGTTATGAAGATGAGATTTGATTTTGAAATAAAGGTGAAACATATTGCTGAGAATCCCTTGGGTTCCAACAATTTAATGACACCAAAAAAATCGTCTTTATTTACTAACAAATTCACTAGTAAATTTCATTAACTACTTTTTTTATGTACAATTACACTTCGATATTAGCTCTATTACTTCTTGGCTATTTACCGAACACCACCGCTGCTGTCGGGCCGCATATAGAGGGTGAGTTTGTTTTGATGATCAGTATGGGGATCTCGGAAACTAGCGAAGATAGAGCAGTGGTTAAACTGGGAAAGATTTTCAGTGTTAATGGCCCAATTTAATGACACTTTCGAATTTTTGTAAAAAGTCGTGTCTTACTAGATATTTTGAAAAAACGAAATTCTGGCGATTTAGTCAAATCCCTCTAGCTCCTTTGTTTTTAATTTTATAAAAAAAGTGTTAATATCAAAATTGAAGGGAATTGTATCCCGAATATGATAGTCATGTCCTCGTTTGCGTGACAGCTCTTGTTTTCGAGATATGACACAAACTTATCTTTTTTAAACGGAAACCATAGTTGGCTATGACCTCAAAAAATCGGACATTTTTAGAGCTTTCCAACGATATACAACTCGATATAGTTATTCATAAAAATAACGGAGTTTTGGATGCTTTTGTCTCTTATTTTCACTTTTAACGTAGGTAGCCATAAAAAAGATTGTTTTCACTTTGACGTTTCCTCATTTGAGAGTAATTCCATTAGTAGTGCTGATCTGACAGTCGATATAGACAAGTGTTCGTGATAAAATGGAATATTCTAACGACGAAAAACTGAATATGGTGGAATGTTATATCATATGCCATAACAATTCAGTTCGTGCAGCTGAGGAATACTTTCATATATATTTTAATCGTCGTCAACCTGCCCTATGTACATTTAAGAGGCTTTACGATAGTTTACGCATATATGGATCTTTTACTAAACCACCAAAGGAACGTAACCAAATTAACCAAGCAGCACAAATAAATGTGTTGGCAATGGTAAATCAAAATCCATCTACATCTTTCAGTTTCTCAAACTTTGCATGCTGGTGACGAACATCGACGTATTTTGCTTTGTACATGGTTTAGAGACATGTGCCTTGACAATCCACATTTTCCATTAAATGTGTTATGGTCGGATGAAACTAGATTTACTAACTGCGGTATGTTCAATTGACACAATGAGCATATCTGGGATAAGGAAAACCCTTTCCATGTAGAGCAAAGACCACCCCAAATAAAATTTGGTTTTCATGTTTGGTGTGGTATCATAGGGTCTACTGTTCTGGGGCCTTTTATCTATGACGAATCACTTACTGGGGAGCTCTACTTACATTTCTTGCAATACACTTTACAAGACATTTTGCATATTTGAGAACTCGTTTAGAAACTGAGTGGTTCCAACATGATGTAGCACCTGCCCATAACTCTCATAACTCGTTATTAGTAAGACAACACTTAAATAATATCTATCCAAATTCTTGGATAGGAAGAAATGGCCCACGCGAATAGCCACCCCGGTCTCGCGATTTGGCAGTTATTGCCTTCTATTTATGTATCCAAGTATACAAAAGAGAGTATGAGACAGTCCTAAGGGAGGCGGTATTACAAGCAATTGAAGAAATTGATAGGCGGTCTGTGAGGAAAGCGCTAATGTAAATCTTAAAAAGATGCATTTTTTGTCTAAATAACAATGGTGGACTTTTCGAACATAAATTGTAACCATTATTGTGTACTTTAATTTCTTAAATTTTTAGTAAGTACCTACTTATTTAGTTTTTTCGTTATATCTGATAATAAAAAAATCGTTCAATGTGTTTTGGAATAGTTATTAATAAATCAATCTATTTCATGGCTAACTACGTTAAAAGTGAAAATAAGAGGGAAAAGCATCTATAACTCCGTTATTTTTATGAATAACTATATCGAGTATTATATCGTTGAAAAGCTCTAAAAATGTCCGATTTTTTGAGTTCATAGCCAACTATGGTTTCCATTCAAAAAAAGATAAGTTTGTGTCATATCTCGAAAACGAGGGCTGTCACGCAAACAAGTACGTGACAATCATATTCGGGATACAATTTCATTCAATTTTGATTTTTAGTCATTTTTATAAAATCAGAAACAAAGGAGCTAGAGGGATTTGACTAAATCGATAGAAATTGTTTTTTTTTCAAAATTTCTAGTGAGCCATGACTTTTTACAAAATTCAAAAGTGTCATTAAATTGGGCCAGTATAACTGCAAATCTTTCCCAATTTAACCATTGCTTTATCTATTTCCGCTAGTTTCCGAGATCCCCATACTTATCATAAAAAAAACTCACCCTGTATATTCCACCGTATTCACTCTCGAATGATCCCGTGGTAATTCTGTGTCACTAGAAAAAAAACTAAAAATTGCGGAACGTTTTTATACTAACAATCATAGGTTGATGAATAGAATCGAATAGCGACCTGATATATCAATATTTGAGAATCGGAAAAATGGTAATGTATTCAATTTCACACGACATAAGAAAATAAATACCAATACCTTGATGTTAATGCTGATTTCGTATTAAATTATTAGATTCCTATTACGGCAGTAAACTTCGCTAAACGTTTAATTTTAATGTTACTATCTCTTATTTTTCTTACCATCGAGATTTTTGTGTGCTGCAGATCCCGAAATTTTAAATTTATATATTATTTAATAATTTGAAGTTTTCTCTATTACGAAACCGAAACCTTTGAAAATATATAAGCTTTTCCTCAAGTTTGGTATCATTCTCAAGATATCCATAAATATAATACCTAACTGTTTACCTACTACAATTTTATAATCCAAGATTTCAGAGTGATCAGACATAACTTATTTTCACAAAGATGAAACCTTTGGTTTTCAGTAGCGTTTCATATGCTTTGAATACCTGCCTGGTTGTGGAGTTTGGTCTGTGACACCTGGGCAGGTACCAGGTAAGAACAGTGACTAAAAAAGAGTTACGTAACTTAAATTTGTATGGCTGATTTTTTTTTATATTTTTTGACTCTATAAAGTTCCACAAAAAAAATAATGAATTTTACTTACATTTACATGTCTGATTTTTTAATATGTTATTAAGGTAATTATTACAAAGTTATATTTCGTCAGTCAGACAAATTGTAATGTCCAAACATCTTTTAACCACAAAAATTATTCCGCCGTGAGTATGAACGCGAGAGTACTATCGGCAAAGATGTCAAAATAAAGTATTTAAATATTTAAAAAATGCTTACTGCTTTTGATTCAAAATTTTTGCATCTCTACTTAAGTTAGATGAACTTCAACATTACGATAATAGTTAATAGTTATGAAAGTACATTAATTTATTATATATATTCGCAGAATGATACTTTTTTCGCAAGGCAATAAAACATTTATAACATTTTCGATGATAACCACTGTTGTACATATTATGTGGTAAAACTACGTCAATGAATCATAGACTATAAATTTTTCACTGCTTTAAAATGTTCTTGCACTTTTTAATTGTATTTTCAGAAAAATATTTTTTTTACAAAATCTACATTTCAGTGATTTTTCTTTAATGATATTATTGCAAATAAATAATTATCACTTACAAATTATACAGTATAAACATGTGCTCTCACAGTCCCTGTATACGTTGTACTGTACACATAACAAATACACAGTAGACTGAAACAGATTGTGAGTTTAAGAATAGCAACAAAGTGAGTATATACATCTCACTCGCTCTCAAATGCATGCATAGCACTCGCGCGCTCATACTTATGGCTGAATAATATTTGTATTTCGGGGATGTCATTACAATTTTTCTGACTAAAGAAATTTATCTTTGTAATAATTACCTTAATAACATATTAAAAAATTGTAAATATAAGCAAAGTTCATTTATTTTTTGGGACCTATAAAGGGTCTGAAGTTATGCTCCATGGAAAATGTCTGACAATTATCATACTACTTCAGGGTAATAATACGCAAAAAATATACAAAAACCAGCCAGGTACCTGCCCAGGTGAGAACAAAAATCTGACAATATTCAGTTTAATGTCGTTAAAAATCTATTTCCTATATATTAAACACAAAATATATTCCCTTCGAGGTGTCATTCTTTTGTACGCAAGACAATATATATATATATATATATATATATATATATATATATATATATATTGTTTTTGGTTAGGGAACATTCATCAGTTGCCCTTCCCACAATTGAATGTCCTCTCGAACACTTTTATGTATCAAATACATAAAGAAATGTTTCGGAGTATTCCATTTCATTACCATACTTCTCTTTTTTCATATGCGTAAATGAGTCCGTATAATAGAGTTGGTATGTTAGATGTTTATGGCAGTTTTTAAGCTCGCTTACCAAAATTTTTCTTTTAAAGTAATCGGCCTCCCACCCGTGAATATCAAGATATATTAGGAAATAATTATTGATTGCACATGATGATTGTTTAATTTTCATTCATTTGAAGTCGATTGTTTTTAAAAATATAAATAATCTATTCTACAGAGAAAACATTTATTGCCGATTTCGATATCTTATACCCTTTGACAGGTGAGTTCAGCTTGGCTCAAGATAAGATGCGTGCCTCACTCTAGTGTTGAAAAGTAATAATTAATTATTATTAGCCAAAATCGTATATTTTTGTGTTACTAAACTGCTCAATGAACCACCCTGTACAACTTGTTCTAATTTACTTATAAGTAGTTGCTGGTCACCCGATTGAGATAATAATATTAATAATCTTGCTAATAAATTCTTTTCTTAAGACTAATCGATGATTTCACGGTTGATCATCGCCATCTCGGGCAATAGTTCAAGGTGCTTTAAACCATTTAAGAGTAAATCTATTCAATAAAATATTTTTTTGCGGGTACATTCTTCAATGGCTGTTAACAAAATAGCAATAATAATGAGGTGATCTCAATTTTAGTCTACTCTAGTGAGATGGAAAGTTGAAAAACTATTTATAGTGTTATTTATTATGGTTGAATTCAGATGACATAAATATTAAAATCATAATGGAGAACTTTATAAGTATTTAATAATTAAAAAAAATGTCAAGATTATTATTTTGTCAGTTAAAATAATACCATCCATATGCATTTACAGAAAATCACTAAGTCTAACCAGAAGTTGTCACAAAAGTTTGCGCAATCTTAATTTCAAAAACAACCGGTATAATAATAATTGTTAAGTATCTTGTGCCTCTCTTTTTCTCCCTTTCTCACTGTCACAATTGTTCCCGCTGTCACTCCTACTCCAACCTCCAGCGTTATGAGCATACTCAACGCCAGTTGAAAGAGACGAACTTATACTTTAACATGCTATGCTGAAAAAAATCAGTCGTCTATATATAATCTCAAAAATGGACAAAAGCGGTGTTTTGCACTTTCAGATTAGGATAACTCAAAAACCTCACGTAATAGAGCAATTCGGCGGCCCAATTTGAATTCAGCAGATCAACACCTTTTGGAAGATATTGTCTGGATTCTGGAAAAAATCATGTGGGCCTGTGTTATCGTTTAATTTCTTTCCTTACTTTTTGGTGAGGAATGTGCAAAATAACGCTGTCAGGAAACACCCAGCATTTTAGGCAATTAATACTAAATAGAATGCAACGACATTTTCCAGCATACGGCGTACATTCAATGTTTGCTCCAAGTTGTAACGTATGAGTAGAGTAGTTAGGAGAGTTCTGGGGATGAAGTGGGCATAAAGGTAACCAGACATCGAGTTCTCGTCAGGAGCTGCTGCCGAGCTGTTAGTAGTTGTTGTCTGGATAAGAAAAATAATTGAAAGACATTGTATTGTGTGTTATGTGTTGTGCTTATCACCGGGGCGCGCGCCACCACCGGTTGTTGGTTGTGGGGGTTGGCACAACCAATAACAGATGACGCGCGCTCCTCCGGCACACACAACACACAATACAATGTCTTTCATTTATTCTTCTTATACAAACAACAACTACCAACAGTTCGGCCGCAGCTGCCGACGAAAACTCGATGACTGGTTACCTCTATGCCCATTTAAGCCTCAAAACTCTCCTTATTCCTCTACTGGTATGGGTACAAAACGATAACGCTCACTAAAAACACCAGCTAATAAATCACAGATGAAATAAACTTGTAGATACATGGTCCAAAAGAGCAAGGAAGTACAAAGAAGTAGGGTAGGGTGGGGCTTAAAGATCCGCGGGTAAAAAGGTCCACTATGAAAATTTTTTAAACTAAAAGTCCGTTAGACAAATAAGTGACTCATTTAAGAAGGCGCGAATCTATCGTTTCTATACAGTTGAGAGTCAGAGGGGTGTGGACGCGTGTCGCCCGTGAATTTTACGCAAGTAAGAATCTTTGTTTTAATTGATTTCAGTCTCACACGTAAATTATTGAGATCAGAAAGCAAGTTTTTTCGAATATTATTGTTAATAGAATCAAATTTTAGATAACACTGTTCAATGTTGTATGCACTGTTTTGTTTTTTCTATATAACTTCAAATGTACGTGAAACTACCCTGAGAGAAAAAGGTCCACCATACCACGTATGGATCTTTATGACCCATATTGGACATTTCTACCCTACATGAGTAGTTGTTTTTCAGAATGAGGATTAACAAAAGAACTACTGAGCGAGGTGCAAAGTCTGTGTCAAATAAATATTTGATGATCTCAATTTTGCTCTAAGGTTTGTAATGGATAGACAGATTTCTGAGAATCCACCTTCGTTGTTAGCTGCGCCAACAGAGATTCAGTTGTCTTCGAATATGGACTCTCTATATCACCTAGTTTCTTGGTACCAATCAATCCCCAGTTGTCAACTTCCAATGCTGTTCTACCTATTTTCGAGCTTCAATGATCAACGTCATCGGTTGTCATACTCTTTCCAAAGGCTTGACCTCGTACAGTTATCAAGCGAAAACGAAGCAAAACTGCTATAGTAACAGACGCCTTCTCGCTGGAGTCAGAAAATAAGCAGAAGAGGAGTCCGTAGGAACGCTGTAGTGAAGAAAAAGATATTGGTAGAAAGGAATAGCAACAGTTCGAATTCTGAAGAAGAATAATTTTAATTACAATGTTGCGAGTCTTTCTCAGAGAGTGTTTCTAGGGAAGGCTGGAATCAATAATGCCGGTCCTTTTTAACCTAGCACTGGTTCTTTTCACCCCGCTTGCAAGCCATCAAGGACCATTCGACTGGACTCACTATATCGTCAATATTTGACGTAATAGACACAGTCTGCAAAAGTTCAATTATCACTATTAGTAGCTGAAAGGTTACGCTATCCAATGCTACGAGGATGTTACTCAGAAACATTAAACATAGTTAGTTACGAGATAATATCTGAAAAATGGATAGTTTAGCCCTGCCCTACCCTACGGGGATGGAAGACGGCACATGAAGATGATACATAAGCAAAAATGTTATTGGCGTGGAGATCCAATGAAGAAAAAAGATGCCAGGGCATACCAACAACACTATGGGTGGACAACATTCCTAGAATAAAATTAAAGCACAGAAATAGTTGGAGCATATGTCCAGATCTGGACTAACGAAACTAGAAGATGATTAAAATGAGACTCTCACAATCCAAACTCTGAAGTTCTACTGTATTTATTTTATTTAGCTCATCGTTAAGAGTTACTCTTTAAAAATTCTGTTATCTCTTAAAGTTTCGTTCACACTCTCTTCATCAAAGAAATAATCATCTACTTCACAATTATGACTTTATGCCTTACCATCAAATTACATAATTGAAAGGACATTAATTATGAAACAGCAAATCACGATAACAATCTATGCCAAAAACATAAATGTAACAATCTCGTAAACATCAACTCGTTTCCCTGCTCATTCGCAACAGAACCGACTTGAATGGCTTTTTTGTGTACATACATCATTAGACGAGACTGTGAACGTAACACGGCATTTCCTGATGCTACAAATGATGCTATCGTTACAAAACGTTAATAATAGGGAAAGAGAATTGTGTGTGTGTATGCTTTTGTAACGGTTGTGCTGGTTCGTAGTCAAAGTTCTTCGCGAATGCGAAGGACCCATTGTCGTGGGAATGCAACTCACTTTACAATAGCTTAAGATGTAATGTTACGGATAATCGCTGTGGCATTTAATGACTGCCTGAGTTCCTGTTTTTTTGGCGGAGGTGCTATAAAAACAAAATAGACGATGGTCTTAAGTACGCTAAGTTACAAATGGAAATTCAAAATTCAACCATTGTTAAAAATTTTGTTTAAGTTCTAAAGCAAATATATCTTTTTATCAAACTGTACTATACACGGAGTAATATGATACAATATTTACTCGTTAACCGTAAACTTTTTGACATAAGTTATATAAACTTTATTATTTACACTGTTCACTTCTGTCGTTTACCAAAAGATCGCACAGCATCCTAATGCACGTAAGTGTTTACTTTGGTTAACGATTTTGATATAAGTTATATAAGACTTTATAAATAAAAAAGACTTATATGACTTATGTCAAAAATTTACGGTTTACGACAAAATATTGTTCAAAATTGTCAACCAATGTAAACAACTGAATTATTGGTGAGTTTTAGTTTTTTTCTCAATTCTATGTTGGCAGTGTCGGATATGATAGGTTTTAGGTACCTACAATTTGATTTTTTGTTCTGTTATGTGTGAAAACCTCAATGGAATGAGTAAGATGAAAAGAACTTCAGCTCACATTAGTTTGAGCTTTTCAACTCTCGGAACTCCTAAAGAAACAATTGCCACCTTCAGGCATAAACCCACTGATGGTAGCTTCGCACTATCGCCCGCTGAAGCGAGTGCGTGAACCAAAATACAGACTAACAGAGGTTCCTCTCGTATTGAGCAGGAAGCAGGATTGCTTTTGCAACGACAAATCAGCAGTAGGGTAAAACTATCTAAATTAAAGCATGCCTTTTCAAGGGTTATTTACGACCACAATTTTGTAAAAGTAATTAGCAGCGTTAATGTTATTGACCAAACCAGGGTTTTTGCTGATGAACCAGCCATCAATGTCTCCAGAAATCAGACCAGCTTTTGTCCATTCGCCTTAGCATACCTGCGTTATTCATTGATGGATATACCATTTCAGTCAAACACCCGGACACATTTTAATCCTGGAAACTACCCAGTCCTGAGAGATGATTTGTATTGATACAACATTTAGAACTATATTTCCTAAGGAATGGAATATATATATAATATATCAGTTCGAAGATTTACAGGTCCTAGGTTCGATTTCCCGATGTAAACAACTGAAGACATAATTTCTAATGCTATAACTATACTTGTTTCTATTTGAAAATGCTTATCAAGGGTAAATTGTAAATTAATTTTTTCTATAGACCCTAAAATATTTTATGAATATTCCTTATAATGATAATACTTAGTACCTTCTGATGGTAATAACAACAAACATGTTGAAGCTGGTAGACAATGTAACTCGTTTCCTTGGACTTCCATCGTCATGAAATGGTTGATCTCAGTTTCAATAGCTGTGCATTTGCTATGGTCATCAGGTGAATGATAGGAAATTCAGATTATCCATCGTATTTATACCCTTATCCGGTCCAATCAGCGTCGTCATGTCTGGCGGTTGCTTGTCGGTGATGCGTAGCGGCAGAGGCCAAAGAACTTCTGGCCAAATGTTTTTAATTTGGACGCTGGGCTCGGTAATTATAGTTACGTTCGAGATTATATATGCTGTCTCTATGAATTTTTTTTGTACCAGTGCTCTTCCTTGTGAATTACCCTGGCCTGGTCCCAGTTGATACTATGGTGTTCAGTCCATGCTTGATTAGCTAGCCCAGACTTCGTTACCTACGCCGTTTGAGTAGCTATGCGGTGTTCCTTAAACCTAGTGTCCAGCGGTCGCTTTGTCTCTCCAATGTAAAGATTGCCACATTCACAAGTTATGCTGTATATACAGTTATTTGGTATTGCTGGTGCGTCAGCCCTCGTTCTTGTAATAATGCTCCTCAAGGTGTTTTTGCTTTTGAAGATCATTCTGATTCCATGATTCCATAGCTGTGTGCAATTCGTCTAAGTTTCTCCGACAAGCCTTTAGTATACGGTAATAGTAGAGTTGCTACCGTGGTGTCCTCTTTCTGCCTAGGTGTTTTGTCCAGCTCTGCAAACGCTGTGGTAATGATGGGTTCCGAATATCCATTCGCCAAAAGATCTTCTCGAAGTTTCACTTGTTCTTCTTTGAGAGCTTCTTGTGTGCTGCAGATATTTTTGGCTTTATGGATTGGTGTTGTGATAGTTCCAGTTTTCGATGCTGGTGGGTGGTTAGAATTGTAGTGAAGCTATAATCCTGTATGTGTAACCTTCCTGTAGACTGTTGTTCGCATTCGGGTCCTAGTTTTTTGACACTTCACATCTAGGAATGGTAGGCACACACTCTGTTCCATCTCCATGGTGAATCGATGGCCAAGCAAACTTCGAGGAACAACAAACATATTCATTAAACAGTCGAATATTCGAGTATTTGATATTATAATTATATAACACTCAGCGCTAAAAAAAACAAAAACGACCCCAGTGCGCTAGATATATATAATATATATAATATAATATAATATAAATATAATCTATTAGACCAACCTGTTTGATTTATGTAAACTAGGCTGAGTGGTTTTTTAGTATAGTACCATACTACGGAATATGTTCTTAAACAATAACTAGTTCCAATTGAGGGCAATAAATAATATATAACTGGTGCAAGAAATACACTAATGTGGCATCAAACTAATGACGAAATTATGTTTTCTCAGCTAAAAAATAGGCCAGAAACTTTATACCTAATACGTATTTACTTAAAATTGTGCATATGATTCTTTTCTGTGCAACTTCAAGTTATTAACTGAAAATATCGAAGATTAGAAGAATGGCGAAGACGATATTATTTTTTTCCAGAGTTTGCACAATAGGTAATTATAATATCCTCTATTGTATTTATTATACTAGGTGAAACCATTTCATATGTTATTTGTAGTTAACGTATCTCTGTGCCTGATTGTTTTTGATTCTTCAAACTTACCTTTCTCAGTTAAAGAAAATGAAATTAAGTGTGAACAATCTATATAAGGAAATAATCGAGCATTTAGGCTTGTTTGTTTTCTATGAAATTCTGTTTTTCGTGTTGACATTTTCTCTATCAAACGATATCATAATTCCTTTTCAATGTAAACTTATGTAATACAATTATGTTTAATTTATAGAAAATTTTCACCCAAAATGGAATTCGCACTCGACTAGAATAAACAATGTTTTACTTTATAGAATTTAACATTGCTTGCACAACTGAATTTCATAATAAATATCAAAGATAACCTCTAGATCATCCACGATAGCTTGTGCACTTTCTATAAAATTTCACGCACAATAAAGTTTTGTTACTAACATATCCAATGCGGTACTTAATATTATTACAATTCTAATGTGGATTCTCTAAACTGTACGTTATTCAGACCATTACGAATCGAAATCATATTTAGGACTAACCAACAATTAGATATACTTCCTTAGTCGACTTATCGATTGCAATTATGTCTAGAAAACTGTAATTTAGGAGAGTAAATTTGCTCGTTTTGGCGATTAGAGGTCAGGTACAAAAAACAAAAAATTATTTGGTAACTAGATGACCCGACAGACGTTATCATATTCAAACGGTTTAAATCCAATTTTTTTACATAAATTGTAATAATTTGGACAGTTAACACAAACTAACCTCTCAATAACACTGGTGTTAAATTTAAATTTAGAACTGTAGCAAGGAATAATGAATGACAATTTTAGTAGCAGAGATTTGCTAACTAATTGTTTTCAAGTCGAAATCAATCATTTTAATTTCAATTCTATATTATTTAAACACTTTATAATAATTCCACTTAACAATATATTTCATCCATAACTGGTTATGGATTACACATATAATTTTTTAACTATAATTGTACTCCGGTCTATATATCGACCAACCTGTATATGGAACGGCTCATTGACCATGCTATTTAACATTTTATCGAATACTTTTTTAGCCTATCTTCCAAGTAGCCTGTATATTCTACTGAATACGATTAATCATATATATTATAACTGCCTCCTCTAAATATAGAGAGGAGTGGAATTTTCACAGTTCTTAACCTAAATAACAATTTTTCTACTCCGACTTATATTTCAGTATCACATATATTCAATTGCTTATGGACTATGCAATTATTTTTTCCACCCTGCATAACTAAAAAATTTCATTCCACCCACAATTCTATATATATATATATATATATATATATATATATATATATATATGACTGCCTATGGGACACCATTAATTTTATACTGCCTTCTCTTACTCTTATTCTATTCCGTCCTATATTTCAACCATCATATATGTGCAGTCCCTTTTGATCCGCTCTATAAGTCATTCCTTTCTCTATCATTTTTTTTTATATCACCCTGTATAATAATACTTCAACTCCACCCTATATTGCAATTCCGTCAACAGACACACTTTCTAATTATAACTCTACTCGGTATATATTTCAAACACTCTGTATATGAATTTGCTCACGGCCACACAATATAATATATTTTTTACAACTGTATAACTATAATGTTATTCCTAATGTCCTACCCTACTGGTCTACATAACATAATTTTAATATTTTTTAACCACCCTGTTTGACAATTATTCTACTCCGCCCTATAATTTCACTATCATATATATTCAACTACCCTTGGCTACCGTATATAATTACTTTCTCAAACACTCTGTATAACTATAATTCCACTCCACTCCATATCTTGACCACCCTGTATATGCACTGCGTTAAGGCCACCAAATAAAACATTTGATTGCAATATATTTGGAACCACCCTTTATAATTATAATTCGACTGCGTTTTATATAACCAATTTATATATGCATGGCAGTCATGGCAAACGCCATAAGGCTACATTAGAAAAGTAATATTTTCGTTAAGTATTCTTAAAATTTCTAATGTTCCACGCAACTTTATCAAGATTTTCTGTCATAAGAACCTTCTACTGTCAATGACAAACACAACAAAAACCAAATTAGCGAAATTAGTCCAGCTGTTCACTCGTGATGCTCTACTCATGGGAAAATAATTTGTAAATATCATGGAATTTAGATAATAATTTTTAAAATCAACCCCAGATTAAAATTTGCTCTTATTTAGTTTGCTGGAAATGTGCGAACTTTAATAAAAATATGCCATTTTTTTAAGATAGCTTGAAACTTAAATTAAAATCAAGGTACTCTCATTTGGTAACAAAGATATAAACAGTTTTAGAAGACAAGCTTTTAGTTCCATTTTAAATATTTTTTTACATAGGTTCATTTGCAGTACCAACAGATTTCCTACATTGTTTGATCACTATAACACAGAAATAGATCATGACTCTGTCACAACAAGAAGATAAGGATCGTCAGATTTGGCTCTCTTTGGCTTTCCTTTCCTGCGTGCAAAACAATTTTCATCGAACAAAGTGCTGATATTCCGGATTCTCATTACAGGGACGGGGGTTTACAATTGATAGCCACTGGATGTAGTATAGTGAAGTTCGAGGAAATCATAAGATATAATAGATTGATCTTCAAATAATAAAATCATACATCCTTGCCGAACTCCAAACTTATTAAAAAACCTACAATTAATGGTAACGTTTAAGTAATATTTTTAATAAAAATGTGTACACAGAATAAAAGTGATTAACCTCGACTTGACCATACTGTTACGAGAATTCATCAGACAGCTGGTGCAATTGGCCCTCAACCAATTCATGGAAGGGACATTATTCCGATAAATTCGTGGAACCCGAAATGTTTGTCTCTCAACCGGCGGACCGCTGCCGTTACTGGGAATTCCTTTAAAGCTTCCCGAACGTGATGGAATTTCCCGATGGTTCGTGGACGTACCAGATAATTCCAAGACAAATGTATAAATATAAAGCAGCTGGCGATAGGAGTCAATTCAGTTTTCATCGGTCGTTTGTACAGTTAAGATAAAATGTAAATAGTACTTTCCGTGAATATAAATTTGTGTAAAAGTAGTGGAAATAAATTAGAGTAAGTTAGACTGTGTTTTTAAATAAATCCAAGAACTGAAACGAACCCGAGTGTGAAAATAAAAACATTACAATACATTCTATGGCAGCACACTCCCTCTAAGATTTAGCTCTGTGGGAGCCCTCGCCAGGTTTTCAGGCCCGTGGTTGGTAAAGATATTTGTCCAGACCGAGGTATTTTACATTGTTTAATAGATGTTTTGGGACTACTCCTGTTGTTGCAATAACAATTGGTACCGTTCGAGTGTTGTTCATTGTCCCATTGTCTCTGTACTTGAAATTCTAATTCCTTATATTTTTTTTTCACCCTGCTTAATATTTAAATTATTGTTATGTCAATTAAGGTTGTTTTTTTAGAGACTTTATCCTACCAAAACTATAACTGGTCTATTGTGAGCAACAGTCCGATCGGTCAATATCGTCAGCTCCCAGTACAGTTTGTAGTTGTTATTTTCTAAAATAGATTCTGGTTTGTATATATAGTAGGGTGTTCTTAACGACTGGGATAGCTCAAGTTTCAGCGTTAGTTCCTGGTGCAGTATTGTTGCAATAGCATCGTGTCGTTCTTTGAATTCAGTTGCAGCGAACGCTTGGCAACCTCCTGTGATATGCTGGATAGATTCAGATGTTTGGCAACTATATCTGCAGCTGTCGTTGTTGATAGAAGGGTCTTTGACGATGTACTTTAGATAGTTCTTAGTTGGAATTACTTGATCTTGGATTGCCAATATAAAGCCTTCCGTTTCAGGGAACATATGACCAGAGATCAACCAGTAGTTCGACGCTGAACTGTCGACATAATCTTGCTTGACGTCATTTATAGGTCTTCCATGAAGGGGCTTCTCTTTCCATTTCTGCAGTTTCTGATCTGTGGTCTGGTGGTGTAATTAGACATGTTGTTGTGTCAGTCGAAGTGGTGTTGAGTCATCAACCTGGCACATGACTCTATGTAGATCAGAAAATTTCTGCGAGTTTCTGGAAATGACTACGCAAAATAGAAATTTGTTGATCTAATAGTTTACTAAGATCTGTCAATCCTCTTCCTCCTTCATATCGTGGCAAAGTTGTACGTTCGACAGAGCTCTTTGGATGGTGATTTTGAGCTTTTGTTAGTAAAATTCGAACTTTTCGTTGTAATTGTTCAATGTCAGTCTTGCACCAATTAACTATACCGAAAGAGTAACTGAGCACTGAACACGCATAGGTGTTAATAGCCTGAAACAGATTTTTACTGTTTAGTTTAGTTTTCAACAGTCGTCTTACCCTTCTATAAAACTCTGCTGTTAGGTCCTTTTTCATAGTCATGTGATCAATCCGTTGAGCCTGCTTTATTCCAAGGTATTTATAAGTATGACCTTCCCCCATAGATTCAATTGAGGTGTCATCTCCCATTTCGAAGGGCCCTTGCTGTATTTTGCCTTTAACTATATTAATAATTCGGCATTTGTCTAGGCCAAATTTCATATGGATGTCACTAGAGAACCCTTCTACTATTTTAAGCATATCATGCAGCTGTTGTTTTGTAGCTGCCATCAACTTTAAGTCGTCCATGTATAACAAATGGTTTATCTTCAATGCTTGTACGTTGTTGTGTTTGAGACTGAACCCAAAATTAGTTGAGTTCAGTTTGTTTGAGAGAGGGTTCATGGCAAGGCAGAACCATAGCGGGCTAAGAGAGTCTCCCTGGAATATAATACCCCTTCTGATTGGAATAGGGTCAGTTTGTATCGAACAGTTGGCTTCATTCAGTGAGATTTTGGTTTGCCAGGTGGCCATGGCATATTCTAAATAGTTAATAATACAGTTATTTACTTTATAGAGTTTCAGCACCTTAATGAGCCAATCATGTGGAACTGAATCAAAGGTCTTTTTGTAGTCCACATATGCCATGTAGATATTTCGTCGTTTGGCGTGGGCTTGATTGCAGACAACGGAATCAATTATCAGTTGTTCTTTGCACCCCATCGAATTTTTCGCGCATCTCTTTTGTTGTTGAGTAATTATGTTGTTCAGTTCACAATGTTTGACAATGCGATGATTAATGCACGATGTTATGAGTTTGTATAAGGTTGGAAGGCAAGTGATTGGTCGGTACTTTGCTGGGTCCTGTGCACATAAGTTGTGCTTTGGTAATAGGTATGTAGCATGCGTAAGGAAACTAGGCATCTTGTGTGGGTGGGTAAATACGTCATTTATAAGGGCTGTTAGTGTTTCGTGGGTTGCGTACAGTTTCTTTATCCAGTAATTTTGTACACCATCTGGTCCTGGTGCTTTCCAGTTATGGAGGTTCTTCATTATGTTGGATATATCTTCCGTTGTAAATGGCTGGTGTTGCATGGCCTCACAGTTCTAAAATGCAGCCTCCTCCTCATTAATCCAGCTGGCTTTGGAGTTATAGGAGATTGTTGTGGAAAGCTATGTTTTCCAGAATTCCTCGATGTCTGTTTTACTGGGGTAACTAGGGGCTTCATTATTATTGTTGTTGTTAAGTTTTCTATAAAACCCTTTTTCTGATTGTCTGAAGAGTGTGTTGTCTAGTTTCCTTTGGTTACTGGTTTTGTACCTTCTCAATCGACTTGTGTAGACGGAGAGCTTTTGTCGTAGACTGTCCAGACACTGCTGAGATGTGATGTTTTCTCCATCCCACTGGGAGTGTATTCGGTTATTGTCCATGATAGTCTTGACAAGCCTTTCTATTCTGTTGGTCCTGACTCCTCGTTGGTACTCGGTCAGTCTTCCAACGTCTTTCCGAAGAGAATTGATTTTCCCTTCAAGTCTTCTTTGCCAAGGTGGTATTCGAGGGGTTTGTCTAAATTGGGGAGGGTCTTGCTTTGGTCTTACTGCGACCCCAATTGTTCTGCAGATGGAAGTTGCAGCACAGTAGATGATTGTGTGTAGCGACTCTAACGTATTAGCACCTAAAACATAGTTTGGCAAGATACATTTGTTCATAGCCTGCAAGATGATACCCAGTTTCTTAGATGATCTTAGTTTGGGAAGAACTGGTCTAGTCAGTGGATCTGTTCCATTTCTGCTTGGATCTTCTCAAGCAGGTCAGCGTTGGTTGGCTGTTCTTGCTGTAGTTCTTGAGTCTCGTCCGCTCTTTGTGCCAAAGGTGTTTCAGGCTCTGGATCTATTGTATTTCGAATAGTTCGCGCTCCACTTCGCTCTTTATGGTGTCCAGTTGTTCAGGCGAAATAAGGCCATTTCTCAAGATGACACGATATTGATCTGCGACTCTCTGTTCAATAACTTGAAGCTCTGGGTACTCACGACAGAACTCTTGATAGAGTATTTGGCGATATCCAGTCTTGTCCTGGCCAAGGTTCGTAATTCTGTAAAACGTGCGCATTATAAATTCATTCATGGCGCCAGTCCATTTCATGCGCTGTCTTTTCAGTCCCGCTTGAGTGAGCGCTGGCTGTTGATCCTGCGCAACACTTTTTGCGGGTGGAGTTCTCGTTCTCGTTTGACTCCGTTGCTGATGGTCACGTTGTTGTTGTGACTGTATTGGTGAGTGTTGTTGTGGTTCTTCTGGTTCTTGGGCTGTAGCTCTTTGAACGGCAGGGGCCCGCCTCCTCAGCACCCTGCCACCGACGTCCCGCATGCTGTCATGTCCAGCGCCGGCTCCAGACATGCCCTGGCGATCCCCAGGCAGCGGCTTTTTTCCGAGGCATCTACTCCTTCGCTCCATTTTCATGGGTGTTGTCACCGATTGACCCTGGTGACCAAGGTAACTCCGACCCGTGGGGTTGTCACTTCCCAGATGAAATGATTTAAACCAAACCATCCCGTGTGGGTTGTGGAGAAGGAAGGAAGCTAGGTAGTAGGTCAGCGGACAGCTGCCCCTTTAGTCGCCTCATACGACAGGCGATGGATACCGTGGTGCTATTCTAACCCGGCCACCACACGGGATTGATTGATTATTAACTATTATTAACGTTGATAAAACCAACCTATATTTTGTAAGTTTTTGAAAAGTAAATTTGGTATGTTCTATGATCAATATTTCTTAAAGCAACATATTTAGTTTAGTCAGCATTAATAAGAAACGTGAAGAAACATTACCGGTTTTATTTAAAGAATGAATCTCTCTAACCACTAATTTTCTTTTTTTATATAGTTACGGTTCAAATGTTTTTCTGCTAGTATGTTATAATTATGTTTCACAAGAATTCGTTTCTATTTCAGCAACGCTAAACTATATTCTTCGCTGAACACTTTATCTATATTAGAATCTATTATATCTACTCAATAGTAACCCTAAAGATTGTCTAGATCAATAATATTAATTCTTTAGCAATCACTCTTCATCTTGCGTGTAAGTTTCCATTATACAAAATTGATTTTCAAAATTACCTTCGGTATTATAATAATAAAGGAAGATGAATTAACTGTGTACGTTACTGTTTATCTAACAATTTTAACTTTCAGATGAAATTAAAACTTGACTTCACTTTGTTGCAAACGATCATTTAGTGGGGAATGAACTTTTTCTTAAGTAACTGCAACGAAAAAATCATGTTGTAATATTTGACAGTTATAAATTGAAAGCTACACCTTCGTCATACCTACAGAAAAACGTTCTAATGACTTATGGAGATAAAAGGAACTATCGTCCTGTCTTACCAAATACGGTAAAAGGAAAAAATAGTAAATTGTTAGGAAATATTGTAGTATAAAATAAGTTTCTAAATGTAAGAGATTAGGTCAAGGACTTGTCAAAATTAAGGACGTCGTATTCATTTGTATTGTACACAATATTATATACCTCAATAAGCAATCAAGAGTTTTTCGATTAATTTTGTTGACAAACAATCTTTATAACAGCGAATATCTTTTACCTGCTCGGTTTCTTTTCTTATGCTGGTGTCTCTCACGTCTTTACACGCCCGTCGTCCGCAATACTTGCATACGCACCTTTCTTCAAAATGTAGTTTTTATGAGTGAATATTCATTCAATTCCTTCAACTACTCATAACAGTTCGCTAGAATGAAAGATATTAGGTTTGTTCGTAGTGGTCGCTTATCATAAAACAACGATTGCCAATGGTTTGAAACTTCTTCATACGCAACCGCGATTGGCAATGATTGGAAACCGTTTGAAAAAAAAATCACTCTGCAAACAGCAAACTGATATCACCTAGAGTAAGTAAAATGTCAATGTCTATTTAACATTTTAAGTAAAACAAAATTTTTTGTTTTGTCTAAAAAGTGTTCCATGTTATTTTGAAATTTAAATTTAATATGTATAATAAAATTTTTCCTTTCTTTTGAACTTTTTAATAAATATTATACATTTTTTGTTATTGCCGTTATTGACACATATTTGATCAAAATTTAAAATCTATTATTTATAGAAATATGTTAAATTATTAAGGTAACATATAGAAATATATGGAGGGTATTATATATTTTAATTTATGTTCTACTATAAGTGAACTTAAAGACCTTTTGTAGTTTATGGGGATACGTCCCAGGAAGGACCTTCTGATGCATGACCTGCCCAATACATTTATTTATAAAACTGCAGGTTTTGTATCATAGACTAATACATCGACAAAGTTATTGCATCCGTTTAAAAAAGTAGAGAACCTAGTCAGACCCATGGCTATTGAGAATTGTAAGGAATTGTGGGATATTATTGCCAGAGAAATGTTAACACATCAAATTTCTGTTTCTCCCGCAAATTGTGGGAATCATTGGATCCTTGAAAAGAACTTCAAGAAATACAAAGATAACAGCAAGCCGGTTGTGGCAGAAAAATATTTGAAAATCTGGAAGAAATGTATGAAATTTTAGCCAAAAAAAAATAATGTCCCTGAAATTTTATTGTCTGGATATCAGCTGCACTCACTTCAGACATCCCTGATTCGAGTAAATGCAATAATGATACAAATACTGACATTGAAAAAGATATTGTTTCATCTGAGAAAAATCAATCATTGATTAGTAAATATAGAAGTAGTGAAAATTTTGAACAAAATAAGAGTGGATAAAAAAAATCCAGCAACAAAGGTTAGATGTTGAAAGAGAAGAGTTTTTGAAATTTGAATATTTTAAAATTTCCTACAGAATAAAAAACAAACATAATTCTCAAGGTTTTTATTTTAAATATAAATATTATGAACCATTAATAATGAAACTATAGGAGATTTGCAACACAACATCTGGTTTCAATGCCATCTGCATCATCTTCCTCAAGTTCTGCCAGATTGTTATCAGTTCTTTAATTTCTACAGTACATTCTACCACTTCCATTTTGTCATCTAGGGCCATAGTATGAAGCACATCGCAGGTCTGAATTAAATTAACAATTTTAGGTATTTTTCTTTGTTTTAAATGTTATAATTATCAAGACTTCTGCTTCAATATCCCAAAACAGTGTTCTCTAACAGCATTGACATGGACATTAAAATTTCTTTCTCTTAGTCCAAGATTGCCAGTCTCTAAATAGTAAGAGTAAATGTCTCAGACAAGCATACCCACTGTCTCCTAAAATATGAAAATTATGACACTTTTGTGGTAAAGTAAACTGGCACTGGAAAGCCTAAGAAAACATCTCTGAACTTTCTTGTATGATCACAACAACAACTACTTGCAAATGAAAAATAATAATAGAAATCTCTGAGTATATTTTTTTTCATTTAAATATGAAGCTGGATAATTTGTAGGGGTTGTCAGTTTGTTTGTTTGTATCATTTTATCATACCAATAACACCTGGGAATTTATTATATTTCTAAAATTTTGTTCTACTTGCAATTGTTCTGCTCGCTCAGGCCATTGTGTAATAAATAAGCGATGACAAACTACTAACATAATACATAATTTTCTGTAAAACTTTATGAATATTGACAAAATTATATTAAATCTGTCAACATGATCTTTATAGGAGTCTGCCTAGCACATATTCATAATCACTAATTTGTCCATATTCACCAGTCTGATGATGGACATGTTCAGAGTTTGCAAGTCTGTCAGATAAATTTTGTTTACTCTAAAATACATATTTTTTCTGTTAGAAAGTTCTCATTTTACAGTTTGAGAGTGCTATTTATAACCAACTCTACTTCATCATCACTGAATGAGCTCAAAATGTCCTCATTTAGTAATATTTTCAACATCTACAAAAAAACGTTACCCAATTAATTTAAACGATTTTCTTTGCTTTATCTTGAAAATATAACAATAATCAAACAAAACACATCAACAATCAATACCCAAAACAATTGGCAACCATTTTGCAATCTTGCATATGTAGTCTACTGCGCATGCCTCGGATCCACAGTTTCGTCTGCGATTAGGAAAGTATTCTGACGGTTGTGTACCGTTGGCAATCGCGTATTTTTGACCCTACGAACATGGAACTAGGTAACACCAACTATCAGCAAGCATCAGCAACTATCAGAAATCACTCTGCGAATGCCAATTTACGAGAGCGCAGGACTCCAACGATCGCTGATGGTTGGCCATCGCACTACAATTGTAATATTCATCCGTCTGTCCTATCCGCCAATAGTCTGTAACTTCAAAAAGGCGACTCGATGCTAGGATCGATGGTTTCGTGCCGTGTTTTAGTAGGAAATTTCAGTAATTACCAGGCTAAAAGGATTAATGGTGCAATAAAAAGTAATGAAATAAAAATCTGCAAATGCCGAAAGAAAGTGATTTTTTAGTGATATAAAACCTTCCACTTATTTATGTATTCAATTCATCTGGTGTCTAGACATTTCCCGAATTTTAAAGGCAGTCTGCTATCATATTTATTGTTATTTAAACCTTTCTGGTCAAAATTCAGTTGACAAATGACCTGTTTGGGCAAGATCTACTGGGGAAATCTTTATTTCCAAGAAGAACGAAATACTTCTAACCCCGGAAACGGCTGATGACTAGACGGCAGTTCCCTACACCCCAAAATTGTTGTGTACGCAAAATGTACAGTTTACTTTTTTAACGATGATTTGAGTAATACACTTATTACAAACTTACACTTTTTTTTAACAATTGTGACAATTGTTTCGCGTCCGATGGAGCTTAATCATACAATTTTTAAAATAAAGTATAAGTTTGTAATAAGTGTATTACTCAAATCATCATGAATTTCAACTTGCACCAAGTATCAGCCAACTCAATCCAATACTTTTTTAACGACTGGTTTATAGTACCAATGGACCTCTAATACAAACATTCACATCGTTTGATATAATCTTTTGGCGACACCATCAGTTTGATTTCTATACTAAATTTTTAATAACTGAAGAATTCCTGATCTGTTGCATAATTAATAAGTATAGCACCTATTAAAGAGTATTTCCTGCATTTTCACAAATATAAATTGTGTGCCTAGTGGAAAGTGCATCTCATATTTTTCAAACTTTCATTTTGATAATTTAATGGTTCTAACAGCTTTAACATAACAGCGAACGGAATATTTGCATTTGCCAATTAATGCTAATTGTTAGTATTTAGTATTATTAACGCTGCTACCGCATTAATTATTTTTAATAGCAGCTGTTTGAAGATACATGAAATTAATAAATGAGAAGTGAGCGAGATGATAGACGTTAAAATCCGAGATTTAGGATTTATTTAATTTAGCATATATACTAAAACCTATCCAATTAAAATATCAGCAGCTAGTGTTACATGAGGAAAAACATTATATTGTGCAAATTAAAAAGAATTATGGGTTGTTTGAGAATATATATTTTCTGAAAAAAATCAATAATAAATTAATACTGATTCTGTTGTAGTGCAAATATAGTTTTAATTTAAAATAAATCAACTATATTTGCAACATAAATAAACTAATAAATGAATAATGACATGATATTCAAAAAAGAGTGAGAAAGAGAGAATTTTGGATTCGCAGCCGTGCGCTTTAGACTCTTGACCATTTGTTTTCAATTAAATTATGTTCAGTAGAGGATACAAAAGTTTTAAAGTCCCTCTATTGAGTGGTAAACGTACTTTATTTATTACGACAATAAAACAATGTTACAAAAAACAAATGCCAGGTTTTACTTCATATGTATCCTTTAATGAGTCTATATTCGTTGACAATATGAAAAATTAATGCAAGTTGCCTTTTTGTGTGGTATTCTTTTTAATTTGTGACGTATGTCAAGTCTTTAATTTAATATATTACAAAAAGAGAATTGGAGTGTTTATTAGACGGAAAGCAAATTGTGTGCGGGAATTCTATATTACTTGGATGTTATATTGGTTTATTTCCTATTTATAATTGATTTTCTATAAAAGAAAATACTCCTAATATAATACTTGGTCCCTGTTTTTGACACAGATGACTGAATTGGGTGGATATTTCAAGATGGAAGACTTGTGTTTATTAGATTTTGTGCAGGTATTCTATATTACTTGGATATTATATTGGTTTATTTCCCACTAATTATTGATTTCCTATAAAAGAAGATACTCTTGATATATTACCTGGCTCCTGTTTTTTAGACAGAGGACTGAATTGGGTGAGAATTTAAAGATCGAAGCAGTTTGTTTATTGGATCGATAAGCAAATTTTGTGGTGGTATTTTATATTAATTGGATTTTATATTGGTTTTTTCCTACTAATTATTGATTTCCTATAAAAGAAGAGACTCTGTTTTGTACATAGAAGACGGAATATTTTGCTCAGCTATTTTCACATTTGTAAGAGTGGGACTCAGTTATAAAGCATTGATTTCAAAAATTGAATTTATAAGATTGCGAAAGCAATACGTTTTATATTAAAGAATTGAAAAAATTGTTAATTAGAGGTTTACAAACCACCATTTTTTAATTTGTCTTCTATTACT
The DNA here is from genome assembly GCA_034190945.1 of Octodonta nipae. NCBI lineage: Eukaryota > Metazoa > Arthropoda > Insecta > Coleoptera > Chrysomelidae > Octodonta > Octodonta nipae. Next base: position 12,722,121 of record CM067223.1, read on the forward strand.
TCGTTACTATCGGCTGCAGAAAAAGTTTCTGTAACAAAATAGTATAGAAAGTTGATGACATTTTAGTTATGAAAATTGACTCATTTTCTCAAAATTAGGATTTCTTTCGAAGCAATACGACTTTTTTATCAAAAATTTAAGACAACAGAAAAGTTACTCGAATTTTGTCATTATTCGGAAGAAATGACAATTTCTCTATAGAGTTAATCCTCACAGGAATGCATCTATATTAGTGCACTACCAGAACCGTAAATAGTTTTTTTTTAATGAAAATTGTATCAATTGCCAAATTTGAAATAGTGAATAAAAATGTTTCAGTTTGAATTTTTGGTACATATAAACTTAGGACACCTTTATGTACAATTGTCAAAATTACGTTTTTAACATTTTTGCTTTGTTTTGAAGCGTTTTTTTGATGTCGAAGTTAAAATCAATAAACACCTTTAATTTTCTGGAACTATTTGCCCATTAATTTAAAATAGATTTTCGATAGCTGAAAAATTAAAGATGTGTCAAAGATCATTCTTTCCCATTTTACAGATATAGAATATGATAAAAACTACGGACTGTTGTTACATAAAAAACGTTGAAATTAAAAAAACCCTGAAGTCAAAAAAATGTTTTAAAGTTTCTACATGATATAGGTGTTCTTCCTTTATAAGCACAAACAATTTCAAACCTTACTTACTTACGTCCCTTCATTTTAGGTAATAAATCTAGAATTATATTAAGAAATTTGAAATTAAAATTTAAATGCCATTTGTCTTCTAAATGGCTTTATATTTATTGAAAATGTAAATTGCAAAATGAAAGTTTGATTTATCATATTTCAGTTGACATAAGAAAAAAATTGTTGCTTTTATATATTCAGGTAGCACAAAAAGTTCTAAAGATCATAGTATTATGGTTGAACAGCTTTCAAGTTGGAAAAATTTGAAAGAGTTGTCGATAGAATTGATAAGTGGCGTTCCTAGGGGTATGACTTTGCTATAAGAATAGCGCATTCGCCAAACATGCTATCAAAGAATTCTGCTGTTTGAGTGATCCCATTAACGTCATAAGGGAAAACTTAGGAAAAACCTTATGAACTATCCCGATATTGTATTGTTCAAAAGGAGGTGACTATTGATAATTTCATCCTTAATTGTCGGTCACGAGATTGGATGAATTCTACAGAAGTAGAAGCGATACAATCGCCTTTACTCAAATGAATTAAGGCAGACTCTTTTATTTTTCGTTTTGTGTTATGTTGTTTTTTGTGAAGTATAGTTGATTTGTCAAATTGTATTTTATGTATAAGTGTTTATTGGGAAATAACACCACACTTTAAAGATTGAAGATTTGTGTACATGCTTGGGAGCTAGGCCTTAAAAATGTGTCGTGACCTATTAAACCTTCCGATAAATTTGCTGACTACTCTCTGTCCCCCTGAACCAAAAAAATTGAATTGAATTGTCTCTCTTTCTAGGACATTTTTTTCCGATTTGCCCCTTCCAAAACCAAAAACTGGGTACGCCCTTGAATCGCTTAACTTTAATATTATAATAATATTTTTAAAACAATAGATAATGAATGAACGACATACTTTTTTATGTACTTATATCAGAATGCGAGTTGTGCTGACATATTATATGAATCAATACAAAATAATTAATTATACTATATATAACCATATCAAATGCCTTCAAGTGTGAATGTTTCCGGTAAATCGAAAATAGCAGAGCTGATCTCATAGCTGTTCATCTTAACATTTTATTCTAAATTATTATTGCCAGTTAATTTGCAGTAATTATAAGATATTCTTTAAACAACTTTTACTAACATCCTTGAAATTTTTAACTTACATTAAAATATTGCAAATATAAGATAGTTGTAACCTGTAATTAATAGTAATTCACAGTGAGCACATTATTGAGATGTTAACTCAATTCACATAATCATTCATTATGCTATAAGCAAAACTAATACTATATGATTATTGACGATTTCTAGTTTATCATTACAAATTGTCTGCAAAGATGGTGCCTACTTTTGATTACACAAAAGCAGAAATATTCATCTTGTCATTTTATTATATTTATTGCTATCTAATTTGCACAAATTTAAAAGGATTTAACCTGATGAGGTTTTTTTCCATATTGTTGCATAAAACTCGATAAAGAGGTTTTTTTCCTATTGAAAGTAGTCGTTGAAAGTTGTACAACATTTAATTGGTGTTCTGAAATGGGCATTTGATAAATTGTACTTTTCTTTAGGCAAAACTGTATCAATTGCTAACGCAGACAAAAACTTTATTTTTATTGGTGTTTTTAAGAGTGCTTTGACATACAAATTGAAATTATTATCAGTATTATTTCTTCTTATATGGAATGTGTAGACTTTCCATTTAGAATATTTGTAAAATTATGGATCCTAATAAATCGACTAATAGATAGTTACAAAATAAAAATATATTTTCGGTATTTCTTCGTCATAAGTTATATTGTGTAATAAAATTTTAATAAATTTGCTTAGTTGATTCACTCATAACTAGTTTTATATCTACCACTTGTCTCATTTTTTTAAATCAATTGTTCTTTCTAAATTTTGTTGGTTTCTTAGTATGATGCTAATATGTATTAGTCCACGGTCCCTTGTGTAAAAGAGAAAATGATTACCAACAACTTGTATATTTGTGAGTGGCCCATGATTTCCGAATAAGATAGATTTTCGTTTAGGTTACAACTTGACCACGGGTAGGTAAATCGGAAAACATGTCATAACAATCTATTTGGTATCGACCAGCTGACTAGTTTTATGTTTAAATGAAAGAAATTTACAGTAAAATAGGAAGAAAATGTTATCCGACATTTTTTTGTTTTTTTTAGTTTGTCCTCTACGTTAAACATGTCGATCTTGCGCTTGTTAGGTTGATAAAAACTATTTTTTTCAGACATGTTTAATTCAGAACAAAGAGATGTAAAAGTACAATTGTCCGACAAAATGTATAGGAACTTCTTTCTGTCCGACACTCGAAATTCTCGATTGATTTGACTGTGACAGGCTTGATGATTACCAGCTGCCAAACAAAAAGAAACATGAGAAAAAATTATTTTCGGACAATTGTAGGTATATATTACATTTCTCCTTTATATTAAACATTTCTGAAAATATTGATTGCTGGTTTTCATCAATCTAACATGCCAAAATTCGACACGTTTTTCATGGGGTAGAAACTAAAAAATCCCAAAAAATGTCAGACGAAATGTTCTTCCGATTTTTAACTTTAATTTAAACGATGCTATGCTGGTCAATACAAAACATATTATCACGACAATCACATGTTATCCGATTTATCATACGAGGACTACCCGCGGTCAGGTTGTACCATAAAGAAAAAACTTTCAGGGAAAGAAATCATGGGTCACTCACGAATATCCAGCTTGCTTCCAATTTTTTTCTTTTTTATACCAGAATTTTCTCTTTTATATCAGGGGTTGTGGACAATTTGTCTGTGTACCTGATTCCTATTCACGTTCAAATTCAACCCCTAAAGTGATGAAAAAATATGAAAAATGATTTATTTCCTCTATATATAGTAAAGTATTCTCCCTTAAGTTTATTTACTTGCAACACATACCTATTTGAAGTTTTTAATAGGGAAACAAAATGTAGTAAATAGGGAAGACTATGTAAATTATATTGTCGTTTAAAAAATGTCATACTCTCCGCAATTTATGATGTTTTTTGTTTAATTTTTCTATACATAAATTTACATGTACCTAAAACATATTCACTAACAAAATATATTTGTTGCAGGTATGTATCAAGGCTCACTTTGGTTTTGTCAACAATATCAATAATAAGCTTGACAGAATCCACAACTGACGTCTATCTTTATGTCGGCATAATGGTATGATTTAAATTTAAAACATAGGAGGCTATGTGATACATTTAAAACGAATAATTTGTTTTAACCCTTTGCGGGCAGCATTTAGATATAATCGTTTCTGATATATTATTTTGCCTACCCTGGGAAGAAAATGTATAAAAGAATATACTGTATTGTTTTCAGAAATTTTAATACATGAATTTTACAAAAAAAAGTGGTATGTTTAATGTACCACAAAGCCACAAAACAAGCAACCTTAATCATATTTATGAAAGTTCTGGAAACAGTTTTTTTTATCAGATAAACACAACGCAACACCGCAAGTCTCACAAGCCCATTTTGAACGCCTTTGATGATCACGGGTACTACATGATGCACATCATCTGTAGGTGCCATAAACAGGCATGTGTAAGGACTGATCACATCTTTTCTCTAAAGGAACTACTGTTTTATAATTGTTTGTATTCTTACTTTGTAAACTTGTCCTTCCCTTTTTGACTTCTCCGCTACTTGCTCTCACCAATCCAGTTACTACATGTAAGCGAAATGCCTTTAGATTCATACCACTGCTGATTCCATACCGTTGTTGAAAAACTATAAAGGCATTCACAACTGCGACATCAATGAAATGCCAGAATATACGTGGCCACCACTTCCTGCTTTTTCTATTGATTTGGTAAGTTTTTTTTAGCATATCTGCTTTATCCACAAAACCCATGTATCGGTTATAGTTTTTTAAAATTTTAGGGCAAGGCACATTTTCGGTTTCACCATTCCTTTTCTTTCTTACGACATGGTCACATGCTGAAGGGTTCTCATGATTGGACGCCAGTAACACTATCCGTTTGTCCATCCATTTCACGCACGAAATTCCATCATCGGTTACACGCCAGTCAAAATCACCACGCTTCAATTGCTTATCAGGTTTGAAATCTTCTGGAATTCCTTTTCTCCCTTTTCGAATAGTCCCGGTTGCGTGAATATTTAGTAACTTCAGTTCTCTGAATAATAGCAAAGTAGTGAAATAGTTGTCGAAATACACGAAGTAATGCTTTCCAACTAGAGACTTAGTCAAATCCTTTATGACACGAGGCCCTAGCTGTTTCTCTGCAGTTCCATTAACTTTTCCAGTATATATTTGGAATTCATCGTTATATCCCGTTACATCTGCTCTAGTCCAAACCTTATAACCCCATTTGACAGGCTTGTTTGGCATGTATTGGCGGATTGATGATCGGCCTTTGAAACAAATCATTGATTCATCTATTGACACCGTTTCATACAATGAATAGTAGAAACTGAAATTTTTTGATAATGAATTTAAAAATGGACGCAGCTTATATAATTTATCATAGTTGGGGTCAACACGGTTTGGCTGAAGAGCATTATCGTTCAAGTGAAAGTTTCCTAGCAACCAATCGAAACGCGTGCGGCTCATTAGAGTTGAAATATAAGAGTCCCTCAGCTCCAGTTGTGCTGACCAGTAGTCTCGATAGCTGGGAAGCTTTTTCACTCCCATCAAAATATTTATAGCTAAAAATATATCAATTTCTCTCACAGTTGTAGGAATGAATGTCTTTCCTTGTTGGGTGGCGTAAAGGTTTGTTTGAAATACGAAATTGTCGATCATTTGTTCATTTATAAAACAACCGAAAACGTCAACTGGTGATTCAATATCATCAGATATATTAGCGGGCCCGACATTTTCTGAAAAACTATCTGCATTGCTACCTGTATGAGTTATTGTTACCGGTTTTTTCCAAATAAACTTGTCCTTTGGTAGAAAATGTGATAATGGAAGATTGTCTTCGCCATCCTCGGCGTCTGATAAGCTTTGTGTGGGACTTCCAGAAATTTCATCTGTACGATTCACCACATCCATGAAATCGTTTTCCTCGTCATCGTCGTCATCAAATCCATCTACAGAATCTCCGTCTGAAGGAATTTCTGCTAACATTATACCTACTTGAAGTTCATCAAGCTCTTCTAGGTCTTTGAAACTCCACATGTTTTTTCCTAAAACAAAAAACAAAAATCATTGCTCACATACTTCATTATGTTGGTGCGTTGAGGTATATTCAATATACCACAAAAAAATAACCACTAAAAGCAGCATCTTTACTAAAACATTTACATTTATAGTATTTTTACATACTAATACATTCCAACAATCATACCGATATACTTACTTGACATTGTTTTCACTTTTTCTATGTTCACAGAAGCCAATAAAACACTGGAACATTTGCCAATGACTTAACCTTACAAACTAATACATCACTATTACATGCGTCCTGTCACGGAAGTTTTTTCTGGCGGGAAGTGTCGGTCACATACTAAAATGCGTATTAGAGCGATGGTACGTAAAATAGACCGCAAAGCGGCACCAAGAATGACTTTGAGATTTGTGGTATATTAGATATACCACTAAGCTCGAAAGGGTTAAGTGAGAGCTTAATTTTTTACTGCTCAGTTACTGTTAGTATAGTCAAACATATACAATTATTAAATTGCAGAGGAAATGAACTAATTGTAGTATTGATAGTGTCAACTGTGCTGGTGTTCATTCTATCTTTTCTCTGGTAGTTCTTTGAATAAATAATAAAGACAAGAGAATATTTAAGGACTATTATACAGAGAAAGGAAATTTTCAAAAAGAAGTCAACTTATTTTTGGAGTTAATGTGAATTTCAAAATTTCAAGCGGTTTTTGGCGTTTGATATAAACTCGTATTAAACTAATAGTCAGTTACTGCAGCCATTTTAAACCATGCCATTTATTGAACAACATTGTCTGTTCTACGATTGGTTACTGATGTATCGATCCACAGAACGGTGATATCGATGTCTGGAAAAGCAAATTGAAGCTGGATAACCAAGTTATTAGGTCCATGCAATGGTTTAGCTAGATTATATATTTTTTCATAATGGTTGAACCAACAAAATCAATAACGTTTCTTAAGACTGCGTAAAATCTGTAGCCTCAAAAAATTCTTCGCCAGAAGATTTCGAAACTAGAAACACGGAATTTTAAAACGTTCTAAATAAGCATTTTTTACTGAGCATGTTCCAAAGACATTTAAAATATAGAATTTTTTTCTTTGATCACTTAATTATTAATATAAATTTATGATCAGTGGCCTAACGCGGAAGTATTAATTATTCTATTTCTCTCTCTACTATAAAATATTCCTAATGGCTATAAGATTCAATCTGTTTTATGGCATTACGTCAGTTTTTCTTGTCATAGAAAGATTTTAAATCCTCTTTAATTTGTCCACTAACCTTCAAACTTGTTATGGCTGAGACATGTAGGTCGAGTTGAACAATTTAGCAAGACGTTCCATACTCGTCTTATAATGTATTTTACAAAAAAGGTGCTCATAATGAAATCTCATCAGCTCGTATTTCGTATTAACGATTTAATTGTTCATCTTCTCCTATAAATATCAAAGCCAACAGGTTGTAGCCAATGTCATTGTGTAACATCTGCAAACTAGGTATCACTCAGCAGTTCTGTCTTTCAAAGCAACATTTTTCAAAAACGATTACAATTTAGAACAAAATTTTATTGAAATTTTCTTAGAAAGATGATTGGTGGTTTTGGAAATATCTTTTGCCTTTTATATTATTATTATTTTAAGGTTAATTAAAAAAATGGCATATCTATCAAAACCATTATGATTGATTTTATATTTTTACAATGTTAGGTAATTTGCTCCTCAGTTTTTTTCCTGGTGGCAGTTTTTGAAATTTGAAAGTGCACCGTGTTAGTAAGGTAATTTCGAAAAATTATTGCGGGTGTCTAAAAAATTTCTACAATATCTGGAATCTTTATCAACCCCTTTGTGTTTTAATTGAATATTTTTTTTGCTTCTCACTGATATCATAAGTAATTAGCCAGTAATATCTACAAAAATCCAAGTTACCTAGAATCGATGAAAATTACTAGCTATATAAATTGTAGACTACCGAAATGCACCTAGGAAGTTTAAAGAGGAGTTTGGCACCCAAAGCATCAGAGGAACCGAATTCCAAAACAAACTGCGGCTCAGTGCCATAAAAAATATAATATAGCTTTTCTACATGCGTTGTAAATAGAAGCCGTGATGAAATTGTCTAAACCAGGGGTAAGGACAGTTTTATCAAATACCCGAGCAGATAACAAGAGTAACAAAATCTGGTTAAGCAGAGTAAAATGTAGAATAAAATGTTTCCATTGTGACCACAATGACTTTTATGATACGAACCTATTCTATGGTAGCAATCCACCAACCCTACCAAGAGTAGGCCGAGGGCAACTCTGGGAAGACAACGACTATTTGAGCCTAAATAGTCGGTAACATATTATCAGTATAGTGGTGCCGCTGCATCCATGGTCAAACCTATAGTTTTAAGTCCAACTGAGTGCAAGAGGTAGAACTTGTCGATAGGTGAATCCAGCATCTTACATAAGGTCCTAATGACAGATACTGTATTGGGCATGGATCTTGTAAATCTGAGGTGCATCATACTTAGATTTTGAATTAGAAACTTTCGTTGTTATAGTCTACCAATAATCTTATGGTTTCAGTGAGGCAAATCCATCATGTCGTGCTCCCAGTAAATATGATAGAAATAATTGGGCAATCCACTAAAGAAATAGACAAGAGCGTTAGCGCATTCATGAAGAATTTACTCAACTTTAGAGAACGAACAAAATGCTAACCAACCCATCACGTACCATACCAATAGGAAGTAATTTAAAAATTACAAACTTGATGTATTCATAATTGGACTATTGTTTAGGAACACTAATATGTACTAATTAATTCTTAGGCTATTTATAAGTGCTAAAATTAAATGTCCACACATAAAACTTTCATGGTTTTAATGGAAATTTCCTGCTCCATCTTTTGTCTATTCGGAGTTGAACCTTCTTTCTAAACCATAAACTTTCTTACCACTTTAATACTGAAGCTTATTCTTTCCTATTTATCCAGATAATTGTTAAATTCCTTCCAAAATAAAAAAATATACAAAAATACATCATATTATTTTTTAACAAAATAAATGAATCTAATTAAATACTTAAAAACGGAACTCAGTTTTCGTAAAGTCATTCTTAAAAATGTTGGCAATCAATCACACAGCTTGTTTGTAATATTCGCTGTTGGTTTATAATTACTTTGTTGAGGTAGAATCATTCAAGGTTGTTCCGTTTCCGATTCCTAATCATCTGGGTAATGGCTCGAGTCGTTTCGGATTACATAAGAGGATTATAAGTAAGAATCAATTAAATTTCTTGGAGAACAATTATAGATGAGGACGTCGTTAAAAATTAAGTTTTTATTATTTAGGAATCGCACTAGAATATACAAGGTACTCTTCTGATTAAAATCTATTTTTGGGTACATATAGGAATTATTAACAAACTGAAAAAAATTGATAATAGATAGTTTCCAAATAATTAATCAGGAGGTCCTTGATTGTAATGCCCACTTATTGCTATAGAGAGGTCTCACCACCAAGTATTCAATTTGAGTATCTAGATTATTGTGGTGCATAGAGCTTATCCATGTCAAATGCAATTATTCAAGAACATGGCAATGATCAGGATCGATCAAATTAATTTTGTCAATTCGTGAAAACTAATTATCCGTACTTGTAGAAAAACATGTTCCAATGATGTACATTCTTTTAGCTTTACACACTTTGGTAACATACTAAAGAATAAATATGATATGAACAAAGAATGACGTCAAAGGATTGCAAAAGAAAACAGGTCACTTCTTACGCTAAGCAATATATTCAAATAAGAACCTGTACACAAAGAAACAAACATAGCACTATATAAACTTTAATAAGATCAGCGGTGGCATGTGTTTGCGAAACCTGGATCCTAGTAAACGGAAACGGAAGACGTGTTAGCAATTTTTGAAAATCCTAAGGAAAATCTATTCGTCAGTGAGAAAAAAGATATGGATGGCTTATGAGGAAGATTCACGGAACGTCAACCAATGGCAGCCATGCATAAGATTTTTGTATATGTGGCGGCTATTTTACCCTTATATGCAGTGGCGCCACCATGCGGTTGACGTTCCGTGAATCTTCTTCATTAGATACCACTTTAAATTGGAGCGACTGAACATGGAATTTAACATAACAGATTAAGTTAAAATCCGACAACTTAAATGTTGAGAGAATGAATCCAGAAAGGGTGCCTTCAACGAGAGGGCAGGATGTGAAAGCGAGGACGTCAAAAAAATGAAGAAAAATGTGCTAAAATTGACAGAGCTATCTGGAGAAAAGACTAAGGGGGGTCAAAGCCTAATATGGCTGTGGTAGCGTTGGAAGAACAATAAGAAGAAATCTCTGGACACGTGGTTAAACCAATTTGTATACCTTTAATCCGAGAAATCATTATTTTGTATTTCATTTTGTCAACGTGAATTTTTTTTGGGCCAGAGCTTCTTAACGGAGGTCCACACTTACACATATGAAAACAGATGAGTATGAGAATGAAATGAATAACTTGAAATTGCATTTGTCTCGACATGTTCCGACCGACACCACACTACCTTGATTTTAGAATACCCATAAATACACAAATATAACATACAACTAATATACAATATCTGCACAAAATTTGCTTTTCGTTCTAATAAACATTCTAATTCCCTCTTTGCGATATATCAGATTAAAAATACGTCGGAAGTAAGACAGAACACAATAAAAAGAAGAACGTTACTTGACATTAAATTTGTGTGCTGACTAGCTTCACAATATAAAGTAAACATTTTACATCAAATCTCCTGAATAATAATTGAAATTAATTTTGGAAATTATTTACGAGGTTGTAGTAAACAGGGGCACAGACGGTAATCCCACGCAATTCTATTACGAAAAGATCGTCTACTTTTACAAAGCAACTTCAGTTTACTGCTTTTACGGGGTTATTAACCTTATCCGATACTGAATATCACGACTAACCGAAGAAGTTTGAAAAAAATCTATTTTTTTCTGAGTTCTTTGGAAATAACACCACATAAACTGAAAGTCTGTATATTTCAAAAGTCTAAACGTTTCAAGGTCTAAATGAGACCCCGTTTTCAATGGTATTACACAAAATGAACAAGCAATTGAAAAATTAAAAAATTAAAGGGATTCTCAATAACAACTATCGTAATCTCAATTTGACATTAATGTTTGACAATAAAACTGATGTAACAAAAGGAACTTATTGCAAATTTGATATATACAGGGCAGCACAAAAAAAAAATAAAGATCATGTGAAATAAAAAAATTTCATTCAAATTGGAAGAATTTGAAAGAGTTATCTTTAGAATTTCATGTGGCGTTCCTCGGTATTCGCCAAAAATAAGACCAAACAAATTCTGATGTTCCAGAGATCTTATTAAGTTATAAGAGAAAACCTAGGAAAACCCTTATGAACTATCCCGATACAGTGTTGTTCAAAAGGATATTACCGTTATTAATTTCATCCTTGATTATTGGCAACCAGGAACGGCTGAATTCTATAGAAGTACTAGCTATACAATCGCTTTCATTTAACAAAATTAAAGCAGACTCTTTCAGCTTTCGTTTTGTATTGTGTTCTTCTTTGTGTAATAGGTTAAATTTTTAAATTGTTTGTTATGACCAATGTTCCAGGCATGATCACAAATTTTTGACTTTCCGAATTGTCGTTTCTTTATATAATTTTTGTGTTCATTTATTCGAACATTTATAGGCCTAACATTCGCAAGGAATCTTATAAATGCAATTTTTGGAGTTTTATGTTACGTTATTTGGTTTAGTTTTTGATAAAATTGATTTCAGTGTATTTCTTGTTTTGAAAGATGTTTTAATATTAAATCTGTTTCCCACACTTTTCAATATTTCTGAAAGACCCTGTATGTCTGCCATGGTTGTTGTAGTAATGTGGTTATCAAGGATATTAGTAGACGGGTGTTGAACTCTTTATTAATGAACTTTTTAGTATAATTGTTAGCAGATAAATACATTTTTGATAAATATTTTTTCTTTATTAAATTTATCCATATCAGAACAGCTAATATTTGCTCTATCATATAAAGATTTAATGATGCCCTTTTTACGGTATTTGGGTGATTAGAGTTGTGTAACAAATGACGATTGTATTTTTGTTATAAAGATGTCTAAGAAAGGTAGTGTGTTATTTTGCTCAATTTCTAATGTGAATTGTATAGTTGGTTCTTTGTTATTGATGTTGTTTAATAATTCTAGTAAGTCTTCAAGAGAGTGTTCCCAAATAGTGAATATATCGTCGACGTAACGCTACCAAACTAAAGGTTTATTGTCTTTTGCAAAATGATTTGTTCTTCAATTTTTTCGGTGATAATGTTGCTCAAAGCCATTCCAAAATCTTGTTGGTAGAAGTCATCGCTGAGTTGAAAATATGTTGTATTCGTACAAAGTAATTCCATTATTGTGTCAATAGATAATTGTGTACATTCGTTTAGTAACAAGTCTAATAGTTCTCTTACAATAGTAAGTGTTTATGGGGACAAGGACATTATTGTATAGGTTTACAATGTCAAAACTTTTTTGTATTTTGTATGGGATAATTTGTCTAAGAAATGTGCACTGTTTATGTGGTGTTATTCCCAAGGAAAATAAAAACAATAGATGACACAATTATCAGTCACAAAACATCTCAAAATATACTATCAAATGAATAAAATGCAATATTAATAATGTTTCTTATTTTTGGGAATGTCTGTACAAAGTAAAAATAATTTTTAAATATATCTACGTATAATAGAATGATATCTATGGTTGATTCGTGTAGCTATGCTTTCCATTTCGGATAACGGGAACTATCCTATATATTGATTAGTGCGTTGTGGGTTGCATTAGTATAATGTGTAATTTTTTTTTGAAGCATTGTCTGCCGCTCTTGTTTTATTATAAAAATAAAACTAACATAATTTTTAACATTAATATATATATATATATATATATATATATATATATATATATATTACTAATCGTTATACAACGGCTTCCGGTCAAGATGTCGGGGCAGCCACATGTGTGTGAATGTCCTAGGTTAATAAATTAGGTTTTAGTTCCCTGCTATTTGAGTACGCAGACGCTTCGCCTGCTCTAGTAATGACCCCAAACGTGTATATATATTTTTGCCAAGCTTACTCATTAGTCGTAGCTTCGCAGTTTTCAAATATCTGTAAGTAAGGATCTCTTCGCACAAATTCTAAAACTACTTTATTTTCGAAGTGAGTTTTTAAAGATTGTTTCGTCACATCTCTATTAATTTATGGAATTAATATTATAATTGTAAGTATTATAGTGAGTAGTGTTGCATTGTTCATAAATTAATTAAAGTGTCATTTTTGAAAATGTATATGTTAAGAATTACCTGGAATTCTTTCTAATATAATAATTCCCCCTTTTCATCAAAGACAAAATGCTGTCCTTAAAAAAAGGACCCTGTATATAGAAAATATTATTTTTTTTTAAACAACATTTTCCACCTGTCCATGAATAAATATCATAATATTCATCTATTTGTTTGGGGAGAGGAGTAATCCAGCATATTCATTTTTTTAATTATTATTAGCCATTAGTCGAGATTATAAGTGAATTAGTTGTATTTGGACGTTTGATTAGAGAAATGCGGCATCAAAAAGAATGAAGAGTTAGCGATATGAAATTACTTGAACAGATAAAAATCGAGTTTCACTTTGGTTTATTTGATCTAGAGAATGAGGGAAGAGTTGCTATAGTTGTATAGATTAGAATTTTGGTTTATTTAATCTATGGAGTGAGGAGGATTTTATCCCAGATACATTTAATTATGGACCTGTTCTAACATGATTGCTGGCTGAATGCGTACGCGATAGCCAATAGAGAAGCAAGAAGAAGAAGAATATTATACAACTAATTTTAAATTGTAAATTTACTATATTTCAGTGGGTTTTACTACATTAGCTGTCACCAATCGTAATATCTTCTAAATCAACAATAAATAACAGATGTTCGCTTACAAAACATGGACATTTCAACTTTAAAAACGAGAATTTTATTATAATACGCACTACTTGAGTTTATATTTACATTCGGCTACGAACTTGACCCTATTACTCTTCGAACGTAAATTCGTTTTTTATATCACCCGGCTTTGGGCGTAAAAAATGCCTATCAGAAATGTCATTCAGCGCATTACGCGAGCCTAAAAATAAATCCATCAAGTTTTTTTCGAGGTTACTTTTTGACATTAACCGCAAAATATCGGAATTTAGGTGATGTATCATTAAACGGAGTAATTTACGAGAACGACGATTTTAATTTTGTTTATTGTGTCTTTTATAAATCGGACAACCAGTGATTACCAAAGACAAGTTCTGTCGAAATTGTTTTTGGTGTTGATCAGCTTGTGCTTGAAATGTCATCACCGTCTCATAAATTATCTTAGTTATTATTGTTTACTTGATTTTACCAGCAACTTTGTTCCTGTGATAAGAAGAGAGCAATGGTTTTAGACACTACTATATACTTGTCTTCTATTTGATGCTAACACACGCATATTTTAGGTATTAGATTCTAGTCAACATGCTTCAAATAGCTGGTCATGACTGATTTTAGAAAAACCCATCCGCAACCTATGCATGTCATTGAGTGGCATTTGTCTATAATAGAGTAGTCTGAATCAGTAGGTTCGTTAGATTATAGAAATCCTTAGGCTAAGGCCAGACTGGCGGGGTTTCACGCTGCGTTTTCTACGTTTTTTTTTTCCATTTCTCACATATTCTCTACCCTGGCCACACACGCCAGTTGCAGTCATTCGCGTGCCTTCTGTTTGGTCGAGCTCCATGACTAAATAAATACCGTGTTATTTTCTACAAGTCTGGCCAGCCAACAGCCTGAAATACCGAGAAAAATGAAACCGACCCTATCGTTCAGCGGCTGACCTTGAAGATGTGCCCGAGCTGAACCGTTGGGTGGAAATTCACGCCGCGTCTGGTCTCGCCGATTTGAAATAGTACGGCCTATTGTGTTTGCGGTTTTTTTTGCCGAGACATGGCGTGAAATCCCGCCAGTTTGGCGTTAGCCTTAGGATGATAAACTTTTCATCTGTTCTCAATGTCTTAAAACAGTAACATAGAATAGGTTATCTCCAAGATATATGTTCAGTACCCACTGGAACCACGCATTTTCTGGTAAAAAGTATTTTCTTATAATTTCATCAAAAACTGTACACGGGTTTTCTGGGGTGTTCGGCTAATAGCTCCATTCCTTCATGAAATAATGGCAAACTAACAAACAGAGGTAAGTTTCACTCCCACTAAAACAACATTGCAGTGTCTAGACTATCGTCATCATTGCATCAGATTCCGTTCAGCTCATTTAACATGTAAGAAGTACAGTTCACATGTATCTCATAGGATATTAGCTAAGATGAAAACAGTGCCAATTCTTTGCCAATAGATCATCTGGGCCCAGTGCTGCGTTCTGTGAAAATGAATGACAAACCAAAATATACTTTTTTACAATTACAAAAGTAGCAGAATTAATGATGATTTCCTGACGAATATGGAGAAATGTGACAAGACGCGATAATGGCAAATTTCAGTATAACATTTTTAGTCAAAAATTCACCAATTTCTGTTCATACAATATTTTCTGATGTAGATTTGAAGTATTTTTCCGACAAATGGGATCTTAAATCATTCCATTTTCGGTTTACTAGTCTTTGGAAGTCGTTTTTCTATGTCGCGAATTTCCACAATGATTGGTTTTGTTCTTGGTCTTAAACTGGAGACGCTAATATTTGTCTTAAATGACATTTTGCTATCCCCTCACGTCTTGATCATAAGCTCAATTTTTGTAGCAGTGACAATTTCCATACTTTTTTCTGTCATTAATAGCTCTGTCATCATAAATCTCTGTTAAAAATCACAAATAACAAATCTATATTTATTGAGTAAATGTTAACCCCAAACACATATTCCAAATATTTGGAACGGATTTTTTCAACCCGTATAATATACGTTTATTATACTTAGATCTAGAAAACTCTCATATAATGCAGCAGAAGTAAAATTGCATAGAACCTTTTGGTATATTTGACAAAAATGAGGAACTATATTCACATTGAAATTGAAGTTAATATGAATTTTGTACCACCCACATATTTTCCGAACAAATTTCACTTAAGGTACCAAATACGCCATATTCACCAGACTAAACACCAACAATATAATAGAGAACCAGTTGATGAAGTGTCGTTTTAAAAACTAGCAGATATGGCAGACAATGTTCCACCATTTTCACGTCAAGTAAGTTAATTATAACTTCACCTATCGTGTCTTGGCTAGCTATAATTCATCTTATTGACAAAACAAATATTTTGTGTGAGTATAGCTTCAATCGGTCGTTTAGAAGTTGCACGATCACTAACAAATTACTCCGCCACAGCCCCACCTACCCGGTATGATAGCCTATTACTTTCGTCAGCAGCAAGTCCATAAAATCCAAAAAAAATCCAAAGGGGATTTCCGGAGATGAGCACGTGCCATCGTACAAAAAACAGACTTTTCAGTTTTATTCCCTCTTTGTTTCGTTCTTATAGACTATATAAGTTTCAACATAATTAAATAATGCTCACCATTTGTTTATGAATTTGCTAGGAAATTCACTAGATGTTACTCTCTATTAGCTTTTTGTTATTACTAAATTTACAAATTTTGTGTAACTACATCAGCAACTGAATGGCTAATTAAAACTTATTCTTTTTGTAGTTCTCTTACTTAACAGTTTAGCAATCAATGGGGATAGGGGATATCCCACTGTTTATCAGATTTAAGTAAAAGTTAACCATGTAAATGTCAATTTGTTTAGATTTTTTAGGTGCTGGGCGGGGCAATTTTCAGCTTTTCAAACGTCTACTATGTGGAGCTATCAAGATTTATCAAAAAATTACTGTTTTCCTAACATTTGATATTATAAACGCAGACCAAGTAATTAGCTTATTTACAATTCTCGTGATTACAATAACATTTCGGTTTTGGATATGATGAGGGTTAAGTTATCAACAATATATCAATTTGCTGTGAACTTGAGGTAATGAAGTACCATGCGAAAAGTCTGGTTTGCAGAATTTCGCTATAGTTTTGGGTCCAAAAGTTATGATGGAAGCTAAACTATCTGTTCTGGATTTATTACGCAAAATTTGGCTAGAGCTCTTCTAAAAACGGTTGCAAGAGAATTTGACAGTGGATGTAACGGCACTGTTGGTTCTCAATTAAAAAACTAATAGACAATTGCATTTGCAGCCACCACAATGACATTGAACATTAATATTCTCTTATTTTGACTGTTCATTGGGACAAAGTCTATACAGAGATTATTCCTCACAGTTATTATGAGAGAAATGTGTCTACAAAATGATCAACCAGTATCCCTGTGTATAGCTAATGTATTTGTATACTGTGTTATATTTGTCTGTGTTTGGAGACGTTTCCAACTCCGAGTCTGGAGTCGTTGTCAATCGTTTAGTGTTGAATTAGACTTTTTTTCTAACAAAATTAACTCCTTTATGTTAATTTTGTTGTTTGTCAAAAAATTTGTCAATTTGTCGTTTGGCGATCACTTGAAGTTGAGGTTACCGTTTTTGTGCTCTGTTAGTAATAGATTTCTCCAATCCAAATGAAGGTCGATTCGATTTCCGTGTTGTTTATCATCATACAACTGGCTTCTTTAAGTTTTCTCTTTTTTAAATTTTTCTCTTTCAACAAAATCTTTGTTTTAGCCCAGTCTATCCTATGATTGACGGTACTGGTTAATACATGATTGGCCAAATTTGATTTGTCCACATGTCTTCTGGAAATGTTATATTGATGTTGTTTTTTCCTTACCTCTAAAGGTCTTGAAGTTTCAGTATAAGAATGGCCACAGTCACATAAAACACTGTACACACAATTTTTGGATTTCTGGATTGCGTTAAATGGTTTGGTATGTGTGAAGATAGGGCGGCAAGGTATTATTTGTTTTAAAAACAGTTTCAACACTGTATTTATTTCCTAACCGCTTAATTTTTTCCGATACACCTGGGACATATGGAATTATGTTCATAATTTGGTTGTCTGTTTGTATTAGGAAGGTATTAGGTATTAATATTCTCATGATTTAGAAGCAGCCAAGTTCAGGATGTGTTTAACTGATCATGTCACCCATTGTCGCGTGTGTAAAGGCTAGTTGCTATTAAAAATCTTTCGATTTTCAATTCAAATCTACTAAATATTTCTTGACTCTCAAGACATGAGTAACTTTTATGATTAATCATTTTGTTTAGCAACACAGTTGATTTCTTCATCAGGAACAACAACGAACTTATCAAAATTATCTTTAAATTCCTTTCAGCATATAATTACAGGATACCCACCATCAATCACCCCGTACTATTTCTTTTGTTTAATGAGACATATCGCCCAGTGGCGGAGAAAAATGCGCTTTCCTCATGAAGAAACACTGCCATAATATCAATCGCACAATAACTTTTAAGGCTGCCCAAGTTATTAATGAATTTTGTCATTAGATGCCGTTTCGCAACATCTGTGGTGTTGCAATTTTGGTACATAGTTATAATTCGCCTACTGACTGATAGTGTGTACCTACTGAATGAGGAAATAACTCGTGATCTGAACTGATCGAAAGTCTTTCCCGATCCAAAGCGATAAAATCAGATCGGCTATAATCTTTTTGTGCATCTCTATAATTAGATGAAGATGGTAGAATCGGTACATTCACTCAGATTAGCGGCAGCAATTGTGCATGAAAAGGTTTGAAATTCAAACGAATGAAATTGATGATGTTCGATATAAAACAGTTGAGTGTGTCTTGAAGAATCATTTAATTAACGTCAGCCATGGAGCTATTGAAGTGATTAATTGAAACTATTTTATATGCATGAGAGATCAACGGTTATTAGTTATCTTCCAAAAAATGTTTATGACATATTAGAAAATTACTGTCTTCCCAATACATCATTAATCAGTTCTGTTAATTATGCCACTTTAGAGATTTTTAAATGACTTTAAATTTAACAGCAATCATAGCGCCGTTAATGGAAAAATGTAAAGACTCAGAAATTATTCAAAATGAGCCTTAATAAATCTTGATCACTCTTTATAAAAAAAAGCAGGTAAGGCAATAAAACACCCCTTTTTATTGGCTTTCCTGCTTTTCTTCATATCCATAACTTTGGTGTAATAAAAACTGGAACATTACCCTTCAACCTAATGATAGCATATGGCAATGTGTGTTAAAAATATCTTGCAGAAATACAATTTAAATAGGTTATACAAATATTTTGCGAAACGAATCATATTAATGGTGATAGATGAATCTGGATATACAAAATATATTTGGAAATCACATAAAATATACTTCAATTTGTATATTTTGGATTTTTGTTACAGTACCTTAAAATTTATTAATAATGGTAGCGGATAAAGGCTTGAACAAGCGACTTTTAATTTTACTCAAATGTCTTGACAGTGGCAGTCCAGCCAGGGGAAAAACAATTTAATTGACAACTATTGACAGAGAACCATTAACTCACCAAACTAGTCGAAAAATAGACCATTATACTCATACTAGCTGTCGCCCAGTGGTCGAAATTCGACCAATTGTGTCAATATCTCTGGCAGGTTAAGTAACCTGAAAATTTTATCGTGACATTCTATCCTAGGACTTTAGGGAGAACAGCAATTACACGGAACTGATCCAGATTCGGAACCTCTGTGTGATAGTTTTCTCGAAAATCCTAGATGTCTGTCATACATCTCGCTTCGACAAATAAGTAACGAAATTCAAGTTTTTTTCAGATATAATTCATAGGACTTTATTTGTGTTCAAATTCGTAAGTCTTAATTTAATATGACAATAATTCAACTGCTAATGGGCTACTCTACATATTTATTTTTTCTAACCTCCCTGTATAGCTAGAATTGCACTCAATTCTCTAACATTTATTAAACTCCTCATTATAATAATTCCACCCTCATTATGTATTTCCACCACCCTGTATATGCAACTGCACATGGACCACGCATAATATTTTTTAACATTTTTTAACCACCCGGTAAACCATTCTGTATATGCCACTGCCTATGAGCCACCGTATTTACTCTTTTTGTTTATGAAATTTTTAACTATCGTCTGAAACTATAATTCTACTCCGACCTATAATTTCAATCATCATAAATATGGAACTCTGCGTGGGCTACTCTATAAATCATTTCCTTTTCTCACATTTATTATCATCATCCTGTATATCTATAATTCCTCTCACCCTTTATTTCATCTTCCCTATATATACAACTGCTTATGGGTTACGAAATGTTGCATTTCCATTTCCGCCACCCTGTATATCTTTATATAATATTTTTTGCACCATCCTGTAAATTGTAATTCTACTGCGCCTTCTATTCCAAGAACCCTGTAAATTCAACCGCGAATGGGCTTCCCTATATAATTATTTTATTGGTTATAATTGCACTCTACTATATTCTATATATGCAACTGCTTATGTGCAACCCACGAAAAAATGATTTCTAACATATCTAGAATCAACAACGATTACTTTACCACTAAACAATAACAACGTTTGCATGCCACTTCCAGAAGTACATGCTCTAAGCATTGGTTCCGCTATATATAATTATTCAATGTTTTGAGTCTGGCGGCGGCGGCACATTAAGTTGTTTGGCGTTGACATTATGGACGTAAATAATGAATTTTTATTATATTTTATTTAATTAATGAACCAATATTATAAATTAATATTAGCATTCTGCACTGAAGGTCGTCAGTAGCTACTAAACAAAACAAAAATGAAGAAAATCGGTTGAGAGACAGGAGAAAATGGTACCTAATCGTTTTGTCTTTCCCTATTTATATATAGATAGGTAAATACTAGCCTACGAATGTGCGAAGAAAAAAAACATAATAATACACCAAAATTGTCATCTTAAACCCCCTCCTCAACAAAATTCCAGACCCGGCGCTGCATCTTGAGGATGTCACATATTCGCATTAATACTATTCTAAATCAATTTCTCACCACTAAGACAAAAATCCTAAATATAAAATGTGAAGGGCATTTAATAAGATATCAAAATGTCTTGAAAATTCCGATCGGTCTAGCCTAATTAATTCTGTGTGTTGTTAAATTGCTAGAAGGATATGGATTTACAAAAAATCCAATTTGTACTATTTTTTCCAATTTTACAAACAAAGGATTTATCTTCTTATCAATTATTCCCTATAAGCTGCTACTGAATGGTAAGTCAATTGATGTTAAATTTTATGTCTGAAAATCCCGTCGATTTTGCTTTAGACTTGTATAAAAACTTATGTTAGTAATTGCCTTAAAAACTTATATGATTATGATTGAATATAAGATAGCCAATGTAAATTTATATTGGTAAAACGTTTGGACCTTTAAACGGTTGAATAAATAAGCATAAAGTTATAGAATGAAATAACAGTTGGAAAGGTTTACAATCTGTTAATCGGTGTGGACCATAAACGACAATTCAGAACTGTATATTACAAAGATGAGTTCAAAACAAAATCTATAATTCCTTGATTAATTATGTTTGAGTGTCCCCCTCCAATAGATAAATGTTGTCAACAATTGTTGGTTGTTTGATCTGTGACAAACATATGTAAGCGGAAAGCTAGATTATCTGTTAATAGTGGATTCAAAATTGTTTAAATAGGTTTGACTAAGATTCTTGTATATGTAGTTTTGGTTGTCTAGGGGAGTCATCTTGAGGAGTATGGCGATGCACAAAACTGCTACTGGATGGATTACTCAAAAAAAAATTGGTTGTGGATTTCAGCGGTTTTTGCAAATAATGAGTTGATGTCTTGCAATGCTACTGACAATAACATGGATAGCTAAATTTGTACCTAAAGAATTCATTATGAAGTGGTACCTCAAAATAGTCATTTCATATTCATTTTTGGCCAATTTTTTTAATGTTTCCATCCATTTTTCTAACAGGTTATTCAACTACTTGATAGTGACATTTTTAATTTGTTATTGAAGATATGTCTGAAGTTATGCTATATTATCTCACATAGATATATACCGAAACTTGGTTGTACTCCTGAATATCTTGATGACTGTTGTAACTATTGGAAGTAGTCTTTGTACATGGCTCAATCAGCTCTTATCTTGATATCTGTGTAGCAAAAATAGTATCGAGTCTAATTCGTACTTTCGAACTTTCAAACCCAAAAATTAATATTTGCATCTTCATTTTTAGCTATAGCTGCAAATCGGAACTCCAAAATTGTGTGTATAATTAACACTGTAACTGTTAAATTAGTGAAACATCGTTTATATTAAATACATTCAAAATGTTTGAGCTATTTTATCTTTCTTTGGGCAATAACACCACAATAGAAATAAAACGACGTATATTGCAGGAATACCAAACGTTACAAAGTCTATTCTGACTTCGTTTTCAATGAAACGTTTGGTATTCCTGCAATATACGTCGTTTTCTTTCTATTGTGGTGTTATTGTCCAAAAAAATATAAAAGTAATCAAGAATATGCCACAAACAACGTTTAGAAGACATGTTTGAACTTTATCGACAATTATAGAATAACATTTTTTTTAGATAGTCTGAAGAAAAAACTGGAGGAACAATAGTCGACAGTGACTCTAGGAGTAGATACTCCATATTACACGATACACATTTGTACCTATTATATAGAAAACAACTTTAATGAAAGCAAGCAATTTCTTGAAGACAATAAAGTTATTTTATAAGGTTTCTACTAGTTTTTTGGGTCACTTCTCCAAATTAACCTTACCACACTTAAAAATAATAGCTAATACACTATTGTCTCCTAAGAAATACTCTAGTATTACCACAAACTTTGTATAATAAAAAAATGCTCTGAATAAAATTACCTTCACATGGTTTATAAGCCATTTTACATTAATCTTTATGTCAAATTTGACTTTGTGTGGGATTCATAAGAAGCATTACCTGATTTATTACTCTCATTCTGCATGCTGAATTTTGTCGCCAAGGCTTTGTAGATCCAAATCAAGAAACGGTTGTTAAAACAATGTTGCTAAATTATAACAAATGACCATATTCATTTATCAGGTAATATTATCAATTTTAAATTGAATAATTTGTGGGTCACATTTTATGACGGTGATCCATTTCATTTGTATTTTATGAAAACTGAAGCGATGTT
This sequence comes from Octodonta nipae, assembly GCA_034190945.1. Lineage (NCBI taxonomy): Eukaryota > Metazoa > Arthropoda > Insecta > Coleoptera > Chrysomelidae > Octodonta > Octodonta nipae. Next base: position 12,745,263 of record CM067223.1, read on the forward strand.
GCGTATTCATTCATAGGCGCATTCACTGACAGCTTTGAAGGTAAATTGTCGCATTTATTATTCTAGCGTGTGGTTTCAGTTTTGAATGTCATTAAATACCTCTGTATACATCATCTGTTTGTATCTTCAATGTCACAAGTGTTCATGGCTTGTAATTTCATACATTTTTTTTAAATGACTGCATCAGACTCATTGCAAACTGTGGTTGAAAACTATAATTTTACGAGTCAGTGTATGAAGGTCAAGCAATTACTGAGAAAAATACGATGTACACCTTTGTTGTTCCCTTTACACAAAATAACTAAGAAGTGATGTTATTAAACTTTTATTTTCTGTTCGTGTCTTCATGTCTTCCGCATTTTTTCAAGGTTTTGTGTAAGTGTAAATGGAAATTCAAAAAAAGATCTAATTTGGTTTCTTCTTATAAATTCACTGAGTTGAGTATTGATGGAACTTCAAAAAAGCATAATTGAAAGTAACAACGAAATGTAATACATTTCGCATATCATCGTTAAGTGTAGCTGGACCGTAAGTTATTTCGATATGAAAATGGCGATGATTCTATTCTGCCAGACGCAGAAAGTTTGGAGTATCATTTTTTTTTCACAAATAACATCTGTATCTTTAAATTTAATTTTTTGGCATTTTGGTTATCGGAAAGCCATTGCCAAACTTATCAATAAAATAAAATTGTGTGTAATACTGTAAAGGCTGGACTTGGACAAAAATAGCGAACTTCGTTTATAGAATCCATTTACATGAAGACTATGAAAGTGAAACTAGGTGAATGTGCCAGGAAAAATTTAATCATGTAGATTTAAGTACCATAACCTTAACTTTAAATTGACCCAACTTGTCTCTTGAACAAATATTAATCAATGAAATCTGGTCATCCCCAACAAAGATATGTGGTAACACACATTTAAAGAAGGTCTGGTAAGAAGAGCGGCAGTCGTTTGAGAACGATTGAAATATACTTCCCATCTCTCGTCATATCTTTTTTTGTGCCATTCTTACTAATGGATATAAATTTCAGGTTAATTAAAATAATTGTCAATATTTTGTTTAATTCTTCATTTAAATATATTTGCTAGAAATATAAGTTTAGATATATTGAGTAAGTGTTTGTAGATAGTTTTGTTCATCTGAACAAGTATTAGAAGACAATATCTCAAATTCGTAGCATTTATACAAAACAGTAAGTATATATATATATATATATATATATATATATATATATATATATATATATACCTATTTTTAAGTTGTTCTTCTATATAATATTAAAATGAGTTTTATTCATTTTATGTGAACTGAAAATAGTACCTAAAATTAATTAATAATGACATAATATTAAATAAAAGTGTTCTTCAGGGTTTCGAACCCGCCAATTTTGGATGCTCAGCCCTGCGCTTTAGACAGCGGGTCACCTGTAGTTAATATAATAATCTTATTTATTAGTGTGTGTAAAAGTTCCGTATGTATGTAATACATGAGTGTCTCTATTGAGTCGCAAACATAATTGGTTTATTACGGTAACACAATGTTGTAAAGGATATGTTTTTCCTAATGTGTATCTTTCTATGAGTCTATATTCTTTAATAATACGAAAATTTAATGCAAAGTTGCGTTTTGTTTAGTATTTTTAGGGTTCCGTATATACAGTATACGGATACCCTTATAATATCACTCAGGATTTCTGCCTCTGTCACATCACAGCAATTTTCTGCTAAACTACTGGACGGAAGAGGTTGAAATTTGGTATGAAGGTATAGTTTGGTGACTTGATCAGGAGCACATATCGCAAAAGAAGAAATTTTGATTTTAGGGGTACTTCTGGGGGGAAAAACTAAAAAAATCGACCGTTCCCCCGCCTGATCTCCGAAACTACTGAACCTAAAATTTTGAAAAAAATAGAAAATGTTGAAAGTTGCCCGAACTTTACAGGAAAAATAAGGAGAAACCATTAATGTTAATTTTGGGGGGCAAATTATAGAATTAAATAAAAATTTAAAAATAAAAATAAATTCAAACTCATCATGTAATATATCAAATGAAAGGTCTCATTCTGAGGAACAGAAATATATTTTTTTCATATTTTAAAAAAATTAATTAAAAAGATATTAAAGAAAATATACCAAAATTTACCCATTCCTCCCCCCCCCCCTTATCTCCGAAACTATAAAACGTAAAGTTTTGAAAAAAATAGTTTTATAGGTTCTGATCTGAAGTTTACTGGAAAAATAAGGAGAAACCTCTACTTTTCATTTTGGGGGGCAAATTACAGAATTAAATGGAAAATATAAAATTAAAATTGTTTCTAACCCATCATGTTATATATCAGATGAAAGGGCTCATTACGACGAAAACAAACATATTTTTTTCATATTTTTAAAATAAATAAATTAAAAGATATTAACAAAAATATAAAAAAATTTACCCATTCCCCCCCCCTTATCTCCGAAACCATAAGCTGTAAAATTTTGAAAAAAAATATAGGTATAGCGCCTCACCTGGACTTTACTGGAAAAATAAGGAGAATCCCCTAATATTCATTTTGGGGGGCAAATTATAGAATTAAATGGAAAATAAAAAATTAAACTTATTTCTAACGTATCATGTAATATATCAAATCACAGGGCTCATTATGACTAATACAAACATATTATTTTAATTTTTTTTTAAATAAATATTTTAAAATATATTAAAAAAAATATTAAAAAATTACCCATTCCCCCCTTTATTCCCCAAACTATAAGACCTAATTTATTTATTTACAGGAAAAATACGAATAAATCTTTAATATTAATAATGGGGGGCAATTTATAAAAATAAACGGAAAATAAAAAATATTTTTTTAACGTGTCATGCAATATATCAAATGAAGGGGCTTGTTATGAGGAATACAAATATATATATTTCATATTTTTAAAATTAATTGTTTACAAGATATTAACATGAAGATATAAAAAATTCTCATTTCTCGCTTTATTTCCGAAACCATACTACCTAAAATTTTGAAAATAATTAGGGGTACTGGGACTCACTTGAGATTTATAAGAAAAATTATTAGAAAACCTCCATGGTAATTTTAGGGACAAATTATACAATTAAATGGAAAATAAAAATTCAATTTTCAAACGAATCATGTAACATATCAAATAAAAGACTCATTATGTGAATTACAAATATATCATATTTTTAAATCATTTGTTTAAAAGATATTAGCAAAGATATTAAACATCGACTTAATTCCCATTTTAGAAACTATACTATTTAAATTTTCAAAAATATATTTTATTTGTATTTTTAAATAATCTGAATAACAGATTTAATAATTTATAATTTAAAACTTGACCTATTTTGCCCTTTATCTTCCAATCTATAGAGCCTCAAAATTCAGACAATAGATTATAAAAGACTTCCCTGAAAGTTTATTAGTAAAATAAAACTCTAATGTTAATTTTTGGGGGCCAAATTAGAAAACTAAATACAGCGAATCTTGAAGGTGGTACGGAACCCTTACAATGCGAGTCCAACTCGCACTTGACCAAATTATTTTTTTAATTTCTAAAGTATGTCAAGTTTCTAGTTTAATATATCACAAAGAGAGAACTGGAATGTTTATTAGAACGAAAAGCAAGTTTTGTGCAGATATTGTAAATTACTTGAATGTTATATTAGTTTATTTCCTATTCATTTTTGATTTTCTATAAAAGAGAGACCTTAATATATTAACTATAATATGTGAATTGGTCCTTATTTCAAGATCCAGGCAATGTGTTGTCGGTCTGTCGGTCGTTCGTGTCGAAACAAATGAAATTTCAAGTTATGCATTTCATTCCCTTGCTCATCTATTTTCATATGTGTATGTGTGGGTCTTCGTTAAGAAGCTTTCGCTTCGAAATTGTTCACGGCTCGTATGCATACATTTGTTTCGGAACAAAATCGTTTAATAATATGTCACTATAAGTGACTTATGAGCACTGGAATGATTCTATATCCAATATACGAATATGAACGAACCTAAAATTATGATAGATTACAACTATATATAAATTCTTAATGCTAATGCAGGGACCACACGCCTGTCAAATCTCGACAAGCTACCACACAGAGGCGTGGCCAACTTTTGGTTTAGAAAAGGGCTAAATGGCAGGTCTTGGTTTTTAAAGGAGGAGGAACATGTTGACATAATAATCCAGGTCTTTTAGTTCTATTTTTCCCACGTAATAATGCTCCAAATACTCAGTAAGTCAGGTCCAAGGGGCAACTACAACCTGCCACTGAATGATGACGCCTCCTGCCACCACAAATTCAAACGAGTACATAGGGATCTTGGCTGGGCCTATGGAGTCTTGCTAGAATTTGCTGCCAATTCGGTAGAGTAGGTTTTTAGGCACAAATCAACGAAATGTTCCAGAATGGGCTTGCAACCTTTGTGCATTTGGGACCCGAAGAATATAGATCATAAAGATAAATAATTTGGTCAAGTGCGAGTTGGACTCGCATACTAAGGGTTCCGTACCAATTTCAAGATTCACTTTAAATACATGTGTATTTAGTTTTCTAATTTGGCCCTCAAAAATTAATATTAGAGTTTTATTTTACTAATAAACTTTCAGGGAAGCCTTTTATAATCTACTGTCTGAATTTTGAGGCTCTATAAATTGGAAGATAAAGGACAGACTAGTCAATTTTTCAATTATAAAATAATAAATCTGTTATTCAAATTATTTAAAAGTACAAATAAAATATATTTTTCTAAATTTAGTGTAGTTTCTAAAATGGGAATTAAGTCGATGTTTAATATTTTTGCTAATATATTTTAAACAAATGATTTAAAAATATGATATATTTGTAATTCACATAATGAGCCCTGTATTATTACATGATGAGTTTGAACATTAAATTTTTATTTTCTATTTAATTGTATAATTTGTCCATAAAATTACTATGGGGGTATTTTAATAATATTTCTTATAAATTTCAAGTGAGTCCCAGTACCCCTAATTATTTTCAAAATTTTAAGTACTATGGTTTCTTAAATAAAGCGAGAATTGAGAATTTTGATATCTTTATGTTAATATCTTGTAAACAATTAATTTTAAAAATATGAAAAATATGTATTTGATGTATTGCATGATGCCTTAAAAAATATTTTTTATTTTCCGTTTAATTCTATAATTTGGCCCCCAATATTAATATTAAAGATTTCTTCGTATTTTTCCTATAAATAAAAAAAATAGGTCTTATAGTTTGGGGAATAAAAGGGGAATGGGTATTTTTTTAATATATATTTTTAATATTTTAAAATACTTACTTAAAAAAAATAAAAAAAATATTTGTATTAGTCATAATAAAACCTGTGATTTGATATATAACATGATCCGTTAGAAACAAGTTTAATATTTTATTTTCCATTTAATTCTATAATTTACCTCCCAAAATGAATATTAGGGGTTTCTCCTTATTTTTCCAGTAAAGTTCAGGTGAGGCGTTATACCTCAATTTTTTTCAAAATTTTACAGCTTATGGTTTCGGGGATAAGAAGGGGGGGGGTGATGTGTAATTTTTTTTATATTTTTGTTAATATCTTTTAATTTATTTATTTTAAAATATGAAAAAAATGTTTTTTTTTTCGCCATAATGAGCCCTTTCATTTGATATATAACATGATGCTTTAGAAACAATTTTAATTTTATATTTTCCAATTAATTCTGTAATTTGCACCCCAACATTAAAAGTAGAGGTTTCCCCTTATTTTTTCAGTAAACTTCAGGTCAGACTCTATACCTCTATTTTTTTTTCAAAACTTCATCCTTTTACAGTTTCAGTGATAAGGGAGGGGGATGGGTAAATTTTGGTATATTTTCGTCAATATCTTTTAAATTATTTTTGTAAATATGAAAAAATATATTTGTGTTCCTCAGAAGGAGACCTATCATTTGGTGTATTACATGATGCGTTTAAAAAAAATTTAATTTTTAAATTTTTATTTAATTCTATAATTTGCCCCCCAAAATTAATATTAATCGTTTCTCCTTATTTTTCCTATTAAGTTCGGGCAACGTTCGATATTTCCTATTTTTTTCAAAATTTTAGGCTCAGTAGTTTCGGACATCAGGGGGGGATGGTCCATTTTTTTAGTTTTTTCCACCAGAAGTACCCCTAAAATCAAAATTTCTTCTTTTGCGATATGTACTCCTGATCGGGTCACCAAACTATACATTGATACCAAATTTCAACATCTTCCGTCCAGTAGTTTAGGAGAAAATTGCTGTGATGTGGCACAGGCAGAAATCCGAAGTGATCTTATAAGGGTATCCGTATATTGTATATACGGAACCCTAAAAAGCACCTGATTTATTTTTTTAAATAAAAATCTTCAACCCAAAGTAACAGCCGATAAATCCTAGACGTTAGTCACTCTTGCAACTCCAGAACATGCAATGGCACTCGTAAACTTGTGGATGAAGACGTCTGGTTCCCCAAATTTAACAGAGCGGCAAGTACCACTCGTGTGAACCCGGCATTAGATATGTCATATACTCCATTGCCAAAAAAATATAATATAAATTCCCTGTGCGAGCAATAATTATTTTCGACCTTATTTGATGTTTATATTTGTTTAGTAAACATCAAGCTTGTATTTACCTGGAGATATCTGACTGCCTGACAGAATTTGTTTAAGCCGGTTGCTTCCTGTCTCTTTAACTACGTGTTTCTGTTACATGCCCATGTTTTTTTAAGTTTATTTTTCCAATTTTCTGAAGAAACTCTATGTTTCACACTATAGAAAAATGTAAAGAATAGCTTAAAAATCTAACTGCATAGATTACTATATAAAATAGTCAAATTTGTTAAGAATTCTTGGAGATTCCTAATAACAGTTATTTCCGATTTTATGGAAAACTAAAAATCTGAAATATATAAAATTTTTTAGTTCCTTTCCACGAAATTTCATGACAACGCAGTTCAAATTGTGAAAATGGAATTACGACGTTATGGAGATATCGATGAGCATACGTAACAAAAAAATCAAAGAATTGTTAAGCTTCTCCTTTATAAAGTCGGTTAAAAACACAAAATCACCTTCAAAACACTCATTTGTTAACTCACTTGTAATATTATACTCCTCAATTTCTGTTATATAAAAAAACATTTATGTATAATGTTTCACACTTCTTATATACTCGTGACACATGAAAGCAGATACTATCAGCACACATTAATATCTCACAATTTGTTATTTATTAGTACGTAATATTTTTATAAAAAACTTAATTAACATTAACAAAAAAGTATTTGCAAGAATCAATCAGAATTGGTTCATTGTATCGTTATACCTTACCGAATTTATACCATCCTGTAAACATTTTATATAATGGCATGTAAAAAACTAGTCATGGCCAGCAGTAATGACTTATGAGATTCAAAACTGATAGTCAAATTTAAATCATCTCTGAATTATTCATAGGTCTCTATCAAGGACGATGTAAATAGATTGATCGAACATGATAAAGAGTTTCGTGTTTGAATTTTTTTGATGTATTGCTAGGATATTTTTCATGTTAAGAAGTAAATATATGTATGATTACGAAATACTTTTCAATGTCTTTTGTTGTCGTATTTTATGGTGGCATTTCCGTCTACTTTAGTTCAGTAGGAAATTTTACAATCAATTGAGTTTAACTAAAATAGGGTCAATCTAATGTTTTATTTTATTTTATAATGTTCAAAGTATATAAGGAGAAAAGATAAGTCTAATATTTGATATTTGTTTTGTATCTGAAAGAACATAAAAAGAAATCTCAAAATATAAAATTGCATTAACTGATACGAAAATGTGTTCCTACTTACAGCTGCGCCATATAACAAGTGCAACCTTCACTTATTATACAATGATGGGCAAATGTGTGGAACCAAGTAAATATCTCTTGAACTATTAGAGACATCAAAATGAAATTTGGAAGTTAGATAATGCAGTAGATTGCCTATTTGTTTCCAATTTTTTTTACAATTTTGAACTTCCTGTTTTACCCAATTCAAAATGTGCTTCATCGCTGAAGATTAAATTTGTTGAGAAAATTTACATTTTCAAGTTTCTATTGTATGGCCTAATTAACGAATTGACGACATAAACCAAAGTCTGTTGGCATTATTTCTTGCGTATTGTGAATCTTGTAAGCCTTTAAATAAAGATCTTTGTACAAAATTCCGAATAATGTGGTTTTTGGAATATTCAATTGCTGTGCACGATGACGAATTGATGTTTCTGGTTGTTCAACAACATAGTGGTAACAGCTGCAATAGTTTCTTCTGAACGTCCACTACGATGATATATTTTGATTTTTTCATCTTATACTGAAACAGTTTCCACAAATTTTTGAACATTTTTTTCCAATAGTAACATTTGACGGACAATTTTCTCTTCCATATTCTGTTCGAAATTTTCTTCCAATTTCTGCACAACTTTCACCAAATTTAAAATAGTTGTTGATATTAAACACACGTTGCTCAATCGCAAATATCTCCTTATTTAATAACCGGAATATTCCTACTTGTCATCTGTCAAATAACATATTTATGTTCTAGTAAAAAAAATGTAATTGGCAACAAATTTAAAAATTAACCTCAAATTAGAACACCCTTTAGAATCAAAGATGTAGAAATTTAAATATTCAACAAAACATATTTTAACAAATATTATTTGCCATTGGAATAGTGTTCCCAAAATAGCGTAAAAACCATTCTCACCACTTTTTCCAAAATGGCGGCCGTGGGACAGGACTTCAACCTCAGAAACTTGGATTTAACTTTATTTAAATTTACGCCTTTCTTGAATCTACAAATACATTTGCGTGTCCTGAGTCTTAGAACCCCAAATGTAACCATTCAATGGATTAAATAACACAACGCAAAATGAAAAGGTCTATGTTTTTCATCATTTTAAGAAACAAGATAACAAATGAGGAAGAGCTGAACTTAAGAATGTTATAAACCACATATTGCGGTGTGCAGGAAATGTTGCCAAGATACATGATAATCGAAGAACAAAAAGAATCCACAAGATGGGCTCCCCGATATCAAAAGAAAACGGACACATGAGGACTGAGGACATTAGGTAGCCACTGCTCAGAACAGAAGAAACTGACTATAACAAATTGCCAGTGATTGACAAGTGCCCTTGTAGAGAAAGAAGTATGTTGCAGCATATCAGGAACAGATTTTATAATTTTTTTAATGATACCCTGCTCTTATTAGGGTTCCGTATATACAATATACGGATACCCTTATAATATCACTCCGGATTTCTGCCTCTGTCACATCACAGCCATTTTCTCCTAAACTACTGGACGGAAGAGGTTGAAATTTGGCATCAATGTATAGTTTGGTGACCCGATCAGGAGTATATATAGTAAATGAAGAAATTTTGATTTTAGGGGTAATTTTAGGGAGAAAAACTAAAAAAATCGACCGTTTCCCCCCCCTGATCTCCGATACTACTGAGCCTAAAATTTAAAAAAAATAGGAAATATAGATTGTTTGTGAACTTTACGGGAAAAATAAGGAGAAATCATTAGTATTAATTATGGGTGGCAAATTATAGAATTAAATGAAAATTTAAATTTTTTTTTCAAACGCATCATGTAATATATCAAATGAAGGGTCCCATTCTGAGGAACACAAATATATTTTTTTTCAAATTAAAAAAAAAATAATCAAAAAGATATTAACGAAAATATACCAAAATTTACACATCCCCCCCTCCCTCTTATCACCGAAACTATAAAACGGAAAGTTTTGAAAAAAAATGAGAGGTATAGGGTCGGACCTGAAGTTTACTGGAAAAATAAGGAGAAAGCTCTACTTTTAATTTTGGGGGGCAAATTACAGAATTAAATTTAAAATATAAAATTAAAATTCTTTTTAACCCATCATGTTACATTTCAAATGAAAGGCTCATTATGACTAAAACAAATATATTTTTTCACATTTTTTAAATAAATTAATTAAAAGATATTAACAAAAATATAAAGAAATACACATCCCCCCTCTTATCTCCGAAACCATAAGCTGTAAAATTTTAACAAAAAATTCAGGTATAGCTCCTCACCTGAACTTTACTGGAAAAATAAGTAGAAACACCTAATATTCATTTTGGGGGGCAAATTATAGAATTAAATGGAAAATAAAAAATTAAAATTGTTTCTTACGGATCCAGTAATATATCAAATCAAAGAGCTCATTACGACGAATACTAATATATTTTTTTATTTTTTTTTTAAATAAATATTTTAAAATATATTAAAAAATATATATTTAAAAAATTACCCATTACCCCCTTTATTCCCCAAACTATAAGACATTTTTTTTGTTTAGAGGAAAAAGACGAAGAAATCCTTAATAATAATATTGGGGGCCAAATTATAGAATTAAACGGAAAATAAAAAAATATTTTTAAACGCATCAAATCATCAAATGAAAGGGTTTATTATGAGGAATACAAATACATATTTTCCATATTTTTAAAATTAATTGTTTACAAGATATTAACATTAAGATATAAAAAATTCTCATTTCTCGCTTTATTTCCGAAATCATACTACCTAAAATTTTGAAAATAATTAGGGGTACTGGTGCTGACTTGAAATTTATAAGAAAAATTAACCCCCTTAGTAATTTTAGGGACAAATTATACAATTAAGTGGAAAATCATATCAGATAAAAGGCTCATTATGTGAATTACAAATATATCATATTTTTAAATCATTTGTTTATAAGATATTAACAAAAATATTAAAACATCGACTTAATTCCCACTTTGGAAACTACACTATTTAATTTTTGAAATATATATTTTATTTGAATTTTTAAATCGTTTGAATAATAGATTTAATAATTTATAATTTAATACATGACCTATTTTGCCCGTTATCTTGCAATCTACAGAGCCTCAAAATTCAGACAGTAGGTTATAAAAGGCTTCCCTGAAAGTTTATTATTAAAATAAAACTCTAATGTTCATTTTTGGGGGCCAAATTCGTAAATTAAATGCATATATATATATATATATATATATATATATATATATATATATATATATATTCTTATAAAAATCAAGCGAATCCTCAAGCAGATAAAATATCTATATGTGGAAAATAAAAGTGTATATTTGTTATAAATTTAAAACGCTTCCTTTAAAAGATATAAGGGTAAATATAAGAAAATGCACTCATTCCCCGCTTGTCTGAAACTGGAATATTCGAATCTTAAAGGTGGTTCGGAACCCTTAGTATGCGAGTCCAACTCGCACTTGACAAATTATATTTATAAACGTTCACAATTCTTCCTGAAAAATAATTTGATTAAAAAAATCGTACACATTTTACGTATATTTCTCATCGAGTTTATTCACCCCGTATAACAACAATATCCCAGGCAGTCAAGGTCGTCGGCTAGCCGTACGCTGAGCAAAAGCTTTCGATGTCAGCGTGCTCGGTCGGAGAAAGAAATCGAAAGTAATTTAGATGCTTTTTCTTGTTCAGTTCAATACACTTTTCCGTGGCTACTTTAAATGCCGCCGACTACTCGACGTCCGCTACAGTTATGGTGATAATTTAACATTCTCACACCAAATAAGGTTATTGTGTTGCCGTTTGCAGTTCACGGCACACTCCGGAATTGAGGTTCGTAATTATATTGATTGAAGTCGAAATAGAATTTCTATATATCCGGTATAATAATCTCTCGACATTACGCTTTTGCGTCTTGCTTGGTAACGCCGGGTAATAAAGTTTCATAATACAGAGGTAATTAACTATAATAATGCCTTTGAGAGGGAATTATGTGCGGTTTGATTTTGGTGGAATTCATGAATCAAAACTACAGGAAAGTGATTGATCTGTCAATGAGAGTAGATCAGGAAGTTTCAAATCAAGTTCCTTATAGAGTTTCAACATTTTCACAAGAGAATTCGTATATTTAGTTACGAATGAGAACTAGTTGTGACAATTTCGAGTTCCGACATCGAAATAAGTTTTATATCCATGATAGACTGTCAGGGAATCTGGTGGGCATGCCGATTCCACCAGTATTTTAGGCATATCCTGGTAAAGTCTCGTTGTTTTGAGCATTTTGACTCTCGAAACACCAAGAGATATCGATGCCATCTTTGACTAGAAAGCCTTAGATGCGTTCAGACATAATCCCAGGTATCGTAGCTTCGCACCATCGCCCGCTCGAGTGAGTGCGTGGACCCAATGTCCGAACCTGCTTTTTTTTGTACTGAGCAGAGTTCCCTATTAACGGGTGACTTCGACGTTTGTAGAAGTCTGGAGCGCTGTCGCTGAGAACTTCATGCCAAAAGGATCGATAGACCGTGCTTTTGCAGTCGCCAGTTTTAGAACGGTTGCTCTACTGAAGGTTTCTACACATACTTAATACTAATATACTGCTAGCAGAGTCTAGAAGAAGGCGCAAACATCACAGTCCAGACGTGTACATGTCTATAACCTTTTACTGTACTTCGGGCTTTATGCGCCTGTTCAAAAATACCCCAATTGGCTCTTCTGTTGTTGGTTATGTTTTCTCTCTGTTTGGTTTTTGGCAACGCTTGCGCAAATTGGTTTAGGTACAGTAACACGGTATAATCTGCTGTATCTCTTAGTCGGTGACTCTTCCTCTTACGGGCGAGAGCAGTATATCAGTATTAATTATATGGCTTTCTATTCTCTCTGTGCTGCCCTTAGGACACCTGCGTTGTTCTTTGACATGCGTCTGCCAAACATCTCGTCTGGCAGAGTCCTAGAATCGAATCAGGGTGATGCCCCAGAACAATGCAAGAGTCACCACACCACTCCAGCTTTTTGGCTCGAGATTACAGTGACAGTTGACATCTCGTGAGCGAACGACGCACTAGTTTCGTCTTATGGAGTAAGTAAGGAAACGATGTGTTTATCTACGAATACCAGGTTACAAATGTCAAGTCCATGCAAATTTTGACGAAATTAATAAGTGTTCTCCTTTTTACTGGTTTTGTAATACTCTCAGGTTTTAATCATCCGAAGCCTATTTAATCAGCTTGTGCAAACAATTCATTAGCCCCCTCAATTCCTTCCTCATATTTTCTTTGCTATTTATTGCTATAGAGTTGATGGCATTATGGCATAAATAGTCCTTATTTGAACGCTATTACTTCACTTAACTTTGAGCAAATATTAACTAAAACCTTTCCTTAGTACTCATATTGGTTTAGATATTGGATAATAACGTCCAAAAGTGTTATAAATAATTATATCGATTATAAGATCCATGACCTATTTAGAAGTGAGATCCGGAACATCATACTAAGAAAAGTATCTTCCAATATGAGTAGATTTTATACTAACGGTCCATAAAACTTAGTCTTAATTGAAACCATATTTACGCATTCAAGCAAAAAACAAAAAACTGCGAAATCCTTCAACGAATTTGGGGTCCTTATTTATTTATCCATATGTCAATCACAAACGTCCAATGCACATCCACCTAGGCTTCCCTTAAAGCATCTCATTTTGTTGCACTTATTCAGTTGTTTTAACATTGTTAATGACATTTTTGGTAGAAGCCCTGTATATACGAGTATGTATAAAAGCTTAACCACTATATACAATAAATCAGGGAAGGAACTTTTCACATATATGTTAGGCCTAGGTTCACCCAGGAAGGAATTTGGGGCTACAAATCCCCTTCCCCCGAAATAAAGCAAAGCATTATTCATTACGCCCTTTTCCCTCTAAAGCGTTTTTTTTAATGAACAACCCCTTCCTCCACTGAAAAACTGGCTGGGTATGACTACCCCAGAAACACTGGCCTATATTTAATTCCCAAACCGATTTGTTAAAACTGTTAAAACCAATATAACACATAAATCCATAATCTAATGAGAAACTACATGATAAGAATTAAACACTTCATATAATTTAAGGTTATAATAAAGTTCCCCTCATAAATTGAGAAAAATACCAAGAGTATATTGTATACAATGTAATTACATAAAAAAAATCTTGTTGTATACTGATAGAAAACATAATTTTGTGCAATACTTGGTGTAAATAGGACTTTTTGTTACCATAAATTGTAATATCAACAAGTACAATTATGCCCTGACCTATATATTTTTAATTTCATCGTAACATCTGCCACAACGCCAAGGAAATTTTAGTTCAACCGCTAGTAAAGTGTAAAATTTTCTTGCAATTTTTTTAAATATCGTCCTTCCTTCAAATCATGTAACTGTGGTTTGTTATGATAACAAATACTTTCTCCGCTGTCACAATTATTTCCATTAAGACAAAATGTTCATTTTCTTTTACATAAGAAGTTTCAGCAACTTTTTTGAAATAACTTCTATAAATTAATGAAAAATAAGCTATAGTTGGGTGGTGAATAGATGATCTAATCAATACCCAATGAAAACTCTAATCTTTTTTTTTTTGCTTTCCGTTGGTTGAAGATTTGTTACACAACACTTTCAGACTATAGTAAAAATAATATTATATTAATGAAATTATTTAATCGTAATAAATACTTAAATATATTACGAAAGTTAGTTCTACCTGCCCGACAAATCAATACAGAAAAAACCTTACTAACCATTTTCCTATTGAACTCTAGGTAACGCCTGACACTGAACAGTAGAAATGACCATCACATGATCTCAAAGAACATTTACCCAGTAACTGCCATATGCCATTTGTGAACCAATGTGCCATATATAATTACTCAGTGGTGAACACAGACTGTTGGCGTGGTAGAGCGACCTCAATTTTAAGATTTTTAACACTGTTAGGTCATCAACATCAACACCAGCTTTGATTTTACTTATATGTATTTTAAACACCCATCTTTAAAATGTTGATTTTAAGTTAAAGTTAGTCACCTTCTATTAAAAGGCAGGACTTTGCAGGAGTGGGACCATGGGATGTAAAATAAATTAACTATAAGAAACCCACATTGTCAGAAGACAGTAACAGACTGGTAGAATACGTACTTAAAAACATTAGATATTTTTCCTTTAGATATATTTACACAAAAAGATTTCATTATATTAAATAATATTTTATTTATAAATTTTACAGTTACGGTTTCAACTCTTAGAAAAAAATGAAACAAACTAACTCAAAAGTTAGTATGAATATGAAATACAATACGTCGATATTAAAAACTCTTAAACAACAATATATCTTAAAATTCAGCATAATTTCACTAATTTGCAAGTAAACACAATTACCTAGTAACCCATGACGATTTCTGTTTTATATCGAACAAATAAGAAAATACACAGCACCTATTGTTGGGAAGTTTTTTCAGTGAATGGGAATTGAAATTTTGAAATAAAACATTAAGGACTTTTTTGATTAAATTGAAAGCTCTTAACATAATCGCTATAAAAGTAACGAAATATCAAAATTAAAATGAAATTGACTACAACGACGACGGCCATGAAAATTAGGGTTGCTAGATGAAACTTTATTTTGAGTCTTACAATTAGTGCATAATTTTCCGATTTTTGTAATCTCAGTCACATCATATTAAAGTATTCAGTAAAACTAACCAGACTTACCTAGTAACCCATGACGATTTCTGTTTTATATCGAACAAATAAATAATTATGAAGCACCTACTTTTGATAAGTTTTTTCAATGATTTGAAATTGAATTTTTTATATAAAACATTGACAACATTAACATTAATATAACAGCTAAAAAAAGTAATGAAATTTCAAAATTAAAATGAAATTGACTACAACGACGATGGCCATGAAAATTAGGGTTGCTAGATGAAACTTTATTTTGAGTCTTACAATTAGTGCATAATTTCCCGATTTTTGTAATCTCAGTCACATCATATTAAACTATTCAGTAAAACTAACCACACTTACCTAGTAACCCATGACAATTTCTGTTTTATATCGAACAAATAATGAAATACACAGCACCTATTGTTGAGAAGTTTTTCAGTGAATTGGAATTGAAATTTTGAAATAAAACATTAAGGACTTTTCTGATTAAATTGAAAGCTCTTAACATAATAGCTAAAAATGTAATGAAAAGTCAAAATTCTAATCAAATTCGCTACAATGACGATGGCCATGAAGGTTGTCAGATTAAAGTATTTATCTTGAGTCTTACGATTAGTGCACAATTTCACGATTTTTGTAATCACAGTCACATTATATTACAGTTATTCGGTACAATTTACCACACTTACCTAGTAACTCAAGGCGATTTCTGATTTATATCGAACAAATAAAGAAATACGAGGCACCTACTGTTGAGAAGTTTTTTCAGTGAATTGAAATTAAAATTTTGAAATAAAACATTGACCATTTTTCTGATTAAATTGAAAGCTCTTAACATTATAGCTAAAAAATACTTAAATGTCAAAATTTAATTAACATTCCTTACAACGAGTCTGGCCATGAATATCAGGGTTGTCAGATGAAACTATTTATCATGAGTCTTACGATTAGTGCACAATTTCACGATTTCTGTAATCTTAGGCACATTATATTACAGTTATTCGGTAAAAATAGAAATAATCTAACCAAAAGTATGATGATAAACTTGATATAATATTATTAAATTATCTTTTTGTAAAGCTCAATAAACCCCGATTAGGTAATATAAATTGTCGTGGGTTCTATTTCAATAGCATGACTATATAAAATGACTTTAGGGAAGGGTCAACAGTTGTTAGTTTTTCGTTTAATTTTGTTTGACGTTTATATTCGAGTCAATCCATTTTTAATATTTTCTATACAATAATAATATATTTCGAATTGGCAATATGGGTGCAAATAATATATATATTTTTTATTTTATTTAATGAGTGAACCCATATTATAACGGAATTTTATCTTTCTGTCCTAAAGCTCCGCAACACCTCCTTAACAATACAAGAATAAAGAGGGACAGAGGAGAAAATTGCATTGAATTGTTTTTTCTTTGCCTATTTAATTAATTAAATCGGTTACCTAACAAGTTTTTCTTGACGTTTGTTTGGGACCACTATCATTCTAGTCTGTCCTATATTTCAATCTTCATATAAATGCAACTCCTTCTATCACTTTACTTTGTGATTTTCTTTGCTATAACTAAACACCCTGTCTATAAAATAGCAGTTTAAAATTTGACATGTGTTGTCACTGAATTTCCTATTAGGCCGGGAGAATGTGTAAACCAAAAGCATCGTCTTCGCAAAATGAAAAAAATTACATTTAAATAGGTATTTGCTTGGTATAGAAACAAAACGAGCTTGGTACTCATTGATTTAAGGAGCCGAAAATACTATGCTTTACTACCTATATGCTTGAGATGTACATAGAAAATTTTCAAATTCGCAATTAAAACTTCCAGTGCCTAAATATCCCGCACTATTACGCTGGAAATAAAATATTTATGAGTGAATGTCCGTTATGTCATTTCAATGAAATTTTTGACAAAAATTTTGGAATCGACTAAAATATGAAGGATATTGGTCGATTTCCATGCACGCATGTGTTGATTCACAAATTTTATGACTTTACTAAAAGAATTCTTTTCCAAAATTTGAAGTTTCACCAATCCGGATATATACTCTATTAAACAAGACCATATTCATTCAAAACGGTGCACCACAGGAGAAGAAATCAGGTTACATACATACAAAAAAAGGGAAAAAAACGCGACGAATTGATAACCTCCCCCTTTTTGGAAGTCGGTTAAAAAAACTTTCACTACTTGGTCTTAATGATAATTTTCCCTGCCGGGAATTTTTTTAGCAAATTTTCAAAATAACCTTCGATAAATGAATGAAGTCATTACATTAAGGATACCTTTCAAACCCAATTCGGTGGAGAACGGATGATCTAATCGATAATAATGTATCTCGTGACAGCAGGAGGTAATATTTTGCATACATAACTTCACCACACAGTAATAATATTCGTCCTATACAATCTGCAGTTTTATCGGCATTAGGAATAAGTTCCTGAAGCATTGCATAACCACGTATCCGCATCTGGGAACAACATCGCAAAATTTTTTTCATATTCGTTTCTCACATAAAATTCAGATTATTTACGCTTTTCAATCCGGGTATTAGTAATAACGGTTGCAATTTTCTCGGTGCGTATTGATTAGAAAATGTTTTAGCATATAGGAACATGTGTAATATTTGCGAAACGTGTTGTAATAATGCAACTAATGTGTGCTTGATATCACTACAACACAGTGTGACATCTGGTTATCTGCGAATGCAATAGACCTAAGAAAAAGATTGACGTGTTGCATTATAAACTCTTGTATCCAATGTGTTAATAAAGGAATTTTGAAATACAAGGTGTTAAGCATGTTATTTGATTTTCTTAAGGAGACATATTTAAGAATAACCAGGTCGTTGGCATTAGTTGCTGATCAGTGTTTATTTTTTTGCAGTAAAAACAGGTAAGAACTAACTTAGGAATCATGAATATGTTACTTGATTTACGTTCATACTAACGTACTATACAGAATGAGTTTTTTTATGATCAGTATGGGGATCTCGGAAACTAGCGGAGATAGAGCAATGGTTAAATTGGGAAAGATTTGCAGTTTTACTGGCCCAATTTAATGATACTTTCGGATTTTTGTAAAAAGTCATGGCTTACTAGATATTTTGAAACAACGAAATTCTGTCGATTTAGTCAAATCCCTCTAGCTCCTTTGTTTTTGATTTTATAAAAAAAGTATTAAATATTAAAATTGAAGTGAATTGTATCCTGAATATGAATATCATGTCCTCGTTTGCGTGACAGCTCTCGTTTTCGAGATATGACACAAACTTATCTTTTTTTGAATAGAAACCGTAATTGGCTATGACCTCAAAAAATCGGACATTTTTAGAGCTTTTCAACGATATAATACTCGATATATGTAGTTATTCAAAAAAATAACGGATTATGGATGCTTTTCTCTCTTATTTTCACTTTTAACGTAAGTAGCCATGAAATAGATTGACTTATTAATAACTATTCCAAAAAACAATAAACTTTGACATTAGGTATATCAGATATAACGGAAAAACTAAATAAATAGGTACTTACTAAAAACTTAATTAAAATATATAATAATGGTTACAATTTATTTTCGAAAAGTCCACCATTGTTTTTTAGACAAAAATTGCATCTTTTTAATATTGACATTATCGCTTTCCTCACAGACCGCCTATAAATTTCTTCAATTGCTTGTAATACCGCCTCAATTAGGTCACCAACTGTGTCATACTTTCTTTTGAATACATCGTTTTTTAGCGCACCCAATAAATAGAAGTCTATAACTACCAAATGGGGAAACTGGGGTGGGCATTCGAGCGGGCCATTTCTTCCTATCCAAGAGTTTGGATAGATATTATCTAAGTGTTGTCTTTCTAATAACGAATTATGAACAAATGCTCCATCATGTTGGAACCACTCAGTTTCTAAACTAGTTCTCAAATTCAAATTATACAACATGTCTTGAAAAGTGCATTGCAAGAAATGCAAGTAGCGCTCCCCAGTAAGTGATAAAAGCCCCCGAAAAGTAGACCCTATGATACCACACCAAACATTAAAACCAAGTTTTATCTGGGGTCGTCTCAGTTCTACATGGAAAGGGTTTTCTTTAACCCAGATATGCTCATTGTGTATATTGAACATACCGCAGTTAGTAAATCTAGTTTCATCTGACCATAACACCTTTAATGGAAACTGTGGATTGTCAAGGCACATGTCTCTAAACCATGTACAAACCAAAATACGTCGATTTTCGTTCACCAGCTAGCAAAGTTTGTGAAACTGAAAGTTTGTACGGGTGGAACTTGTGCGCTTTCAGTACCTATCTACATCAACTCGTGAGATTGCGACAGAAGGTGGCACATCTTCAACGAACTGTAGTTAAGATACTGAAAGCGCACAAGTTCCACCCGTACACACTTTCAGTTTCTCAAACTTTGCATGCTGGTGACGAACATTGACGTATTTTGTTTTATACATGGTTTAGAGACATGTGCCTTGACAATCCACAGTCTCCATTAAAGGTGCTATGGTCAGATGAAACTAGATTTACTAACTGCGGTTTGTTCAATAGACACAGTGAGCATATCTGGGCTAAAGAAAACCCTTTCCTTGTAGAACAAAGACGACCCCAGATAAAATTTGGTTTTAATGTTTGGTGTGGTATCATAGGGTCTACTATTCTAGGGCATCTTATCTATGACGAATCACTTACTGGGGAGCTCTACTTGCATTTCTTGCAATACACTTTTCAAGACATGTATAATTTGAATTTGAGAACTCGTTTAGAAATTGCGTGGTTCCAACATGATGGAGCACCTGCTCATAACTCGTTATTAGTAAGACAACACTTATATAATATCTATCCAAACTCTTGGATAGGGAGAAATGGCCCACGCGAATGGCCACCCTGGTCTCCTGATGGCATTTAAAGACTTATATATATGGGGTGCGCTAAAAAACAAAATATACAAAAGAAAGTATGAGACAGTTGCTGACCTAAGGGAGGCGGTATTACATGCAATTGAAGAAATTTATAGGCGGTCTGTGAGGAAAGCGGTAATGTCCGATTTTTTGAGGTCATAGCCAACTATGGTTTCCATTCAAAAAAAGATAAGTTTGTGTCATATCTCGAAAACGAGAGCTGTTACGCAAACGAGGACATGACAGTCATATTCGGGATACAATTCCCTTCAATTATGATTTTTACACTTTTTTTTATAAAATCCAAAAACAAAGGAGCTAGAGGGATTTGACCAAATCGACAGAATTTCGTTTTTTCAAAATATGTAGTAGGCTTACTACATATGACTGTTTACAAAAATCCGAAAGTGTCATTAAATTGGGCCAGGAAAAATGCAAATCTTTCCCAATTTAACCATTGCTCTATCTCCACTAGTTTCCGAGATCCCTATACTGATCATCAAAAAAAACTCACCCTGTAGATCCAAGTATAGATCGATGATATTTTGCGATTATCCAAATATACGTAGTTTATATGATAACTCTTTATTTGCAGTAAAATCTCTAAAAGTTAGTTCCGTTTTGAGTTTGACATATAAACTTCACCTGAAAATATTTTAATGCTTCTCTTATCTTATACCGACCTTACGTGTCCCAATTACCACACGATAATCGTCACTCCAGGCCAATTTCCGCGTTACACCAATGATTTCAAAACAAAACCGACAAACAATAAGTCAAAATTAATGATCGCCTCACGTACTTTACGTAAGCTGAAAACGAAAAATTTACATACATCGGATTTTAAAAGTTGCTTAAACTCTGTTGCGGCATCTAGTCCAGCCATTATGCCAACCACATGTGCCAAATTGTGATTCTAATGTGTGAAGATCGTGAACATCTATTTCAGATGCTTGCTGGAGATAAGTTTCTACGAATTGACCAAGAACAAACACGATGCAAGAGTAATTAAGATTTATCTTATCGAACCGTAATCAGAAAATTACTCAGGTCTAATATTTCATTTCTCACACAAATTAAACAAAGTTAACAACTGAAATCATGTAACTCGGTTATGGAACTGTAACGATTGTTGGCAGTTTGAGGTTGTTGTCTGTGTTAGAATGATTGTCAGTTAAAGTAGATCGAAATCTTGAAAAAAATTAACATTTCCAGAGAATTTAGGACGAAATCGTTTACGTTATCAGCCTTTGGCTATTTTATAGGTTTCTGCAAGACAGTATGTTATTTCTAGGCGAAAAAATTTACAAGATGCACTATTATTTTATTTATTTAGCGTATGGCAATAGTATACATGAGCTGATATTCTAATATAAAAATGCGAAATTACATTTAAACACTAAAAATACACAAGAACAAGAATAAAAGGGTACAGAGTAAAAATATATATACATAAAGAACAGAAACAGAGCATTTGTAAATAACAAGTCCACACATAGTAATCACAAACTAACACATAGGTTCTTTATCCATTCAGTCGCTGCAGGAGGGAGAGTATATATAAATCCGTTATTGTTCCCTGGTAGGCCGTAAGCTTACAGTCTTGGTATATATATTTGACTGTTTGATAGGCTGCCCCGCATTCACAATTGTGCGTGGGTTGTTTATTCCATTTATACAGCATATCTGCGCAGACGCCGCGTCCCGTTCTAATTCGATTTGCCGTCTTCCATATATTACGAGGTAAATCGAAACCCGCGGGTTCCTCATGTATGCTCACATAGTCGAGTACCTCTGGAGGGGCATCCTCTCGGCAACCTGCATCCCATTCCCGGAGACCCCTGAAATCACTTTCATGCAACGCTTTCGCAGTCCTGATTGGTGGATGTCTGGATTTCAGCCTGGTGGGGAAAGCAGTTGGTATATACTCATGGATAGGCAACTCCGGGATATCCATTATTTTCTCGTATTCTCGTAGGAGAGCTTCTTTCCGTCGGATATTTGGTGGCATAATATGGCTGAGAGTTGGGAGCCAGTAAGTTGGTGTAGAATTATGCATCCCGTTATGATACGCATGCTCTGCGGAGCTGAACATCAACTTTTGAGACATGGTGGCTGTTCATCCATACTGGAGCATCATACTCAGCCGCGCTGAAGACGAGACCCATTGACGAACATCGTAAGGTATCGGCTGTTGCTCCCCATGAGGTTCCACAGAGCTTTTCCAGAATGTTATTCCTCGTTTGAATTTTTGCAGTCGTGTTCTCTATATGTTTCCTAAAAGAGAGCGTTCTGTCCAGTATAATACCCAGGTATTTTGGATTCGGATTGTACCTAAGGCGTTCACGATTCCAGAAAACTATGCAAGTTGGACTATCTTAAACTCGAGCTGTATGGCGTTCTTTGGAAGTTCAAGGTAAAGTACAGCACAAGAGAGGGTTGGTTTTAGATTATTATATCCCGAAAATAGTGATCAAATGTTATGTGGAGGTAAAGGGGGATAACTATTACATAAAGCTATGATTTTTTCTACTGAAAATATGGGAGGGCGTGAAGATTGGGCCGATAATAGATTTCTGGTGTAGAGAACGACCTATGTTTCCTGTGAGTATGGGTATTTACCCTTGAAAGTTGTTATAGTTTTTCATCCCTTAAAAATGTATACAAAATGGTGGCTAAACTCAAGATTGCAATGATAGTGACACCCATTTTTTGACAGAAGCTATTTACATTCTATATATGTACACACTTTCGAAGAAACTGTCAGACTAAAGGCTTGCTACACATGCAAGCAAATACTGCTTAACCGTCAAATTTGCTCTGCACATACGCAGCCAGAGATCACAGCAAATCCCTTTCCAACAAGGAATGCTTCATCCGCCTTCATTTAAAATTTGCTAGTACAAAAATATTTTACGTTTTTTTTTCGTATGAAATTCTTGATTTAGCAAGAGAGGACTGTTACAGAAAGTGAGTCATTTAGTGCTTCCATTTTCTATTGAAACAAATTGCTATTGTCACATCTAAAAATTTAGCAGAACTGTCCTTTACTTTTTAAATGACTGCCAAAAAGGAGGAGGTTATCAATTCGTCGCCACGTTTTTTTACGTATAGGTACACAGTGATTATTCAAAAACGGCTTGGGCAAATTTTCAGGAATATTACAGAAAGGGATCATATAATTCTCTATAATTCAAACGGTATACCACGTTTCAAAGTCTATTCTATTTGGCAAGGCTTTATATTTATTGATGTAGATTACAAAATGAAAATTTGATTTAGATAAAATCGTATCAAGAAATGCCACAAACAACGTTTAGAAGACTATATGGTGAGAGTTATGGTTTTCCAAAAAATCAGAAAAAAGTGTAATTAAGGGACTAAATTTCAGTGAATGTCAATAAATCTACACTCTTTCTCTAAAACAGCTCAACCAATTTGAATATTTTAAACTGTATTCTAAAAAGAGATGTTTCAGTTTGATTCCGTATAATTATCTACAACCTAAAACATACAGGGAGTTTGTAACGGTTTTCATTGCAGTTGAGTGAAATAGTTCAAAATATTCCATTAGCGTATCGAAAAGAATTTTTTTAGGTGAGCGATGTTTACTATATGATATGCGGTGGTAGGTGTGTGCATGCATCGAAATTCAAGCAATAATCAATGTGCCCAGTTGAAACATAGGTCTAAGTAAAATTACAGTTATACATGTGGATTCAAAAAATCTTACTAATAAATGTGATATTGAGTGGTACATAAGCAGTTGCATATATAGGATGGATGAAACATAAGGATCAATAAAATTTTAATTATACAGGGTGGTTCAAAAATGTTGTATTGGGTAGCACATAAGTAGTTGCATATACTAGGTGGTGAAAGTAAAACTATAGTTATACAGAGTAGATCCAAAAACGTTAAAAAAGTTAAATAACCATATGTAGTTAGGATATTTGAGTTATAGGGCGCAGGGTTCAAAAAATATTAGAGGCAGTTGCATATACAGGGGATTGAAATATAAGGTGGAGTGAAATTAGAGTTAAACAGGGTGGTTAAAAATATGTTATATTGTGTGGAAAATAAATAGTTGCTTATATTAGACTTATGGGGCGAAGTAAAATTACATTATACAGGGTGATTTAAACAACTGTAAAATAGGAACAGTCAATAAGGTGGAGGATTAATACTTATGCAACATCGTGTAGGGGTGAATTATAGTTGTACAGGGTGATTCAAGAAAATGGTAGACAAATCATTTATATTGGGTGACCAATACACAGAAACATACACAGGGTGGTTGCAATATAGGGTGAACTAGAGTTACACTTTTATAGAAAGTGGTCCAAATAATAAAACGAATAAAAACATAAACAAAATATGTGGAAAAATATACAAAAAAATACAAATTATAGAGAGAGGGAAAGAAAGAGAGAGAGAGAGAGAGAGAGAGAGAGAGAGAGAGAGAGAGAGATAAGAATACGCTAACAGAATTCAATAGAATTAGTACTTTAAATTAGACAAAAAGAGAATATATGTCAGAAAATAGTGATTAATTGCACACGGTTACTAAATGGTCTTTATTTTAACCCAGTTGATGTCAGTTCTTTTTTAAATATACATTATTAGATATGCCTTTACATGTTTTTTGTATATCTTGTGTATTTTATATATTTCGTAAGCATTTATATAATTCTTGGAATTTAATAAAAAAAATTACTTTTTTACTATTGTTTTTTTCATCAATTCAGTTTTTACATGTTCAAACTTTTGACTGATAGAGTTCCACTCTGTATAAACGGTGTTTTATCAAGATTCATGGAAGAAGGTGGAGTAAACCACTGATTTAAAAGATGTTTTGGACGTTCAGAATGTTTATCTTCTTGTACAGCAGATCGGTTAAAAAGAACTAACATAAGCAAATTTTGTATGGTATTGTTTTAATGATCTTCTTCTCACGCTGTTAGTAGAGTACCTGTTGTTTCTTCTACTGTACCTACTTTATTGTATTAATCGCTCCTGTAGGTACTTTGATAAACACATTGATGCCTATCCTGCTGTTTCCATTTTAGAACAGGTGTTTTTCTGTAATACATAATTACTTGAATTTAATTTCTGTGCTAAATAACAATTATTGAAATTATTCTTATTTGATCGTGAATATTTATAAGACAGAAAATGCAAGCTAGTATTTTATTAGACACAAAAGCGTGGAATATAATCTTTTAATGAATAATCGCCATGTAGCAGTTTACTTTCAGGATATAAATAAATAAACCAGAAAAAAAATGTATGAAAATTCTGTGTCACGAACAGCTAGTTGTTCTGCAATTTGTGTCGGAAACTTTTAAAATTTGATACTTCAGTGTACCTACCTGCTGATTCCTTGGCTTATTTATTTCTCAGCACGCCAAATTAACTCGATATGAGATAATCTGATTTTGTTGTTGATTTAAATAGATAGTTAATTTTATGATATTAATATTTTATTATAATCAGAAATCATTTCAGTAAGAAACACATATATTTACGAGACAATTCGCCAAATATTCATGAATACGTTGCAAGAAATTGAGAGTTGTTCTGATTTCTTTAACAATTGCAAAATGTAGACCTTACCTATCATAGCGTCAAACATAAAAAAATCTCTGAAATTTTTTTGCAAAAATTTCATTTCATCGACGTAAAATAATAAATGTAAATTTACAACAATTAAGGTAACAATTATAATTATAAATGAGGAATAAAATTTATTTGAAGTCAATTTTCTATCTCAGACGTAATGAACTAATTATTAGTTTTATGTTTAAAGAAAACTACTTTTAGAATATTTAAAATTAATTAGGCATTTAATTTAGCTAATATTGTAAAATATATTCAGAAAGACATAAAAGTATTAACAAAATCTCATCTAATACCATAATATAACAAATATATAATTTTTTACTAACGAATTTGCTGAATAAATCGATAAATATTCATCAGTTTATTAGGCCTATAAAATTAATTAGACATTTAATTTAGCTAACATTGTAAAATATATTTAGAAAGACATAAAAGTATTAACAAAATCTCATCTGATTCCATAAAATAACAAATATTTAATTTTTTACTAACGAATCTGCTCAATAAATCGATAAATATTCATCAGTTTATTAAGCTTGTAAAATATAACAGCTTTACGCTTAAAACAGCAATAGTTCATGACGAATAGTTGGCAAGATTTTAATAGTAAATTCGTAAAAGTATGTTATTTAAATAAGGAAAACCCGTAAAAATATGTATAAAACCCTATATTGCCACAATAGGATAAATGAGTAATTTTCAAATTCGAGATAATGATTAAGGTGTTCCATTTAAATACAAAGCTTTGGTTTGCTGTGTCTTTATGAAATATTCAATTTATTACTAGATAGTTTTAAAATGTAGATCTTAAATTCATCTAAACCTTTTTAATATCTCTCAAAACAACGGAGATATCAAACTCATGAGTATAAGTTGATCAACCTATTAATGCAACACTTTCCATTGTTATATTCTTCCTCATATCTGTCTCACAGAGCTAATAACGTTAAATAATAATAATATTTTTAAATCAATTAGGTACTCTGCATGAACTACTACTAATAAATTATTTTTGTGTTGAGATTTATCTCAGTACCCACAACTCCATTCTTAATTTTTAATTCATAAGCCGATTATTGTTTAAAAAAGCATTCTTTGAATTTTTACATAGAAAATTATACAAAACAAAAGTAATATATTAAAATCAATTCAACGCACACCTAAAATGAAATAGCGATACAATTGAAAAGCTGTTGTTGTATGTGGGCACAGGATTAAGGGTGGAGTCCCAAGAATACATTCAATGCCACGCACTACAGTTATTTCAGAAGAGACAATGAAAACAAAATCAATCGAGCTGTGAAAAGTTATTCAATAATAGGCCAGGCAATGTTTATTATTTAACTATACACAATTAAAGGTATTACCAGCTTTCTATCTTTAAAAATTGATCTCTCAGTTCTTAGAGCAACATTCAACTACACGGAGACAACAAATTTTAAATAAGAACATTCTTTCACTACGTCCAAGGTAGTAGATGATGTCCTGTATGTCTACTAGTTTCTTGTGTTGAAGCCTGTTTCAAACAAACTACAGGGTAGTTTCGTTATTTTTGTTGAGATATTCACCGCCTACAATAAGTGCACTGTTTTTCCAATCTCACTTTTCAAAGTAATTTTACATAAAACATTAAAAATATATATATAACCGACTTATAACTAAAAATTAATTACCTACCAATCTAGTACATTTTTGAAGTGGGTGCCAAGCAAATCTAAAATCCTTCATTGCGTAGTTATCTACTACTCTATCAAACTTGATTGCTGCTTGGCAGCGACTTCAAAAATGTAATAGATTGGTAGGTAATTAATTTGTACAGAATGAGCACCATTTAATGTTTGCATTTTTTACTCCCTGGGTAGGTACCTAACAGCATTGAAGTGTTATTTATTTGCTAGAGTTGTATTTTGTTAAAATTATTTTTAGCTTTTTAGTTATAAGTGGAAGTCGGTTATATATTTTTTAAATGTTTTATTTTCATCTTTTTAGTTTTTTGAACTCAGGTAGTTTTCTTTCTTAATTTCTTATTTTGTATGTATCACCTTAATAGACAGGACCAGGTAACATCGAAAGCGTCAACATTACACAATGATAAATTTTCATTTAAATTGACAGGTAAATCTTTACGAATAAAATGTACTAGTACGCGTTAACTTAATAAGCTCAAAATATATTTATGCCTTATGAACCAAGCCATGTAACCTTTTTTCAACTTTTTCTGTGTAACTATAGATAGTTCCACTCCACCCTATGTACCAACCATCCTGTACATACGACTGTCCACGGACAAGCATAAATTTGTTTGCTGCCTTCTGTAAACTATAGGACGGAGTAAACTCCATCCCATATTTACGGAGTCAAATCCGTCCTATAATTCAACTATAATATATAATTCCTTGTGGGCTACCGCATAAAGTATTTCATTTTTAACATTTTATATTATCGTCGTGTGTAACATTAATTCCGCTCCACACTTTATGCAACTTCTTATGGGCTATAAAATAACACTGTATAAATATAATTCAACTTCAGCATATATTTCAGTCATCCTGTATATGATTTGTTTACGTCCATATTTATAACAGTTCTTTAATCACCCTATATAATTTTAATTTCACATATTTTCCGACATTTTTATACCACCAAACGTCCACTCCACCCTATATTCCAACCATCCTGTATATACGGGTAAACGGCCTTACCTATAATTCAGTCATCATAAATTCTTCTATCACTTTACTTTGTGATTATGTTTGCTATAACTAAACATCCTGTATAGTCGTATAAACGCACCAAATGGAAGTTTAGAATTTCGGGGCTGCTTCAAATCTTCTTTCCCGCAATAGCTTCTGGAAAGCCACAGCCAAAATCAGAATATTTGAAGCTGCCCCGTATTTCCCACCAACAGAAGTCAGACAACATGCCACGATGTGACCAACATATTCACTGTAAAAATCATTTCATAAATATATCTAAAATAATATCACAGGTATTATAAAAAAAAACTTTCTATTAAAATCTTGAGAGGTTTAGAACATATTTTCATATAATTTGTTTTCCTAAAATAAACCCAAGAATCACTCATTTAAATATTTTACGTTACCTACTTTTAAAATACCCTATATACCTGGGGAAATCAATACATAGGTATACATACCTACCAGGTTACCTACTACCAGAAATAAACTAGGCAATCAAACTATTTATTTTAGGTATGACATCTACGTATATATCGCGGAGACACCATCAGCAGATCAAGCGCGAAACTTCAAATTTCTTTAGGTAACTACCTAATATAAAATTTTCTACGACCGTATTTGATAATTCCATAAATATTTTTTATGTTTAAACCCGTTCATCCTAATATAAGGTAGGTACTGCCTAGGTAATATTATCATGTTGTCTGTTAAGTACATCTATTTTATTTATTATTATACTCTACATTTTCTGTGCTCCTTATTCTCATCGTATTTTTTGATTTAATAAGTACAAGTACCTATAGTTATACCTACCCGCTTTCTTTGACTCTTTCAGAAGCAATCCTAGAGAATCATTTCGACGCGATTTTACCTTATTTTATAGAGCAATAAGACAAGTAGGTACTTCGCATAATAGGTCTGTCTAAAACCATGCACTGCTAACATAGCACAGATACCATCTTAATTTTTTTTTATTGAGAGTTTACAATAAATGTAAATTCACAAACTAATAATTTATTTAAAGAAAAATTTTCTTCTACATAAGAAACTATCATAATTATAAAAATCACGGTTTGATACGCAAAGGAGTTCCGTAATATGTAATTTATGAAAACACGACTGCCATTAGTTTCAATTATAACCGCAAGAAGTCATAAACGGTTGAATATCCTGAAGAATTTGCATTATAATTTACCTCGATGTTAATAATAAAGTGGCAGCCCGTTGTTAGCAACTCATTAGGTTACACGGTAAATTACTCAAAAACGTCCGGGTTGATTCCGCAATTGCAGATTTTTAATACACTAGAACCTTCAAATTTAAAAGGTTCTTGCAACAGTGTCGTTCAAGATAAGACGTTCCTTTCAATTTTAATACACTTACAATCAGTACACACCAAATCCGTGATCATACCTACTGAAGAGCCCGGTAGTACCGTCAACCTAAGAATTTTTTGGAATAAACAAGAAATTCATTAAGTTATATGTTTTTTGTTATCTACTTTTGAAAACTATTAAGCTATATGTAGGTAATCTGAATAAACAAAATAGCGAATTTATAAACGAACACTCAGCTTTTATTAATAAATTTTCAACAGGAGCTTTAAAATTTTCAACTGATTGGTCATAATTAGTTTGAGATAGTTGAGAAGTGAAGATTCTAATTCCGAAGCAAAAGTGGCAGACTGTGGGTGTATGGATAATGCGGAAACAGGCTGATCGTCAAATGACTGAGAAACTGCCCTATTGATTCTGATTAAATTCACGTATTTGCGAGTTAAATTTCTGCGATAAAAATATTCTAATTAAAATAAAATTCACTGGTACATATGTATATAGGTATTCAATGCCGAATAACGTATAATATTTAGGTCGGCTGAGTTAGACAACCCTTCTAGTTAAAAACAATATTGTATTATTGGTTGCATAACTACTAGGTTAGATAAACTGGTAACATTATTAAATTAAATAAATAACTAAGAAATGTACCTATTATATAAGAATATACTTGGTATATTAAACGGACAATGATTTTATTTAATTTACAAATTTGGGGTTATTGAGGTCTCATTTAGCAAAAAAGCGAATTCACCAGAACTTTTAGAATTATTTACAAATTTCAATGATAGATATGTCAAACTTGTTACAAAACAATATTATAGTACCTACCTATAGATTGCACATTATGTATTTGGTTTACAATTGAAAGGACTTTGATTCCATAAAATCCATATTGCTTGAGAATCCTGAAAATCCAATAAGATAGAATCTTGCAAACCTGTGTTTAAAACTGCATCTGCAGCTTACAAAAAAAAAATAGTATAAATGTAATATAGATGATTCACTTCCAAATATTTAATTCTTACACAGATTTGATTCCATTTGAATAAAACTCTATTTGAGTAGAATCTAACCTAAGTAATTATTTCTTTGACAGCTATTATCAAAGATTTTTTATTCTCAGACTTCCGAAAAAATTACCCCATTACCGGATATTGGAAAGTAACTCAAAATAATAACACCCTGAAAATATTATAGAGAGAATAAATAGTAGGTTATGTGAATGACTCTCCAAAAACATTTTGTATCAAATTAAATGGACCAGTTTGAAGAAAAGTTAAATGCATTTTATTAAAAGGCTATCCGCTATATTCAAATGAATTTGACAATTAGTATGGCATATTAGTTTTTATCGAATTATAATTATAGAAAAATAAGTGGAAATACAGGTCCATTATTCTGTACCTTGATTTTGTATAGAAAATTTCATAGAGACCTGGAATGGTTACATGGCGCAATTAACATACTTTGGTATTTTAACAGGTAATTTAGAATATGAGTAATTATAGAATCATTTAGTGTCTTATATAAAACAAATCTTTAAAATTTTATCATTAATTAAAATACTTATTTTAATGTAATACAATTTTTAATTATGAAACCTAAACAATAATAAAGCTATGAGATAGATTTACACCTTGTTCATAAGTTGAGAAATATATTTGTCATAAAAAATTGTAGGAGTTTTTCATCTAACTAGCTGTCGCCCAGTGGTCGAAATTCGACCAATTGTATCAATATCTCTGGTAGGTTAAGTAACCTGAAAATGTTATGGCGACATTCTATCCTAGGACTTTAGGGAGAATAGCAATTACACGGAATGGATCCAGATTCGGAACCTCTGTGTGATAGGTTCCCCAAAAATCCTTGATGTCGGTCTTACATCTTTCTTCTACAAATAAGTAACGAAATTCAAGTTTTTTTCACATATAATTCATAGGACTTTATTTGTATTTAAATTCATAATTCTTAATTTAATATGACAACAATTCAACCGCTACCCTACATATTTATTTTTTCTAACCTCCTTGTGGCAATCTAGTATCTAAAATCTATAATTGCACTCAATTCTCTATGACAATATGATTACTGTAAATATTGCGCTACTAGCAGATGAGTAGATATACCATAATTAAAATAATGTCAGGTCACGCAACTGTCATAAATAACGTTTATTAATACCATCTTTCTTACGAAAGACCTATAATTTAATTTCATGTCGATTCACTGCAGATCTGTACACCTACGCTTATAAAACCAGTCTCCATACATTGTAATTAATAAAAGTTACATATGAATGAATGTTTTAAATGCAAGCAAGTGATTTTTACAACGGACTTTTATCGGTGTTAATCAGTCAAAAGAGGAGGGCACTTAATCATAATAACTATCTTCGGGTGTGATCTTGTAACTCATCAAGGAGTCTGATGTAATCTGTCTTGCTGTACTGTGACTAATGAGGCACATTTTAGAGAATAAGGAATGAAACACGTTTTGGTACATAACGTTAAAAAAATGTTTTTTTTTATCTTTTCTTAAACAGAAGTCCAGGTTACAAAATTACGTTAATAATAAAACATTTTTATAATAATATTGAATATTATGGTATTTATACGTTACTCTATCTCATAAAAGTATTGAATATGCATGAACACATAAGCACACAAATATTCCTATTACATTATTATCTCTCTGTAATGTAACATAACAACTCACCTTGTAGTCTCACTAACGACTCACCATGTATTCTAACATAAGGACCCTTCTTATGTTCTACATAAAAAGCCTGTAATTTCCTGACATGCAGTACCGACATCAGAGAAAAGTGGACATCGAGGGACTGTAAATGTCAAAATTTCGAAGTTTTAAAACTCCATAAGGAAATACATGAGATTTTTGCTCCAACAACCTGTATAACTCCCTTCATTAAAAAGAATGAAAATAATGCATTTTTAAGAACATCAAATTTGTAATTCTAATGCTTAATGAAATTCTGGCGAACAACAATAACCTGAAATGTGAAACATACCTTATAACTGACAAAACTGAATTGAGGTTGTTCTTTAACTCCCACTGTCTATTTTAAAATAAATATGCTTCCTAACATGAACTTATCATAAACTTAATGTAGATTTGTACCTCCCTGCATTCCATATTTTCACTGCTTTTGTCTTTCAATTGTCCCATATTAAAACAAATACCTACGACTCAATCCAAAAACAAAGTCCTGTCCAAGAAATAAATTACTTAAATTGTTAGCGTTTGCACTCATCTTTTAACAAAGGGCTATCAATCCAATCTTAAAATTTCTCACCAATCGATATATTCGAACTTCTAAAACGGTTCCACAAAATACACGGCCCCCACAAATAATTTTTACGACTGACATTTCAATCCAGTCGGCTTCCGAAACTCTAACAGAAAGTACTCACATGGTAAGTTGTACCTTGCCACAAGGGGCTGGACATACTTCTTCATCAAAAGACAAAAACAGAAGGAGAACAATTCCTTGGGTCGATACCAGGTCAAAATTCTATCCCACTTATCATTTATCTGAGGGAAATAGCACGGATCGATTAGCATTTCCCTACTTTCGACGTTCTTTCGACAAGTTCGTGAAAGGCACAGACTAACATATTCTGTTGATTTTACGATCTTCCCTAGATGAAAGAAATTAATTACTGCCTTATAAATCTGATTCAAATAAAATCGATTTTAAATTGGGTATTTAATAATATAACAAGATTTTTTAGATATGAGCATAAACGTCTCTGTCTTGACTTTTCGGACAACAAAAGCTAAGAGAATTTTGCATACAGAGGATAAAAATAATGTCTTTAGTAACGCCGGTATGTGCAAATTCACCTAGACAAAAGGGTACAAGGTACTCAAGGAAAAAAACACCTAATTTAGTTCAGTGAAGATACAAAAAAAAACAATAGCTCTAGCTATTACTCTTTCATACAGTTGTCGATACATATCCTTTGATGAAATAAACAGAACAAAGTTTAGTACTGACTTATTTTTTTTACAAACCAGAAAGTAAACACCTTAATATACAATATTTTATTAATTTTATAGAAAACATTCTTTTTTTAAGAAGCTTAATATTTCTGCTCAATTTTTCACTCAGTCGATTATATTGTCAAATATAATGACCCAAGTTCCGGTTTAATTCATTTCTTGTAAGATAAATTAACATCTACCCTTTATACACTATTACTGTCGCATCTCTTGTTTGTATTTTTAGAATTTCTCGGGAATAATACTACAATTACAGGAATTCTGGATGCTTTAAATATTCCAATCATTTTCGTGACAAAATCAAACCCCGTTATCAATGGCAAAAAAAATTTACAACGGAATTAAAGAAATTTAAACAATTGAAAGTTCCTAAAGACAATTGTGGATTACCCAGTTTTACACAAAAATGTTTGACAGTATAAACTAACGTAAGAGAATTTAATTTAACCAGAAAGACTGCACTTTACAATTGCTTTCATCTACAGTTAAAGCAGACTCTCTCAGCATTCGTTCTGTATTGTGTGTTTTTGTGTATTAAGGACTGGAGACGTTTTAAGTCCATATCTGGACTCCTCAGCAACCCTGTGGGCTCTAGCTGGAGGATTATTCGTAAACTTAAGCTTTTATAGATTTTTTCTTGAATGTAAAAACATCGTTCATTATAACTCCAAGATTTTTTAAACCTCCCTCGTATTTCATCTGGTGTACCTAAGGTAACGTCAGTAATTTCATGTTGATTTTTGAAAGTAATAGCGAAAAATAAATTAATGGACGTGCATAAACAAAATATATGTCAGTTTTTTCACTAAATCCTAAGACAATTTCAAGAATCACTGATAATACAATACAATTTAACACATCCTTGTATAGGAACTTTTTCAAACAATCAATTGCTTATCATAACATTTTAATATGTCATTAAAATGTTGATTGATAACATTCAATAACTACATTAATATTACCATCTACACTATTTTTAAACGTCCAATTT
The DNA here is from genome assembly GCA_034190945.1 of Octodonta nipae. Classification (NCBI taxonomy): domain Eukaryota; kingdom Metazoa; phylum Arthropoda; class Insecta; order Coleoptera; family Chrysomelidae; genus Octodonta; species Octodonta nipae. The sequence continues at coordinate 12,780,420 of CM067223.1, forward strand.
TAATCTAATCAATCTCGTTTACCGAAATCCACGCATCACATACATCAAAATGTAAATCAAACTCAACTTCAAAATCAAAATATTATAACATATCATTTCCTCGACGCCGACATTAAAACAAACATTTTTTGTTACAGATTTCCTTCATCGGACTGATGACCTTGGTCAACAGCAAGCCGATAATGGTCACATTCGGTACCAATCAAGGTCCGATCGTACCAAGACAAGCGAAGTCGGTGGCCGCGCAAGAACGTACTATTGGTGCAGTAAACAAAAACCCTGCACCTGTCTCCGAACAACAGGAAGACACCCCGAACCCTAATCAGTACCAGCCACTAGTACCTCACCAATACAGAACAAAACTGTACGCAGTTAAACCCCCAGCTAATTTGATTCTAGGCACTCCGCTTGATCAAAAATACACCCCAACTCTGCAAAAATACGCTCTGGCAAAGAAGCTGTCCAGAAGCATCGGCTTGGATTACACGGGACCTCACATTTTCGAAGTACAAGACTACGAAATCGAGCAAGCTAAAACGCAATTGAAACCATCTGTTCGGTACACTCGACCTGTTCTGGTACCTCAACGTGTACCTAAAAACAATGGAAACTACGTCAACGGAAAATACGTTCCACAAATAGGCATCATTTATTCCTCAGGATTGAGGTACTACATCCCTCAAATTGTGACGTACAACAAATTTACTGAGAAGAACCCAGTAGACGAAAACTCGGTGTATGGTGTTGAAGATGAAAAGTTTCATCATTAGTGTTTTAAGAGGGACTTAATTAAATTCGCAATGCCATCAACAAAGCTATTGTTTAATATTTATTGTGGATTATGTAAAGAATTAATAAGACTTTTCCAGTTTTTCCAAAACATAGAACAAATAAAATGATTTTATATATTTTTAAAGTAAATAATTTTCTTTTTAATTCTGACTGAAATATGATGTCTACAATATGTTAAGAGAAGATTTTTTCAATGATTTTTTATCATACATATGTTAAAGTTCCTGTGTACAAGGTGCAGCAAAAAACTATAAAGTATAATTATTACATATTTTAGCAATATATAGAGTGTGACATACTAGAGTCATCTGGCTAGTTTGAGTTACGACAGATTTTGATTAAATTTTGGAAATGAAACTGCCTAATACCACTTGCTTGGGCCAATATGTTTGAAAACAAAGTAAATGTAGAATTTCAATAGTACAGGAGTTTATTAAAATATGAAAGGTCAAAATACAAAAGTACTCAACTCTGTTTATAATTGATGTTCGGTTTAAATCAAAGATTGTCGAACATTCGCGAACTTTCCATTTGACTAGAAGAATTTTCAATACGAATATTTGGGTCTTTTTCATGCCAACAGTCAGCATTTAGAGAGCAAGAGAACGACTCCCATCGTGTGCTAGAATAGGTTAGCCCCATGACTAGTTTCTTTTTTATTATTTATTTTCTAGGGTAGGTTCGTCTAGACTGGTTTCGTTCTGGAACATTCTTTCAAATGTGTTTACTCTTAGCAAAATATGTATTTCGTACACTTCAATTTCCAGATACCTGTATTTTGAAGTTCATTTGACGTGTTCACATGGCCTCTTGAACCACTTCTGTACAGAGTTGAGGTATTGAACTTTCCTTCTTTTGTTTGTATGTGTACTTCTTGGAGCTTTCTTTGGCCAGGCATTCCTGTCCTCCCTTTTCATGTGGTCGTATCATACCAATTTCTCTATTCTATATATTTTTAAATATTTTCTTTTGTGTTTGTTCTTCCTATAATTTCATCATCCAATAGAGATGGCCTAGATGTTTATGTTCAAAATTTTTTCGTGATATCTGGTGATGGGTTCGATAATAGCCTGGTAAATCTTAATTATCTTAATGATGTTTTTTGACGATAGAATGAAGTTATAGAATCGCCCTATGACTTTTTGATATTAATCTCTTTATGTGTTTCGTCTTCCCGATTATAGCTTGCTAAGTACATATATTCTCTGCCGCCGTTGATTACATGATGTTCTAGTTCTATGTCATCTTCGTCGTTTGCTGTAAGTGCCTGACGGTCTGCACGCACCAATGATTACAATAAACCTATTGGTTCAATTAGCATTCCCATATCAGAAAATTTCCTCATTTATGTGCTGTTTGAACTTACCAATAATTTAAGCAATGAAGGACGAAACAATATCCTTACTTTAAGATTTGTAATAGGTTTGTTGAGTTTTTGTAACTCTTCTGTAATGTTTTGACATAGTTCCTGTTTATTTCACTCATTTCTACTAGTTTTTAGTCAATGAACATTAAAAGAGTTGTTATATCTCTTGTCCCTAAGTATGTTTAATCTATACTTTAGGACTCTGCCAGTCTTCCTATAGAGCTTGGTAGGCTCTCTTCGTGCAACCTTTTTGTGGAAAGAATTTATATAGGTCATGTCCCAACCTATAAGACATTTGTTTTGGTTATTAGTTTTCTGTTACATTTCTAACAGAAAACAACTCATGTAGAGTTAATGTACCAAATTTAAGGAAGAAGTGAAACCAGATCTAAAAGCAGGGTAGTTGATGGGAAAACCAGAACTAGTGTAAGTTTGAAGCATAGCCATCTTTATTCTGTTATGGCGACGGGAGATGTAAAGACCGAAGAGTGTATTAATTCTGGTACTCAAGATCTTAAACTATCGTTAATTTATTTTTATTTGAGATGTGATTTTCTGCTAGAATTTTTTGTCTGCGGTCAACGTTCAAAGAGATGAAGACATAACATATTTCCCTGTGGTTGATTGCTGACGTTAAGTAGGTTTGGTGCCTTGAGCTAAGCTTACCTAGTGGACTCGTAAGTTTTTGAATGAACAATTTCTTAATCTCGTTCACTTTTGCAGTTACCGTCTAATATTCTAGCCCCAAAAGATTGCCTTTTGAAGTCTTTAAGGGCTCTTCCTCCTTCTTCTCTATCGAGGACCCTTCTCTTAGATTTTCACTGAAACCATATCATTACTATTAGATCTTATCATTACAAGTTTCTTATTCCAAAAATCTCAGTAGTAGGGCAATTTCAAAGTGATTTTGTGCTATTACCGGTACATTGTCTCAGATATTTCTGATTGGGCTTATTAAAGCTGTCGTTCAACTTGTGTAATTAACTAGAATATAGCCTGTAATTGTAATTTTGGCATCCATTAGTCTTCTTTCATTTAATTGTTTCAATATTTTTTCATTTTGCTTTAAAATATTATATGTATTTATACCTTTTGCATTGATTTAGTGAGATTTGATGTTTTTCTTCAACTGGTGTAATGAAATTTTGTCATTCAACCTGTCGTGAAACCTAGTTTTAACTTTATTTTTTCTCAATGTTTTATAAAACTGTTGGTTTTATTCATTCATACTTTTACAATAATAATCGATCAACTGTATTTTATCTATAGCTTTGAAATTATCTTCACCTTAATGTCAGACAGAAGATCAAAATAAACTATATTTATCAGATTAATTACAGATAGAACATTCGACTGTATTTACAGGCATCACTAGATATATTGTTGAGTCTTCTCGAAGAATCCAATTCAATCCATACGAATTTACTGGCGAATTCCTTGCTTCAATTTTCTTTTGCTCTCTCTCTCTCTCTCTCTCTCTCTCTTTTTCTCTATTTCTCTCTCTTTCTCTATCTCTCTCCCTTTCTCTGTGTCTCACTGTCTCTCTTACTCTATCTCTCTTTTTTCTTTCTATCTTTCCATTTTTCCCTCTCTCTTTCTCTATTTCTCTCTCTTTCTCTATCTCTCTCTCTCTTTCTCTGTGTCTCACTGTCTCTCTTACTCTATCTCTCTTTTTTTCTTTCTATCTTTCCATCTTTCACTCTCTCTGTCTATCTGTCGATCTCATTAGCTAACTTTCTGTAGAACAAATTACGTTTAAGGACATCATTTAAAGTATTTTTTACATGGAGGTAACGACAAACCTTAACCTTTAACAAATTCTTCAAACCTTACACTCTACTGTTCGTGGAAATTATTCCAAAATATCTTTTAGTAATCAAACTACTCAATCCTTAGTATGTCACCTTTGAACGAAACTGGTACAATAGTATTAAATTTGTATTACTTAAATTATTAGCGGTAGAGAAAATGCATATATAAAAATAATTTGTTAAAACACATCTAAATAACATTTTTATCAATTGCTGTCATATTTTTATGACAGCTGATCAGATCTTTGTTCTAAATCATATACAGTAACAATTTGAAAAATGTATTAACAAAGAATGACAAAAGTAACCTATTCAATGAATAGGTTTGTTTATTCGTCCTAGTTTTTGATTTATGTACGTTTTATTTTGTAATATATTTGATGTGTCATAAATTTTTATGATGCCAAACTTGTAAATATTTGTAATAAATTTTATATTAAATAACATTTTTGTTTTAATTTGCTCAAAATGTTTGCTTGTATAGATACTGGAACCTAAATAACTGCCTCTGTCACAAAATTATATATATTATTAAATACTTATTGATTTCGAAGTTCGGACACATTATTTAGGCAGCATTGTGAAAATCCACTCTAAACTGCGACAAATTCACGAAAAAAAAATCACCCCTGAATTGCTCAAATTCTTATTTGAAGTCAATCCAAGAAGGTGAATTTCTCACAACTCTTTGAAACTTCACATTATTAAACTTCGCACACTGAAGCACAAATTGTGAATAACCACACTTTGGATCTAGTCAACGATGTTTTTAATTTAAAAACGTTTGAAATGATTAATAGTATCGTTCTTCATTAAGAAATTTTTCAGGAGCTCAAAGATTGTAGTGGATATTTACATAAAAAAACAAATTGGGATTTCCTTTGAAAAAGAGGACAAATTAACATTAGGTGCACCACGGCCATATTGATAGGTCATAGGAACGCAGCTTCAGGGAGAATGTAGGACATTTTTTTTTTCAAAAATTGCTATTAATAGAGCAAAAAAAAGGAAAAAACTGGAAAAAAACTGAAAACGTATATGACGGCAGACACCATACCATAATTGTTTGTTGGTTTAAGCGCGTTAGTAATTCCTTGTAGGAAAGAAAACCACGAGGAATTCTTGTTGACAATAATATCAACTCACCAGTCGTTGGCTTATGTTCACTTAGAGGTACCTAATGTTTTGTACCTATTTTGTTATCTCCTCATAGGTAGCTTGCAGTAGCTTATAAACAAAAAGGGGAAATGGATATATCGTAGGTGCCATTAAGAGTAAACTGTTATTGTTACAATCAAAATCACCCGCAACAATGAACCTTGTGAATTACGACAGAATACCCCACAGGTTGTAATATATAAGGAAAACTTTATTAAGCTCTAATAGATCACCTCTGTTTCCTGCCATTTTCATGTTAAAATAGATTATGGTGGACGAGATCCCATGCGTTCATAAAGGCTTAACCTATAACATCAGCATTCAGTCATTGATACTTGTTAACACTTTACTCGCTACTATTTCACTGTTAGGAAGAACGTCTTCGTTAGCATAACGAAGTGACTCATACCAAGCAAACTGCTCTTAAATCAACTGGTGTTAAGACACCCAGGAGTAGAAAATATACAATAGCTCATCGGGAAAATCCTCTTTATCAGAAAACTACTTAATGGCTGATAAGGAAATTACCTTTCCAACATCGTATTAAAGAAAACGCACAGGATTTCTAGCCCAAATTAAAATTTCAGAGTTTAGCAGTAATGACCTTCCAAGAAGCTAGCTAAGTTTATTCGGTTGGTCTTTTCACACCGGACGATTAACAATTACGCCTAAGGACATACAATACAACGTATTCATGGTGAACGCTTTTAAAAACCATTTACTTTGCTTAATTACAACTAATTATTATATACATAAAATTCGCACACTTAATCAATTTTAAAAAATTAATCATATTCTTTTAGGAAATTAAATTTCTCGCAAAAAAACTCTCTTAGCAAATTTTTGTAGAACGAGCCTTTTTCTGTAATCAAGCCTCAAACATTGGTTTACTTTTTAAATTTTTTACTCTGCATTCAAGATTCTCTAAACGACCTTAAATATCAATATTTTTATAAAATCGATGATGAGAATTTTAAATGAAATGAATGCTCTACAAAAAACGTCTTTTTCGTTAAACTCACTTCTTTCAAAGTTATTCGATGTTAAATTTACATTCAAAAATATTTTATCATTTATTTGGCGTCAGACATAATTTTTCCACTTGTATCATAAATTTACCACTCAAATATGAAAAAAAAATTCAGCACATTATTAAAGGTTTTTCAAATAATCACAATTTATTGGGTATTATTTTGATAAAATCGTTGTTTATCAACCTACAATTTAATTTTATTGCATTTTGTTTACTCCAATAATAAAAAGAATACGACTTATGATTTATATATAATTTATTTGCATATTTTCTTTTTTTTTAACTTGTGTAATCTACTCTTCTTGAGTCATAAATACATGATACAAGTGAAAAAAATTATGGCTGTCGCAAAATAAACGGATAAAATATTTTTGAATTTAACTTTAATATCGAATAACTTTGAAAGGAGTGAGTTTAATGGGAAAATGTTAAGAGACCTCTTTTATAGAGCATTAAATTTCCTTTCAGAGTTATCATTGATTTTATACAAATATTTAAGGTCGTTTTGAGAATCCCGAATACAAAGTAAACAATTGAAAAAGTAAACCAATGTTTAAGGCTTGATTATAGAGAAAGGGCTTGTCCTACGAAAATTGACTTAGGAACCTTTTTGTGGGGACTTTAACTTGTTTTTAAATTAATTAAGTCCAAATTTTTGCAAAAAATGCGCTAACTGTTAAAAAATGAACATTTGCGATGATGCACCACTTAATATTGTTATTAGGGGTTCAAAATTTCAGAACAACCTTTTTTGTCATCATTAATAATAATTTTACAGTACTGCCAAAAAAAATGTTTTTTTATGGCCCAGTCTCCAGTTCACAAACAATTTACCAACATAACTCATCGCCAGTTTTTTAAATAGAACTAACAATAGAGATTTTCAAAATTTCAACTTCCGCTTAACACTGTTCAACAAATACCAGATCAACAGCGTAAATTTGTAACTTGAATTCACAAACAAATATGATGTTTGACTTTTAACATCCTCGACATAATATCCTTCAATAACTCTGAACAGCTTTTATTTTCGCAGACTGCCCAATAAATAACAACTTAAAACAGACCAGAATGAACTTGGTTAGTTACAACACAAGACCATTTGTTTGCATTTGTCTGAAAAAAAAACAACTTATTTTGAAAAACAACTTAAACTTATAAATGTTGATGACTAGAGGGCATGGGTAATATCCACTAATCTACTTCCATATGCTCGTAAACCGTCAGCCATTAAATCACCACACCTAGAAGGTTAGTAACATTTTTTTTAATGCAACTATTTCAATAAGATTCCATAATAAATGTATCTTTATGGCACTGTCCAGTTCATAACAAATACGTAATTTATTTATAAATAAACCTATTGAAATGATAGAGCAGGTAATAAAAATTAGTGAGACGTTTAAATACCGCAACTGCATTCATTTCTGATTTTATGAGGCTTTCAACGCCTGATTTTATCTCATTAAGTGAGGGCTAATTAATTTTAAAAGTTCGAATTAATCAAGCATTCAAAATATATTCTTCCACAGAGAATTTAGTGATGCCTGAACTGATATTTAGGTTTTAAATTTGTAATTTTTGACATGAATATTGCATTCTATTATTTGAAACAGGATTTTTTGGAACTATTAGAATAGATTGTGATTGTTGTAATTTTAAACAACATTATCAATGTTTTAAACTACTGGAATAGATCGTGATTGTTGTAATTAAAAAAAACAGTATCATCTTTTTAATAAAAACATGATACATGATACAGTGCACTAGTTTTTAATTTAAATCTTAATGATTTTTCTGGAATATTTTTTTGAAGGACCAAATTCAAGTGAGTGCACATATTTTTAGTTTTCTATTACATTTTCACACATGGAGGAAGCACCAAGAGTGACGGATATTAAAACACAATCATTATTTAGTTGAATCGAGAATAAAACAAGTTTGCAGCAAAATGCCGACACTACCCAATCTTATACTAGTTGTTGGTGTAAAGTTTCAAAACTATCGGCTATTTTGGAAACATATCAACCCTTAAGTAATGTTTTTTTACATTAAACACGATACTGCAAATTTTAGTGTGAATTTCCACGTTATTTACATTGATATTGTCTGCCAGTTGTGTTCAATAACAATTTCGCATACTCGTAGTCAAAAATGTTTATGCCGTATATTTTAGTATTATAGAACAATAAGCTTTCACGAAAATCTTGATTCTCACAGGAATAAAAAAGTGGCAGACAATTTTGAAGCCTATTTTTAGTTTTCTGGAATAATCATCATATTCTTGAGACACAACGGTACTACAGGTACTACAAGATATCTACTTCAATTCGTCAGTTCTTATTATCCCTCCTCATTAGCCACCTTCTGTGATTCAGTTCTGGGCATAGATGTCCCTCAATCGTTACTATTTGTCTCTATGTGTCTGTCAATCCCGTGACCTCTATATGCCATCCAGCTAATGAATGTGGAACTACTAATCTACATTTGAGGACCATGCTTCTGCATTTCCCATCTCTAGTCCTTGTTAAATGGCCTGCCTAGTTCCATTTCAATGTTATTTGACGAAATATTTTATTTGCTCCATTAATTAGGATACCCATATTATTCTGTCAATGCAATTTTTTGAGAGCGTCATCTGATGTATTCGTTTTTAAATGTAGATTCGAGGAGCATTATTTGTGGTAGTAACATGTATTATTTTAGTTTTGACTACCTTATTGAAAGTTTTGTGCAGTTGTGATGGACGTTTTTATTGGTTCGTAATCTCTATCCGAAAAGTTTTTTCATGGATTCCTAATTGATAAATGTTTATCACTCATCCTCAGACCTTGCTCTTTACACAATTTTACTCCAATTCGTGAACTGTATTTATGGGTGAGGTAATACTTGATACTATAGCTTTCAACACTGATTTAGTCACAGGTGTATGTTCAATAGATGTGGTAGTTAGTCTTAACTATATTCGTTCTCTAGGTTCTTCTAGGCTCAAAACTTGTCAGTCTTTTCGTCCTAAGATCTCAGAAAGTAATTAACTGATAACACTACAATCACAATTTGCATAAGTTACGTTTTCTAAAACTGTCCGACATCTTTCAACTAATATCTTTGTCAAGGAAGGTCTTTATCTAGTTCCTTGGCCGACTTCAACTTGTCAAATTTGTAAATCTATCATTTTGAATTTTTGTCTCTACTAAATGACGGATCTCTGATGAGATGTCACGTCAAAGTTTTATCGAAATTTTCACAGTAGCCGTATAGTTAGTTCTTCGCCAGTGATGGTCCGCAACTCTCTGCCTTTGTCATTCTAGTAAGAACTCACCTCACTATGCTGACTGACCCAATTTTTTACTTCAACAGTTCCTGGTCCTGGCAGCGTAATTCTATAGTCTGTATACTGTCTTCGAGGTGTCATCTTTTGTAGGCAAGACAATATATATGATATATGTTGTTTCTGGTCGGGAACCTTCATCAGTTGCGCCTGCCATAATAGAATGTCCTCTCGAACACTTATTTATGTATTTGATACATATCGATAAATTTGTAGACATATTACATCTCGCGTCTATAGTCTGTGTTAAAGCAACAATGGAGCCTTTCTGCTTCTGTATAATCTGATCTTATTTCGTCGAGCAGTGTGTTCTAGCACCTTTATATAACAGTATTTCTTACCCTATGTTTGTTATTTTTCATTCCTCTATAAACCTTTCTCCTTCAACATCTTATTTTAAAGTCTTTCTGTTATCTTTATAATTTCCCCTTTCATTTGTTCTCTTCTTACCATCTATGCTTAGTAGACATATTCGCAAAGCTTTTCTATCAAAACTTTCATCATTCTAGCTACTTCTTCTCAAACTTGTCTCATCAGATTTTTTGTTTAGTTCCTTTCTCTGTTTTCTTAACATCGTTCTTTTCCTTTTCAGGCCTATTTCTTTCTGTTTCATTGTCCGATTTTCTAAAATATAGTTATATTTTAAACATCGTGGTGACATAGGTTTTCATAACATATATGCGATCTACATGCGATGAACATGAGTTATTTCGGACTAATACTTCATAAACTGTATATTTCAAAAAGTTCAAACGTTTCCAAGTCCCCGTATTCAATGGTAGTAACAGAATTGAACAAGAAATTTAAAAAAATTTAAAAATTAATAGGTTTCTTATGACAAAGTTCGTAAATCACAATTTGACATTAATGTTTGAAAGTCAAACTGGTGCATTTAAGGGAATTTATTGCAAATTTGATATATACAGGGTAGAACCAATATTCTAAAGATCTTGTGAATTAACAAAACTTCTTTCAAATTGGAAGAATTTGACAGAGTTATCTTTAAAATTTCATGTACCGTTCCTAAGTACGACTTTACTATAAGATAGTGCATTCGCCAAAATGAGACCAAAGGAATTCTGTTGTTCCAGCCATCTCAATAAAGTCATAAGGGAAAACCTAGGAAAAACCTTTTGAACTATCCTGATATAAGGTTGTTCAAAATAACATTACCCATTAATATTTTTTTCGTCGGTTATTGGTAACCAGGAACGGCTGAATTCTATAGAAGTACTAGCTATATAATCGCTTTCATTTAATAAAAATGAAGCAGACTCTTTCAGCTTTCGTTTTATGTTGTGTTCTTCTTTGTGTAATATGGTTTAATTTTGAAATTGTATGTTATGATGAATTTTTGTGTTCCTTTTTTCGAATATTTATAGCCCTAGAAGTTTATCCAATATAAAATTTGTTACATTGGCAAGGAATCTTATTAATGAAATTTTTTGAGTTTTGTGTTACGTTATTTGGTTTAGTTTTTGATAAAATTGATTTTAGTGTATTTCTTGTTTTGAAAGCTGTATGTATGGTATTGCAATAAACTTCTTGGGTTCAAATTAAATAATTTTAAAAACTGATACCGACTTTTACTTTCTAGTACTTTATTTACACATAAAAAACCCAATATTTACAACAGCCGATTCCGAAAACAATTTACATCAAAATAATAGCACGACGATCTAAGCCCTACCAACTACGAAATGTACGACCGTTTAGTTTAAAATTCACATCGTTTTTTTTTCGTAGTTCTTTGAAGTTCTGGATTGGCATTCCGCTGTTGTTCGAGTATTCAATGCAACAGGTTTTTGTTGACTAGAAAGTTCCCGATCGTTATTTTTACTCCCGTTAATGTTTTATTATATGACTAATTTGGTTATCTCCAGCGGCGGCGAATATAAATTTTATAACACTATGGTTGTACTAATGTGGTTATTAAGGGTATTAGTATTGTTTGGAGCAGCTTGGTGTTGAATTTCTGTGATTGTTTTGTGTTCAATTTTATCTAACTCTTTATTGATGAACTTTTTAGGATAATTCTTAGCAGATAATACATCTTTTATAAATATTTTTTCCTTATTAAAATCCTTATCAGAACAGTTGGTTTTTGCTCTATCATATAAAGATTTAATGAAGTCTTCAAGAGAGTGTTCCCAAATAGTTAATATATAGTCAACAGAATACCACCAAACTAAAGGTTTATTCTCTTTTGTAAAAATTATTTGTTCTTCAAATTTTTCTATGAAAAGGTTGCTCAAGGCAGCGCCAGGCAAAAACCATGACCATGCCAAAATCTTGTTGGTTACTATTTTAATAGTTTACGTATAGTAACTATGCATTTTGTTCGGTTCTGCACACATACTCATAAAGAATCTTTTTGTTTTATTAGAGAATACATCAAAATTGGTCAATTTTAGGGCGTTAAAAAATCGTTTTGTAGACTTTTACATTCTCATGAAGTATTGTGATATAGTCTATACTTTTCACATTATAAGGGAAAATCAAATACAATAGACTTTTTACCTTATTTTTAATGTTTAAAAAAGGCTAAATGCGACTTTTGTCAAAGGATTTTGGTTTCAAATCACCTACGCACCACTTCTCAGAATATTGCTTTGGCGCTTAAAATTTCACTCGCCAAAAACTCTCCAATGACCTTTTCATCGTTTAAAGTACCTTATACAGTAAGTAAATAAGGTGTATTATAATAAACTGACGTAACACTCAGTGGAATTAAAGTTAATCGACCGCATATGCAATTTTATTACCAACAAACGAAACTATTTCTAAACACAATATTTGCGAAGTATCGCATTACTAAAAGGATAACACGCTTACATTACAGAGGATGTGTTACTTAAATGCACAATAAATAAGCGTGATACCAAACGAGATACCATCAAGGAATCTCATCCTTATTTTATAACTGCAATCCCGATTATGCAACATCTAGCATGCCACTAGCCGGACTGCATTTCAGTAACCAATGACCCATGAGGATTCTAATGAGTGCATACGCTGAACGTTCAATAGTATTAAGATTTCACAAGTGATCTTTGTCGAATCTAGGTGTACGCTCAGGCGTGGAAAAGTATACGGTTCGGTAATAAGAGGTGTCAAAAGTTACGGATGATTTGATATCTAAAGGTAGGATGGTATTGAGTAGAGATTTAAACAGGTCTGAAGGGTTTTTATTGGTATTTGAATCACGACGATGAGTGTTGTATAACTTTCCGGATGTGCTACACTCTAGTGTTGTTTCATGACATAATATGATGATGATTTGTGAAATCTACAGTTTGCACATGTGTGGGCAATATGGCATCATTAAAACTGAAAATATTTGCACATAAAGACCTGTCTTAATTACTTCACATTGTGCGAAACTACAGGTCGTCGTCGGGACACCTGGGCCTGGGTTAGATAATAAAATGACAAAAAAATAATTTTATTTAAGGGCGCCAGGCAGTTAACAACCTGTAATGTTACTTTGTGATACTCGATCATATTCATAATGAAAGAAAACAGAATTTAACTTTACTCTGACTAGTTTCGGCTAGAAAAAGACCCAACTCAAATGTTTCAAAACCTCCTCAAAACCTTCTTGAACAACAACCCTTCCTTCATTCCAGACCATGACAAATATAAACTGATTAATTCAAATCCATCTCCACCTAAACTATATCGACTTAGTAAAAACCACAAAGCGAATGCTCCTGTAAGACCAGTAGTGTCATATATAAACAAACCCACCAGAGATCTGGTCAATAAATAAAATTCCGAATTTAAGTTTATAAGTCAATTTAAAGCTCAATATTTCATAAAAAAACTCAATAGACCTCATTCACTTAATAAGTAAACAAAAAATTCCAAACAACGGTATCCTAGTATCCTTTGACATCTCAGACATGTAGCCTAGTATCCCAACAGTAGAATGTATGCCTTTAATTTCCAATATTCTTACTAATAGCCATGTTAACCCTATCATACAAAAAGACATAGAAAGGGCCTTCAAGTTGTGTCTCAGCCAAAATTATTGCACATTTAACAATAAATTTTACACCCAAAATACTGGTTTAGCAATGCACTCCCCACTGAGTCCATTGTTGGCAGAGATTTTTATGACACACTTAGAAGAAACTATCATGCCCTCCACCTTCTCTCAAAAATATATAGAGTTTTAGTACAGGTATTTAGATGATCTCTTAGCCTTTTTCACAGGTAGCAAGAGACAATGTCATTCTTTCCTATCATTCCTTAACAATTTACATCCCAGTATAACCTTTACCGTGGAAATCGAAGCTGACAATAAAATCAATTTTCTAGACTTAACCAAAATAATACCATAGAAGTCAACATATACAGGAAACCCACTTTTACGGATACCACAGTTCCATTCTCATCCTTCACCCCCTACAGTCACAAACTATCAGGGTATAGATCCATGATTCATAAAGCTTACACATTGCCTCTCTTTGAGAATAATTTAAAAATTGAACTTGAAAATACCAAATTAATAGCCCGTAACAATGGCTATGACCAAAAGTTGATTAATAAACGTATCTACCATAAAGAACAACAATTAGTCCAACGTTTATTTTATCCCACTGTATCGGCTATGGACAAGCCATCAAAATACGTCTCCCTTATATATTTTGGAAACGTGAGCGACAAAATTGCCAAAATTTTGTCCAAACACAACATCCAAGTCAGCTTTAAATCACAATCCAAACTTAGTAATCTTTTATTCAATGCCAAAGTCATAACAGTTAACAAATATCTAAATTCTGGAGTTTATAGACTTTCATGTTCAGAATGCAACAGTTTTTACATTGGTATGACTTTCAGAAATTTCAACACCCGTTACGATGAACATTTTCGATCATTTAGATATAACAAAACAAGCTCAACGTTTGCAAATCACTGCTTACAAACAGGCCATCCCTTCCCAAAATTAGAAGATACACATTATTCACATACACAGTTTTAAACCGATAATCACCATTTTAGAATCAGTTCAAATTTTCAAGAGTGTTAACGACCCTTTATCCTCGAGTTTAATCTTAAATGACCAGATAGAGTTGCAAAAAAGTGTCTTCTTGGAAGTATTCAAATAATATCTTTGTGGGTCTTCGCAAAATTTCAGGTTGTCATACTTTAATCCACCGTTATTTTTAACTAGTATGTATGTGTTCTAAAAAAGTAATAACCTTTTTACAATGTAATAAAATAAAATAATACTTTCATGGGTTTTTTCCCAAATTTTTGTCATAAATATAATCCATCATTATACTTCAGTAACCCCATTGTATATTTGTGTATAAATTGTAACATTGTAACAATCTGTAATTCATTCACCAGTTCGCTCTTGTTTGATAATGGCATAGCCTCTTGCCGAAACTAGTCACAGTAAAGTGAAAATAAAAAGTGATATAAAAACTAAGTTAAATTCTGTTTTCTTTCAATAAGTAATGTAAAAACTTTATAACTGACAAAACCGATATCAGGTAGGGACCTTCAACTTACTCCGACTATATTTTAGGGAAGAAGTACCCTAACATGAATAGGTTAAAACTTTTATGTATCTGCTTTCACTTTTGCCTTAATCAATCAAATGTCAACTTTACTTAATCGATAGGGTTAGATACAAAAAATATACAAAACGAAAACAAATGAAAATTTAATTACAAAAAACAAAAATGGATATGGTACAAAAAGAGTAACAAAGAAAATGGAAGATATCTTTATGGAATTTAAATCTTAGAACATATATTCTTTAAAATTGAACCTTTTGAATTTCTAAAAAAAGTTACCTGATAATTGAAAAAATATGCAAAATCATTCTATTACTAATATACTATGTTTTTGTATAATTCATGACATCTTTAAAAAGTTACAGGCATAATCTTCTAACAGTATTACCTTACCTTATACATATGAAGATTAATAAACTTTATACGATAAATAAACCAGTAAAACTTGTTGGTACTGTTACTGGTATTTCTTCATAGTCTTATTTTAAGAATTTATTGCCATCAAAACTGAAACGAAAAATATCCAAAACGTCCAACAAAAAGGATTGTGTACCATCAACCATAATTGATACACCTAGTATCGAGGTGGCTCAGGATTTGTCGCGCGCTCCTCAGCAATAAGCGTGTTGTGATTTTCTGTCGGTCTTGCCGGTAGACTACCCAACGCATTAACGATGTTGTTTATAAATTCTTTAGTAAAGGTACTCCGATTATCTCGCATAGGTACGCAGGTATGGCCGTTTTGCACTTAAAGTTCGTCGAAAGCTCGAACATGCTAGTGCCGCTAGACCCGGCAAAGTACACTGATGAAAAATCGACAAAAGGAGCTTCTCTGTCAACCGATCCAAAGCCGCATATTATTCAACTAAACTAACCACTATCGAGTGCCGACTAAAATTAGATTCGCTTAGAGCTTCGGTACAACTGTTCCGACTGATGGAGATCCGAATTGAATAGGTGTCGCTCGAGGAACCCGCTAGGGGTTTCAACAGACTCATCACATGAAAACGCACTATGCATTACACATGTGATTGTGCCGCTCGCTTGAACTTCTATAAATGTGTGGTGTTCAAAACTATTGTGTAACCAGCCAAAGCGTGGTAAACTCTGGCAAAACAACCAAACAGTAAAAACATGAAAACAAAATGGTTAACTCTTCCAATATGGCCCACCAAAACAATGTATACATGGAAGAATATAAGGCCCATTAGTATAAATAGTTGGTCCCATGGTGAAATAATTAAAAATAAAGACCTCATATTATTCAAAATAATTACGGCCCAATAGTTAAATATTAGGCTCAGTCGTAAAAATATAACTCTTCTAAAAAATATTAGGCATACTGTAGAATACAGGGCCTACCGTTGAATGTGTAGCACCTTTCTAACAAAGGGTTATAATGCCAATCTTAACATTCTCTGTCCATCGTTTCTTCATCGAAATTCCAAACGATGCCAAGAAATAAGCTAGTCGACTTACAGAACATAAGAGAATGCACTCCACATGGCAGATAAATTCGCGTACTGTTCTCATCGACAATTGAATTCGGATAAAAGACTATTCTTTACGTTCGACACAAGATCGAAATTTTTATCCTCCCTCATTACAATCATCAACAAAGGGCGACAGAAGGAACCATTTTGTGAAATAAATTATGAGGACTGTACCGGCTTCACATTTTTACATACAACAAAAGCAATAATGAAATCATACAGGTTGTATGTGTTGTTAAGTGGTATGAGTAGGCTTATAGTCGGCTCTATTTGTTTTTTATACCGATGCCGTGGATATAAATGTTTAAGGTTTAGCCTAATTATTTGCTTTATTGTTTGTTCATACATACCATTATCATTCTGCATTAAATTTTTGTAGCCAGATTGTAGATATTTATTGTTTTCCCGATGATGCATTAGGTTCTTTTGTCATCTCAGAGATGCCATTGAGGGATTCTTGTTTTCAGTCTGTTCAGCCTATAGATTAGTCAAAAGACATGACCATTGCCCCTCAATTTTTTTCAGTCTCTCCTAATTACACCAAGCGTGAATATATCCATAGACCTTACTGTATATTGGAAAACGGTATTAAACTCTCATAGTCAATAGATTATAGTTTAAACGGTGGGAGTGAAATTCGAGCCTAAGCATCTCATATACTTGAGATTATTACACATATTTTTCTAAACAAAGTTTGATGCGTATTCACTAATCCGACGTCTTACAAGGCTAATGATTGATCACTCTTTCCACCACGTCTTGTTCACGACTATGCCCAGCTATACTTAGTTTTTAACTCCCTATTATTAGCTTCACTTTTAAGAATGTAATCAAAACTTTTTGAAATTAATTTTAATCTAATAATTGTAATATTCTCATTTAAATCAAACTTGGTATATTTATCCAGTTTGGATGACAATACAATATTTTGGCAAATAATAACATTTTTTTAGTAATCCGGCGCATTCGCCACTATTTTCTATACTGTTTGCTTCGTACTACTAAGTCTGATTTGTAGTTTTTTGAACTGCCACTACTACAGAAAGTAAAACTCAATTGTCGAATTGAAATGTTTTAATGTTATAGTTAAACTAATTTAATATATAGTAACATTGAGTACATATTTGGAATCTAGGGAAACTATTTTTGCCCTAGATTTTGGTCTTTCGACGGTAGTACAACTGATGAGGGTTCCGCCCTATAATTGATATTTTGTCTTGCGTTCAAAAGACTCTTACCTTTCCAACGACTATTAAATTAATAGCTTTTTTGCAAGGTTGTTGAACCTCCGAATTTATTTCGCATTTTTTTAAACCTAAGAATCGCTGGCTAACAGCACAAACTTGCATGATATCCGATTTGGCAGTCTCTAGTAGTACTGTAACTTGTAAATTTCGCCATTCAATTTGCCATTAAATATCTAATCATATCAACCATATCTCTAGTGACGGTAACGAAGGTCCTTTCCAGCAACGATATATGGCTTGCATTAAAAAGCCTTTATAGCTTCAATTGACTTCGATTTCAACTGTGAGAATTATTAAAAAATATTAGAAAGATAGACAAATCTAGTGGGATTAATTTCAACATTATGTTTGCTACCTTCCTCATGTTTATTCATTAAAAAAATGCCATATTTGTTCTTAAAGATCGCATTACTATGTAAATTATTACAGTTTCATGCATACTATATTAACAGACCGTAGACGTATCGCGCTTCCTTCATCAGTAAAAAAAGAAACCATGTCATATAAAGGTCTCCTCTACTGCTCATAAATAATGCAATGGTTATAAAATAGCCTCATTAACATTTTCAGTAAATAACTCTCACCCACTGCATGCCAATGCGACGAAAATTCGTTTCGTAAAAACAGAGAAATTTCAGCACAAGAAAATGACACAATAGGTGTCAACACTTTTGTAAATGTTTCGGTATTGTCCAGCTTTTTGTCGGACCACCGGAAACACGCGTCAAAATCACGGCCAAATATCTCATTGCTTAATTAGTGTTGTTGTTTTTGTTTAACTTATGCAGTACGGAGCTGTAAGCAATTATCAAGTGTATCGTAATTTTTTAGGGTTTAGTGCTTCTTCTAATAGCTCCTTCAATGAGTATTTATTAAGTCAATACATTAGAGATAACTCCAAATTTTACTCAGTAACAGAAAAAATGGTTTCAGATAAAATTTCCGACATTAAAATAGTGGTAGCAGAGACTCTAGAATCCTTAAATATCAGATATAGTTAGCAAACCTCTGACTCACTTGTGCACTCTGCATCCGAGAAAGCATATTTCCATCTGTTCTCAAATTGGCAAAAGTTATACCTGTTTATAAAAATAAAGGAGATCCCGAAGATGTAACTAATTACAGGTCTATATCTCTATTGCCACTAATCTCTAAAATTCTTGAATCTTGATTGAAAGACCAAATGATTAACTACTTTGAAGTAAATCATATCTTTACACCAAATCAATTTGGTATTCGTAACAACAAGAGCACAACTCTGGGTTAATAATCGACTAAGTAAGTTTGTGGCAGAGGGCTTTGAAAATAAGCATAATACATATGGAACATTCCTGGACTTAACGAAGACGTTCGATTGTATAAGTTTTGAAATCCTTTACAAATCTCACTACAACTCTCATTCGAGCAGTATTACCCTTATATAGTCTATTTAGAAGCAAGAGAACAGTATGTTCTTTTTGAGAATCAGCAGTCCACGAATTGCAGGATTCAGTATGGCGTACCTCAGGGGTCTGTGTTGGGTCCTCCGTTATTCCTCATATACATAAATGACTTGCCGAACTTTAACAATCTATTGAATCTGCTGATAATCCTGTTTGCTGATGATACCACAACATTGCTGCGCTATCAACCTTCCGACCCAATACTGCAGTGGACTCAAATCAAACAGCGTGAAATAGAGAATTAGTTTTTAACCAATAGGCTTAGTCTCAACATTAGTAAGACCCAGAACATTAATTTTATATTGCAATCTTCACCATCGACTCTAGAAAGTGATACATCAGTGTTCTTAGGGGTCTACCTTGATCCTGGGTTGTCCTGGGAAGCCCATGTTAATTTTCTTATCTCCAAATTATGTAAAATAACTTACCTTATAAGTAGCCTGTCAATGTATCTAGGGGCACATTACTGACAGCGTATCATGGATACTTTAGCTCTAATATGTCTTACGCGATTTTAAATTGGGGTCATTCTACATGCTCTGCTCAAATTTTTAAGTCGTTGATACAATTCCCTTCAATTTTGATATTTACAGCTAGAGAGATTTGACTAAATCGACAGAATTTCGTTTTTTCAAAATATCTAGTAAGCCATGACTTTTTACAAACCTCCGAAAGTGTCATTAAATTGCACCAGTAAAACTGCAAATCTTTCCCAATTTAACCATTGCTCTATCTCCGCTAGTTTCGGAGATCTCCATACTGATCATCAAAAAAAACTCACCCTGTATAATTAATATCTACTACATACATGAATGGCTGGTTCATCATCTTCTATGAAACTCTAAAATCATGTCAGTTATTATTTAACTGATGGCATAAGCGGTAAAATTTTATGTCACTTAAAAAATTCGAGTGTGTTATACTGCCTATTCCACTGAACCGAGAGAAATGTAAACAATCCAAAGCAGCCTAATGTTGTGAAAGCTTTTACTAGATTGAAAAGATTGAAATTATGTCACAAGTGCTGACCTTTACTTACCGATTATATACTAAAATACGCCGACACAGTATAATCTCAAACAAAAATTAATGAAAATTTTTCCATTCATGGTTGCATCCATCGGATTCGTGCTGCGAATGGACAATTTAATTGAAAATTAAATCTGATGTGACACAATAAGGCCAATAATTAATAATCATCTGAATAAAAGTGTTAAATAAAAATCAAGTGACTTTTTCGGAGTATGTGTAATTTAAATGAATTGGAGGATTGAAAATGAGAGCAGATTTGTATTGCTGAGATTTCAGTAATTGCTTTTATTTGTAAAAATTTGGGAACAAGGTTGTGTAAATAATGTATAAGCCGAAACTTAATATAATGCGAAAATTTATACTCTCTATTTTGAAATCATAGGGTTGTGCCTTAATTTCTCAATGTTTATTAATTTGCACTTTTCCAGTAACTAGAGAAATTATGTGCTGCCCTAGTATTATAGCCTTTGATTTCACCTACAAATCAAGTTTCTTTCAGCTTTTCAACCCTATTTCGTCCACAGCATAGACCTTCGCCAAATCTTACCAGTTCTCTCATTATTGTGCTGCTCTTATCCAATTCAGCCATACAACCCATTTAATTCCATCTATTATCTTTTACTCTTACTACAGGTTTGGCGAAATTCTTCTTACCTGGCCACTCATTACAATATGTTTACGACATCTGTTTTTTGTCTGAATACTCTTTTATTTCTTGTTTCCTTCTCTTTTAAAGACCTGCTCAACAAAAGTAGTAGATAGTTCTTAAGAGTTCAGCAGGAAATTACAAGTGTTATGAGAAACCTGTGGGCAAATTTTTCCTTTTTCCTTTTTTTGAAAATAGTACCAAGAGGTCCTATGACGACAAGTAAAAGAACTCGGCTTTCGATCTGATCCCGTTAAGGTAAAAGAAACCGATCATTCTTATACATATAGAATTGTGCTTGCTTATGGGTGATGCCGACTAGGCAAAAATTGCCCTTTAACTGGCCTTTGGCAAAAAAGTGTAACCAGTATTAGTTTGTACCATTCCCTGGTTACACAGGCACTCAAAATAATAAAAAAGTCAAAGTCCACGAAGGTGAACTGTCAGGTTATACATATTTCGGATCGCTGATTCCGAATCTGCGATCGGTTTTTTCGCATCAGATCATTTTCAAGGTCATTTGAATGACAAATTCTGAAAGAAAGCTCCAAAAAATCTGGATAAATTCATACATGGGTTTTTCAGAATGCTGAATACGAATCCGGTGTCAGTTGAACTTTATCACCGCAAGGTCAAGGTCATTTGAATGTTAAATTCCGACAAAAGGCTCAAAAAATGTGGAAAAATTCATACATGTGTTTTTCAGAATCCTGAATACGAATCCGGTATCGGTTGAACTTCATCAGCGCAAGGTCATGGTCATTTGAATGTCAAGATCTGAAAAAAGGCTTAAAATTCTTGATAATTCATACAGAAATTACTATCAGGAGCCCACTCTCCCGAAACTGCACCTAAATTAAGGCATTCTTTGCATATATTCCGAAAATATCTGTCGAGTATATGTGTTTAGAGGATGAGGTTGAAGGTTTGTTTAAATTTTCCATATTTTTATATATTGTTACGAAATTTACCCAAAGCTGACCCTGTTTCATTTCAGTACGCCAACAATTGCTTTAAGATAAAAAATGGTTCTCGAAAAAATAATCCTGGTCCGATTGCAGGTGAGTCCGCCATCCTGGAGGTGATAACCCTTATACCAGGGCTAAGTATACGGGCTTTTCGTCTTTGACGAGGTCAAAGCCAACTCCTCGACGAACACACTACGGCTTCATCCTCGTACCCTATCGACCCCCTGTAAGACAGTGCACTTTCACTGGCATCGGTACCCCGACAATCGTATGAGCGGATCATCCTACACATCTCCTTACGGGGCAATTGACACCGCCACAAGACTCGTCGAGGCAACAGGTGAAAAAAAAAAACGATTAGATACATCCACACATCTAGACATCCGTACATCCACACATCCCCATATTCGCACATCCACAATTTCACACATCCATACATCCCCACATATACACATCAACATATCTGAAAATCTAGACATGCAGAGATCTGCATATCCGCAAATACATCCGGCCATCTCTAGTAAATGCATTTTTTGCCATTTTAAGGCTAAAAAAAGAAGACAAACTTCCTTTTTTCAAGGTTACATTTTTATTGTGGGTACAAAGCTTTCTCTTTTTTGTGGGGCATTGTTAATTGTTTGATCCTATAATGAATTTGTACATTATTTCATGGTAAGTCTATCGAACTCGATATATGAATTCTTCTTTTCATATTTCAATGGCCTTGAAAAAGCCAGTCTCTTAAAACCTATATATTAGTTTATCATTTTTTTTAACACTACCTTATTAATTTGACCTTCAAGTGACCTTGACCTTGATCTGATAAAAGTCAAACGACACCGGATTCGTACTCAGCATTATGAAAAACTCATGTAGGGATTTTGCCAGATTGTTTTAGCCTTTTTTCAGAATTTTTTAAACCTAGCTGACAAAGGTGAACCGACACTACCTTATTATGAATTTGACTTTCAAATGACCTTGACCTTGATCTGCTAAAAATAATTATAACAAAATACAACTCTTGCAAATAAATAACACATTCAATGTCGTTAAGTACCTACCCAGGAAGTAAAAAATGTAAACATTAAAAGGTGCCCATTCTGTACAAATTAATTACCTACCAATCTAGTATATTTTGAAGCCGGTGCCAAGCAAATCCAAAATCTTTCTAATCCATCAAACCTGATTGTTGCTTGGCACCGATTTCAAAAATATACTAGATTGGTAGGTGATTAATTTGTACAGAATGACACCTTTTAGGTTTACATTTTTTATTCTGGGTAGGTACCTAACAACATTGAATGTGTTATTTATTTGCTAGAGTTGTATTTGTTATAATTATTTTTAGCTTTTTAGTTATAAGTAGAAGCGGTTATATATTATGTTTTATTTTCAACTTTTTAAAACAGGTAGTTTTCCTTTATTTTTTATGTATGTATAACCTTAATAGACAGAACCAATTAACATCGGCCTCAACATTACACAATGATAATTTCTCATTTTGTAAATCTTTACGAACACGCTTTGATTGCCCAAAATATATTTTTTTGCACTACGCTGACAACCCTTTTCAGATAATTTCACTCCAATTTAACCTTCATAGATGCCCACGGACAACTTTGAGCTGCCTTCTAGGACGGAAGAATCCATCCCATATTTACGGACAAATCCGTCCTATATTTCAACCATAATATATAACTCCTTGTGGGCAGCCATAAATTAGTTCATTTTTACATTATATATTATCGTCCTGTGTAACATTAATTCCTTCGCACTATATGCAACTTCTTTGGGCTATAAAAGAAGTAATATATCACACTGTATAAATATAATTCAACTGCAGCAAATTTCAACCATCCTGTATGAATTTGCTTTTCCACATCATATAACAGTTTTTTAATCACCCTATATAATTTTAATTTCACATTTTTTCCAGCATTTTTATACCACCAAACGTCCAGTCCACCCTATAATCGACTAAAATATTAGGGATATTGATCGATTTCCATGCACGCATTGCTCATTCACAAATTTTATCACTTTACCAATAGAATTCCTTCATCCGGATATATACTCTATAAACAAGACATAATCTAAAACAGTGCACCACAGGGAAGAAGGTAACAATACAAAAAAGCGAAAAAATACGCGACGATGATAACCTCCTCCGTTTTGGAAGTCGGTTAAAAACCGATGGCAGATCCGGAATCAGCAACCCGAAAAACATATAATCTGACAGGTCCCGTTCGTGGACTTTGACTTTTTTTTATTTTGTGTGCTTGTGTTATTGTTGCAAATTCATGATTTTTATTTGTAAAATACGCACAACAAAAATGTTTCACAATCTGCAATGTTCTTCATTATTGAGACTTTAAACTGTTCAAGACACTTTCAATTTTTCTAAGGTACATACTACCATATGAAATTTAGTTTAGTTCAAAGTCAATTTGAATGTATATTGTTCAAATGGCCAGATTAACTTTTCCATGTCATAACCTGTACCTTTAAACAGCCATCGGAAGAAATCGTGAATTTGACTGTACGAAAGTTATTTAGATTACATCAAATTCGGAAGAATTCTTCACTCAAATATTATCCGTATCTCCCGCTGTTTCATGTCATTAATACAAGAATTATGTTGTCAATATTTGGCGATACTACGGCTAGGAAAGTACTGACAAGATTCTAATCATACCATTTTTTGAAGATGTACGACTGAAGCTTAAAGAATTGTTAAATATGATGAATTTAAAGTTTATGTAAACTGTCAGTCAAAAAAATAACGGAATAAAGATTTTTAGAAAGGAACTTTCGAAGCTATTGTGGAAATTAACAATCTATTGTTTCTTGAGACAAAATAGATTGAATAAACTACTATCAATCATTAAATGAACAATCATTGGACGTTAAAGTCTAACAATTCAATTCAACCATACTGAAAATAAAAATTACTATTTTGCATTTGTGCTATCATTAAATATCGAAATTTTCGAAAATTAATTATTTATTTCAAACTTGATATTGCTATGTAAACTTCTCCCTTAAACTTCTTCTTGTTCTTCACTTAAGGGGTTACTTAAGTTACGTCCTTTCAAAACCATCTTGTGTAGGTTCTTCCCCGATCTCTTCTACTCTATGTTTGTAATTTTTAGTCTTTTTTTCACCCATTCCTTCTGTATGTAGTTTGCATTTTGTTATATAAGCTGTATTCGCAGTAACAATTCGTTATCAGTTCGTTACTGATCGTATGCGCAGTTGCAATTCGCGGTACAGAAATTACTGAACTGGTAGTAACAATTCCCAGATTATCACTTCTGGAATTATGGATAGGAAGTCTCGTTCTAACATGCGCTTTTGAATAGTTTATAATAGAATTTAGTAAAGTGTTGGGAGAATCAATTCGCATTTTTACGAGTGAGTTAACAAATTATAAGTTTAATTTGTACGGAGAGATTATTTCTGTATTTATTTTTATTTCAAGTTATGAGAAATTGGAAGAACTTTTGGAAATTGTGAGTGTTCCAAAAACAACTAGTTATTTTGACCATACTGTGTAAGCTACTTCAACCATGACGAGTCAGGCGACCCAAATTTATAGAATTTTTTGATGTAAATAAATTAGGACTACAGTTGATTTCTCGTTTGAGACATATTGACTAGAAAATGGAAGAATATGGTATTAATGTTAGTATTTCTTAGTATATTTTTTAATTTTTAAGTTATTGATTCATTTATATAATACGTATATTTTAATGACGTTCAAATTATTTTTCAGTAACCATGAGCTAAAATGTCGAAAATACCTATATGACTCGTATGACTGAACTAGATCCATTACTGCTACAAAAAAAAATATCATTAAAATGGAATCATACAAACAGACAAAAAATCAATAGGTAGCAAATATTGAGTGGAAGGAAAGTCATTGCGTAGCCAATCTCTGAAAACTAAATTAAAAATAAGTTGGTCAAGTGCGAGTTGGACTCGCATACTAAGGGCTCCGTGCCACCTTCAAGATTCTAATATTCCAATTTCACACAAGCAGGGAATGAGAGCATTTTCTTATATTTGTCCTAACATCTTTTAAACAAATGATTTAAAAATATGATATATTTGTAAATCACATAATGAGCCTTTTATCTGATATGATGCCTTTTTATTTTCAACTTAATTGTATAATTTGTCCTTAAAATTACTATGGTTTTTTTTCTATTTTTCTTATAAATTTCAAGTGAGCACCAGTACCCCTAATTATTTTCAAAATTTTAGGTAGTATGGTTTCGGAAATAAAGCGAGAAATGACAATTTTTTATATCTTTATGTTAATATCTTGTAAACAATTACTTTTAAAAATATGAAAAATATGTATTTGTATTCCTCATAATAAACCTTTCATTTGATGTATTGCATGATGCGTTAAAAATATTTTTTTGTTTTCCTTTTAATTGTATAATTTGGCCCCCAATATTAATATTAGGGATTTCTTCGTATTTTTCCAGTAAATAAAAAATTGTAGGTCTTATAGTTTGGGGAATAAAGGGGGAAATGAGTAATTTTTTAAATATTTTTTTAATATATTTTAAAATATTTATTACAAAAAAAATAAAAAAATATATTAGTATTCCTCATAATGAGCCCTTTGATTTGATATATTAATTGATCTGTTAGAAACAATTATAATGTTTTATTCTCCATTTAAATCTATATTTCCCCCCCAAAATGAATATTGCAAAAATAAGGGGGCAAATTACAGAATTAAATGTAAAATATAAAATGAAAATTGTTTCTAACGCATCATGTTATATATCTTATGAAGGGGCTCATTATGAAGGAAACAAATATATCTTTTTCATATTTTTAAAATAAAATTAATTAAAAGATATTAACAAAAATATAAAAAAATGTATCCATTCTCCCCCCCCCCTTATCACCGAAACCATAAGCTGTAAAGTTGTAAAAAAATAGAGGTATAGCGCCTCACCTGAACTTTACTGGAAAAAAAAGAAGAAGCACCAAATATTAATTTTGGGTGGCACATTATAGAATTAAATGAAAAACAAAAAATATAATTGCATCTAACGGATCAAGTAATGTTTCAAATCAAAGGGCTCATTATGATGAATACAAATTAATTTTTTAAATATTTTTAAAATAAATTATTTAAAAGATATCAACAAAAATATTTAAAAATTACCCATTCCCTCCGAAACTATAAGCGCAAAAATTTGAAAAAAAATAGAGGTGTAGCCCCTCGCATGAACTTTACTGAAAAATAAGGAGAAACGCTCTAATATTGAGTTTTGGGGGCAAATGACCGAATCATGTAATATATCAAATCACATTATGACGAATACAAATATATTAAAAAAAATACCCATTCCCCGCTATATTCCCCAAACTATAAGACCTAAATTTTTTTGTTTACAAAAAAAATAAATCCCTAATATTAATATTGGGGACCAAATTATAGAATTAAACGGAAAATATAAAAAAATATTTTTTTAACACATCATACAATACATCAAATGTAAAGGTTCATTATGAGGAATCCAAATGTATATTTTCATATTTTTAAAATTAATTGTTTACAAGATATTGACATAAAGATATAAAAAATTCTCATTTCTCGCTTTATTTCCAAAACCATACTACCTAAAATTTTGAAAATACTTAGGGGTACTGGGGTTCACTTAAAATTTATAAGAAAAATTATTAGAAAACCCTCATAGTAATTTTACGGACAAATTATGCAATTAAATGGCAAATAAAAATTCAATTTTCAGACGTATCATGTAATTTATCAGATATATCATTATGTGAATTAGAAATATATAATATTTTTAAATCATTTGTTTAAAAGACAAAACAAAAGAAAAATATTAAACATCGATTTAATTCCCTTTTTAGAAACTATACTATTTAAATTTTGAAAAATATATTTTATTTGTATTTTTTAATAATTTGAATAACAGATTTGATAATTTATAATTTAAAACTTGACCTATTTTGCCCTTTGGCTTTCAATTTACAGTGCTTCAAAATTCAGACAGTAGATTAAAAAAAGACTTCCTTGAAAGTTTATTAGTAAAATAAAACTCTAATGTTAATTCTTGGGTGCCAAATTAGAAAATTAAATACAAAAGTATTCTTATAAAAATCAAGCGGATCCTGAAGCAGATAAAATTAACAGTCTATGTGTGGAAAATGAAAGTGTATATTTTTTATAAATTTAAAACGCTTCCTTTAACAGATATTAGGGCAAATATAAGAAAATGCACTCATCTCTGCTTGTCTGAAACTGGAATATTAGAATCTTGAAGGTGGTACGGAACCCTGTTTGTTATAATTCTTCCATTCAGTGGCTGATAACTTCATTATATTTGATTTTAATTTCAAAGTTTGACAATGGTATTCAAGATCATGGATTTCTAGGGCTGCCTATGTATTTCATTGTTCCCCATAAAGTCTAAATGGATTTGTCTACACTCTCACGAAATTTAAAACTGACCTCTAGTCTCTAAAACAAACGCAGGTAACAAATAGCTTGTTATGAAGTCCTTGAACACTTTTTCATATGTTTATTAGTATCCCTCATCAAGTTCATTATCATTTTTTGTTTTGCATGAGTAATTGTCTTCATTACAGTATTCGTTTCTAATTCACGATGAACTTTACACTTCTCTTCTTCACAAGACCTCGAAGCAAGGAAATAGCGTTAGAATATTTTATAAATTAGCCACTCGGATAAAAGATGAGTATGCCTTGAGAAGAAATCATTTGACTGTGTGATTAATAGTCATGCTTGGCTAACAATATATGAGATTTTAATGAATGATAGCAGCGCTATTTTGACAACAACATTGTTGAAGAGGCTTACATAATTCGACATAATGTTTCAAAATAATTACATGACTATTTGGAAGATTTAAAATTTGAGATTGTTCAGTGAAAGTGCGAAGTTGGCTGGGTTTTCTGAGGAGGAAGACGAGATAACAAAGGAATGCTTACATTTGTGTTTTAATTTGCTTCCTGTTAGATATTTTAGGTTCCATTAGTAATTTATTTGTACTTAGGAGTGACGGCTTATGAAAAATGAGATAGAGAGTTATTTTTGTAATTCTCTTGTAATTCTGTAATTATCTGAATAGCTCAAAAAGTTTTATGAATGAAAGTCTAAGGGGGTCAAATCAGGTGATCTTTTAGACTACTGTGTTGATCATCGTGGACTGCTCCGTCTACGAAGATGCGTTTGATTTCGATATTCAGGAGCAGTAAAGATACAATGAGCATCTTGTTGAAATGTCAAATCTTTGGTATTGTAATTGTTATTACTTTCACGCGTTTTTGTCAATGTAGATTCTCTGGAAAAAATGACCAATTAAACAATCGCAGTATTTTTCTATACAGATTTTTAATTTCTTAGGATGATGAGTGTGAACGAACTTCATGGACTTGATGTGGATTTTTGAAAAACAATTTCGACAACTCTAACGAGTTAGAGCCCCATTTAGAAATAATTTGGTCAAATGTGAGTTGGATTCGCAAACTAAGGGTTCCGTACCACCATTAGAGTTGATAAAATTGTAGATAAATCAAGTATATATTTTTCTAATATTCTAGTTTCACATAACCAGGAAATAAGTGAATTTCCTAATATTTTCGTTAATATTTTTTAAACTATGTGTTTCAAATTTATAAAATATATAGGTAACACTTTTATTTCTCATAATTAGCCTTTTCGTTTCACCTACCCTTGATTTTTATAAAAATATTTATTTAATTTTCTATAGTGGTCACCAAAATTAAGAATAGCATTTCCGCATTATTTTACAAATAAACTTTCAGTGGAGCCCTATATAATCTTTTGTCTGAATTTTTGGCTCAGTAGTTTGGAAGATAAAGGGGAGAATGGATCAAATTTTAAACAATAAATCATTAAATTTTTTAAACAAATTATTTTTTGATACACTACGTTACAAGTGCACTTTAAAAAAACGTTTTATATTTTTTTGTTTATAAATTATTAATATTAATATTTATTTTGTGTTTTATCTGCCTTGTAAATTTTGGGGGATGCCTTGTATTCTCAATTTTTTCCGAAGTAGTCTCAGGACTTCACAGTTATAGGCGGTAATGACTTGAATTTAGTATATTTTTTTAACAACTTTAAACAATATTATTTTAAAAATATGAAAAAATATAGTTGTATTCCTCATAAGGACCCCTTTCATTTGGTATCTTACATGATGCCTCTGAAAAAAATTGTTTTTTTTTTCATTGAATCTGCAATTTAGCCCCCAAACTTAATATCAAGCTTTTAAGCTAATTTTTGCTATTCAAGAGAGGCTTTACATTTTTAATTTTTCTCAATATTTTAGGTCGTATAGTATCTGACGGGGAATAAGTCGATTTTGTTAAATAGCTTTTAAACAAATTATTCTGAAAATATATTGACATTTCTTTCACTTACTATATTACATAATGCGTTTGAAGAAAGTTTAATTTTTATTTTCTGTTTAATTCTATAATTTGTCCGCTAATTAATAAATTGTTTAGTATTAGGGTTTTCTCGATATTTTTTCTAAAAATTTTAAGTGGGGCCCTTCAGCCTTATTTTTTTTATATTTTCGTTAATAAGTTTTAAACAGTTAATTTTAAAAATATGTGACAAATATTTTTGTATTCCTCATAATAAGCCCTTTGATTTGATATATTACATGATGTGTTTGAAATAATTTTAATTTTATATTTTGCAGTTAAATCTCCAAGTTGACCCCAAAAATAATATTAGGAATTTCTCCTCAGTTATAGGTTTTCGGTAAACATGCTGCAACATTAGCACCATCTACCATTTTCATAATACAGTTCAAGCAGCGACATTCATTCTTTCTACAGTAGTTTAAACAGTTTTTGAATTTAGAAGCAGTAGGGAAGGGAAATTTTTCATCACACACTACTCCTAGATCTTTTATTTCATTTAATCTTTCAAGAACGAATCCCTTAATTGTATTAATAGTTATAATCTGTCCTATATTTCTTTCTTGTTATTACAATTGTATGCCTTCAAATATATAAAGAACTGTATGACATTCCTTCACTGATTGTTTACATATAACCAATTCGATCATTAATAACAATTAATAATGGTCTATTTTAATTATTTAATCTGCATTATATTAAGAAAGGTACCATATATTTGTCAATAACATGAGATTTACGGTTTTCCAGAAAATCAGAAAAAAAAAAGTAAATAGAGGACTACATTTCAGTGAATTTCACTGAATCTTCATTGTTTTCTCTAAAACGGCTCAAACCATTTAAATATTTTAAATTGTATTCTTCAAAGATATGTTCTAGCTTGATTCCGTATATTTTTCAATAACGTAAAATATACAATTTTCCTGAAAATCGGAAAAACATGTGCCAAAAAACTGTAGACATCAATGTGAATGTCAAATTTTCATCATAAATATCTAGTTTAAATGTCAAAATATGCCAAGAAAGTATATTGAATAGGGTGTTTGTAATAGTATTCATTTTAATTCTTTTGAAGTCAACTTCTTTTAGAGACGGAGGCTTATGGTCCCGTGAAATGGTAGAAAATATTCCAAGAGCTTATGGTATACGACTGTAGCTGTGTGCGTACGTGCAAGTGATATTAGGTGGCACATAAGCAGTTGCATACATAGTATGGTTGAACTATAAGGTGGAATTGAATTAGTTATACAGGGTGGTTCAAAAAAAATTGTATAGGGTGACACATAAGTAGTTGCGTATACAAGGTGGCTGAAATAAGAGTGGAGCAAATCTATAGTTATACAGAGTGAATAATAGCGTTATAGGACCGAGTAGTTAGGATATTTGAATACTATAGTTATAGACATTAGGTAATACATTTTTAGAAGCAGTTGCATATACCAGGTTGGTATAAATGATAGAGTAAAACTATAGTCATAAAATGTAGTTCAGTTTGTTAGATAACGTAGATCCTGAGCAGTTGCACAAATGGATTAATATACATATGGGATGAAGTAAAATCATAGGTATACAGGAATAATTTAAACAATAGCAAAATAGAAACAGTCAATAGTGTGGAGAGGATTTATATTTATACAGGGTTGTTTTAAAGATATCAGGACTGTTACAATCAGAAAAAAAAAAGGAAATATGTCTGAAAATCTTTAATGATTGCACACGGTTTCTAAAGGTTTTTTTATTTTAAGTCAGTTGAAGTCAGTTATTTTTTAAACATAAATTATTGATAACAGTTTTGAAATCATTAACATATGTGCATACCGAGAGAGCCAAGATGGGAGGCTTGAGGAACGGTTGAGCATTGGATGACTACGACTTTAGAAGTTATAGCAGCACACCAGAAATACCAAAGAATTGAAGTTTTTGGATTAGTTTGTAGTCCACAAATTAATAAGTTTTTTTCATGTGAGTGATTTTTGTCAGCGAAAACTATATAAATATCGGCAGTGTGCTATTTTGCTTGCTACACCCGGTATAAGGTTCCAGCAAAAATTCACACATATATCCCGACTTGACCTTATAATGTATGGCATCACACTCCCTCTAAGGCACGCTATGAGTGCCTTTAGGGGAAAATTCACTAAACCCCAGATATCCTAGATATCAAAAGGGTTTATCTCTGTGGGAGCCCTTGCCAGGTTTTCAGGCCCGTGGTTGTAGTCGTGGCGGCAGTTTCCCATGAATTTCCTGATCCTCCGGGCTGTCCCTAACAAGACGGCTTTTGCATTTGTTTGTAAAGATGTTCGTCCAGACCGAGGTATTTTAAATTTTTTAATAGATATTTTGGGACTAGTCCTGTCGTTGACATAGCAATTGGTACAGTTGTGTGTTGTTCATGTTCCACTGAGTCTTTATTTGAAATTCCAAATCTCTATATTTGGTTTTTTTATCAGCCTGCTTGATATTTATATATTTATAATTTATATTATTGTTGTTAGGAATTGCTATGTCAATTAAAGTTGTTTTCCGAGAGACTTTATCTACCAAAACTATATCTGGTCTATTGTGAGCAACAGACCGATCGGTCAGTATCGTGCGATCCCAGTACAGCTTGTGCTTGTTATTTTCTAAAACAGATTCTGATTTATATTTATAGTATGGTAATCTTACCGACTGTGATAATTCATGTTTCAGTGCTAGTTCCTGGTGAAGTATTTTTGCCACAGCATCGTGTCGTTCTTTGTATTCAGTTGCAGCGAACGCTTGACAACCTCCTATGATACGAGTATGCTGGATAGATTCAGATGTTTGGCAACCGTACCTGCATCTATCGTTGTTAATAGATGGGTCTTTAACGATGTACTTTAGGTAGTTCTTAGTTGGAATTACTTGATCTTGGATTGCTAATATAAAGCCTTCTGTTTCAGGGAACATATGACCAGATATCAACCAGTAGTTCGACGCTGCACTGTCGACGTTGACGTCATTTATATGTCTTCCATTAAGGGGCTTCTCATTCCGTTTGAACAATTTGTTATCCGTGGTTTGGTGGTGGTGTTGAGTCATCAACCTGGCACATGACTCTATGTAGATCAGGAAATTGTGTGAGTTTTTGGAAATAACTATGCAAAATAAAAATTTGTTGATTTAATAGTTTACTTAGATCTGTCAATGCTCTTCCTCCTGCATACCGTGGCAAAGTTGTACTTTCGACAGAGCTCTTTGGATGGTGATTTTGAGCTTTTCTTAGTAAAATTCGAACTTTTCGTTGTAATTGTTCAATGTCAGTCTTGCACCAATTAACTATACCGAAAGAGTAACTGAGCACTGAACACGGATAGGTGTTAATAGCCTGAAACAGATGTTTACTGTTTGGTTTGGTTTTCAACAGTCGTCTTACCCTTCTATAAATCTCTGCTGTTAGGTCCTTTTTCATAGTCATGTGATCAATACGTTGAGCCTGCTTTATTGCAAGGTATTTATAAGTATGACCTTCCCCTTCACATATATTATTATTAATATCTCATTACATTTCAACTTTACATACATTCAAAATCGTGATCATTTCTTCACAGACTACTATCAGAAGTGGCCTGATTTAAAACTTCTGTAATATCCAGTTCCATTTGTATGCTGTCAAGTGAATTAATAGTATATAAATAACAGTACATTATCCATTATCATCTTTTGAATTTAAATGGCATTTTATCGTCACCTCATGCATCGAGGGGATTTTTAGGAAAATCGAATACGACCTTGTCGGCATGCCAATTAAAAGCGTTTACTTTTATGAATCTTTCAAGAAGCATCATACCTTTTGCATTTTGACATTTGATGGTGTAACGACCATTAACGGTCTCAGCATTTTCGTGACAAAATCTCGAAACTAATGGAGCGAGATTGAATTAGATCAAGTGGAACTTCTTCATATGGGATTGTTGCACGTACGTGCATATTCATTCGATTACAGAAATGGTATTGTTCATGGTGTAATTAAAATTCTGTAGGAAAGGATTAATTGCTTAATATACACACAGATTACCATCTTTGAAACATGGCAATTGAATTGTAATTGATTATAATTAGACCATGTAAAGCAAATTAGTAAAAGCATGAAAACTGAAGTTTACTTATTTTAAATTTTTAAGAGATTTTTGTTGAACTTTTTATTTATTCTGACGTTATATATATATATATATATATATATATATATATATATATATATTTCAAAACAAAAAACATTTAACAGGAATATTATATCATTCATTCATATTATATATTTCCCTGGTTATATTCTTCTTTCATTCTATATTTATTTATTTAGCAATTTTGAATAATTCGATAGCAAACAGGCCGTAGGCCCAATAAATCATACACAGCTTACTCTAGTACAATTACAATAGTTGAATATTATAAAAAATGTAAAGTTGATACAAGACTTATAATCACAAAGAAAAATAATACAAACTTGATAATTACAATTTGTTAATCTCAGTAAATTTCATTAATTTGTTTATTAAAAGATGTGAAAGTGGTGTTAAATATATAATATTTTTACAAAAGGTATTGTGTAACATACAAATTCTGATAAAGGGCGAATTAAAACCTTTATTAGTTCTTGTAGTTTTTTTATGTATATAAAAACAGAATGATGATAACAATACTGGACAGTCAATAATATTAAGAACTACTTTGTAGAGAACTAGTAGGCAAGACTGTATTCTTCTATTCACTAAAGATAGAATGTCTATACTATTATAAAATTGTAAGTTTGTCTGTTTATTTGTTTGTTCGGGTATCACGTAAGAACTACTGAACTGATTTTGCTGAATCTTTTTTTATAGCAAAGCTTATAGTATGACTTAAAATCTGGTAGACAATTTGTCTCCCTAAATTCACAGAAACGATAGATATAGCGAAAAAACTTCTTCCATGTTGGATAACACATATACTCTATTGGTTCCTCCGCAAGCACCAAATATTAGATACTTCGCTTTTATTGGAATTTCGGAATATGACAGTGTAACATGTTTCGATTTTTAAAAAATCAACTGATATATCAACCGTTATTTTACAGGGTGTTCCATATATTGGAATCTTAGTGCGGAGTAGAATGACATGGATTTAAAAATCTAAAAAAGTTATTTTAGGTGTACTATAAGCAGCTGCATATATATATATTGTGGTTGAAATAAGGGGGAGTTGAATTAGTTGTAAGAGGTGGTTCAAAAAGTTATATTGAGTGGGCCATAAATAGTTGCATATACCAGATGGTTCATAAACGGGCGGAGTAGAATTATATTTATATAGGGTTGATAACAAAATGATATATTGTTTGGCTCATATGTAGTTGCATATACAATATGATTGAAATAAGGGTAGAATATTTATAGAGGGTTGATACATTTTTTTTTAGAAAAAAATGTGTTATGTATGCAGTTAGAATCTTTGTTGTTTATACAGATGGTTGAAATATGAGATCGAGTGGAATTATAGTTTACAGAGTGGTTAAAAAAATATTTTATATCCAGAAGTAGTTGAATATATAGGATGGTTGAAATATGTAGCGGAGTATCATTACAGCTATACAGGTGGGTTTAAAAAGAATTATAAAGAAATGTTACGATCTACAAGCTGTTCCATTTACCGGATGGTTGAAATATAGGCTGGAGTAGAATTTTAAGGATACAGGGTGACACAAAAGTGTTACATTGGGTGGCAAATAAGTAATTGCATATACAAGGTTGTTGAAATATAGGGTGAAGTACAATGATAATTATACAGGGTGGGTAATAAATGGTAGAAAAATTTTGCTATATATAGCAGTTGCTTGCATATATGGAGTACCTGAAATATGGGACACAGTACAGTTATATTTACACAATGTGATTCAAACAAGGTTAGAAAAGGTTGCAAATGAAGGGGCCTTAAATAAAGTTTGGAGAGAAATTATACTTTATAATATGGTTAAAAAATATGATGAAAAATTTTTTCAACATATATTTTAAAGCCATTGACAACGAAGTCCGAATCGACTTTGAAGGGTTTAGTTGTTCTTCAATATACAGCTTTTTATTTCGATTGTGGTGTTATTTCCCAAGAAAGCATAAAAATGATAAGCAATTTTTAAAAAAAGTTAAATTCAAATAAACAGCAGCATATACAGGATGGTTACACTATAGGGTGACGTAGAACAAAGCTTCACCTAACTGTAGCTACAGTTATTCAAGGTGATTCAAAAAAATGTCGAATAAAATTGTTATGTATGGTGGCCCATAAGCACTTGCAGTTTCGGTGAAATATATTTGGGATAGGTGTTTAAAACAATGTGGACAAATTGTTATATAGGATAACACATATATTTCATAAGTTATTTCTTTTTGCAAAGACTTATACATTCCGTACGCGGGTGAAATTGCGGGTAACAGCTAGGTATACATATTTTTGGCAGCCTTTATATCCTCGATGTTATAAATGTCATCAGTTTTAAGACTAAGAAATCGAAGAAATCTGTTCTGAGTTGTTTTTTATGGATATCATAATCATATTACTCTTGCAAAATTAAGTCTACCGTAAATATAAGTAAAATAGACAGCGATTAATCGATTTTTCATCTATAAAATCTTTACACAGTCTTATGATAAATTTTGAACATTGTTTCCATTAATATTATAGTAAGATGTTATTGAATTTATTTTTTTTGTGAAAGTTACTGAACTTCATTTTTTGATGATCAAAAAACTTTATTTTCTGTGCACTATTTATGTAAACTGTCTAAGTCTTCTTGAATAAGATTGGAATAATTAGCCACAGAATTAACATGAAAAAATAATTTTAGGTCATCGGCGTAACATAGTATTTTGCAAAATTGTATTGATTTACCTTTCATTTATGTAGAGAGTAAAAAGCAACGGTCCAAGGTGCAAACCTTGGGGCACACCAGAAGAAAAAAAGTACGGTTCTGAACTAAAACCATTGACGTTTACCAGTTGAGAACTATCATATGCATATATTCTAACACAAGTTCGGTACAATCGGTGTACCTGTTCGGATATTTGTCATATCCAACAAGATAACTTTTACCAACTTTCCTGTCCATTTAAGAAAAAATCACATATAGGTATTTTTTACCCAGTTTCCCTCCTCAGAAATACATTTTGGCAGATAGTTTTATCCTTTGTTTCTGCAGAACAACTGTGTACCCAACCAATTGCGCCCAATCTGCTCAACCAGGGATGTAGGGAGCAAAGTCAAGTGTGGTCCAATGACTTTAACACATATTTGGATTGTTAAAACTATAGAGTGAGTTTTGAACTGTAATACACGAGCATGAACTCTTGGATGGGCTGCTGACGTCTTATTTGTCGATATCAACAATCATTCCCAATTTTACTGAATTCTGCTGCATTACAGCAAGGATCTCTTTCAATTAGCCTCCAGACCACTGCAACATTGTCAGTTGTAATGTTGATGAGCAACTTTATTAAGCTGCTTGCGCAGCTGAAAATCGAACCTCACTTTGGCTCATTATGAAAACCACTTGCTGGTTAGCTTGAGCGAAAGTCATCTGAAATGGATTCTTCCTGATGCCCTTGCTACCTCAGACTCGCTTTCTAAGTCTTTCTAAGTCTTAAGTCGATGTCGTACATTGTACCGTCAATAACAACAGATCATGTGACTTCCCTCACAGTCCGAACATTCATGTTCTTATTCGTTTCATTCAATTTTTCTCTTTTTAAAATGTAATATTTACGGTCTGTCATAGACTTTAGGCGAGCAGATGTTTCTTTAATTCTGAAAGTCTATGCTAATGATCATATTCAATTGTGGCCTCTTAAGAGATTTGATCAAGGAAAAATCTCTGCCTTGCCTGTCCTTTACAAGAAAGCAAAAGGAGCTCAGGATACAAAAATGAATTTCACAAAAGCTTCGGAAAAGACAAAAGTGAAAGACGTAAGTCAAATCATGATTGTGTCAAACTTAGAAAAACCTTTGATGCTGTTAATAACTTTTGTATCTTGGGGTTTGAACATATTACGCTCTCTCTCTTTGAAGAATTACTTCTTGAACTTCTGAAAACATCAAATGAATGACATTACTACTAGCTCTTGGACTTCTATGCCTAACTGATTAGAACGGGGATGTCGAAAGCATACATATTGCACCGTATACATCTTTGGGTTAAGATGAAATCCGAATCCCAGTTTACAAAGTTCGGATTCCTTTGACAAAACCAACGAACATTGGAATTTTGCAGATTTCTACAGATTTTGTAGCGCGTTTGACCTTAGTTCAAGGCAAAAGTTTTGTAATTAAAAGAAGTAATAGTATTCTTTAGTTCGAAAACCTGTTGAGTTTGGAGCTTGTTCCAACTTCGGTTCGGCTTCTTCAGTCAAGAAAAGTACATTGAGACAAGCTGTTTTAATAGATATATTTTTTCTTTTCTGAAAAGTTGTAGACCCCAAAAGCCAATAGTCAATGCTGATTGCGATATACCAAAGTTCTTTGCTTTTGTCACAGGAATGCGAAGTTTATAAATTAGGTTGCGGGTTTCACCTTAACCCAGCGATGTATAGGGTGCAATATGGAGCTAGTAGTATTCATTAAAAATGAATTTAGTAACATGTCATCAAGTGGACTCTCGTTGTGGTGGTAGGCCTTGCGGTTGTTGCAGATCGCATCTGAGAAAGTTAGCCGTAGAAAAAAACACGACAGACGTAGATTTAAATCACATAGGAAAATATGGCACTATAGAACTTGGTAGCATGTTTCTAAAATCAGCCAGAACCGGCGTTTTTGTATCCTGGACTGATTTCGATCTTCTACGACCCTTGGGATTAGAGGTTTTCAGTACCAACGTCCTATATGTAAGAAATGTTCCTGTATCTGACACCCGAATGAGAACCACTGGGAGATCTGACAACCATATAGTGATCATCAGAGTAAGCCTTAGACCCTCAGATATTACAGAGTCAAGGCAGATGTTATGTTAAATTTGGCAATTATAAACAGTTAATAGATTATTTTTAGCATGAATATCGACTCCTTGTGTTAACTTTGTTGAGTTTTAGAAAGGTCAATTAATATTCCCGTTAATTAAATTACATTTCAAAGTCAACTATTCGCATTCTAATTATCTTACAAAGGATTTCTTTCAACAGTAGAATAATTACGATTACGTATATGATCAATTTCATTATTACTTTGAGGAAATGTTCAACATCCGAAGGCGTATGTTTCGTGTTATTTGTCTATGAGTTATGTTTTGAGTAATTATATTCATCCCAAACGATTAATGGCGATGTTATTGACCCACATCGAGGTTGTGTTTGTGAGAGATGAAGACAAGACAATTAAAGAGATTCAAATTAAGCGATAGCCATTAGTTTTTAACACATTTGACAGCACGCTGCGGTCATATAGATACTATCGCACACAACGTATTGCCGCAAGGTTGGAAATAAAGATAATAATGTTACCGATAAGTTTACGTGAGAATTTTTTCTTCAACCGTGTTGGGTTTGTGCTCGTTTGTAGTTCATGGTTTTGATATCGTGATTAGGGATGAAACGATAACATTTAGGTGTCGATGCTTTTACTTGGCAGTGTATCGAAAGAAAGTATCTATAGCTACTTCATATGGAGTGTAAGAACTGTCAGTTATCTCACTGGTCGAACCAATTGATAATCTGCGTTAGTGTTCTACATCATCTAGGAAAGAAACAGTAGCTAACGAAGGGTTACTGAATTTAGCATAAATGAAAGGATATGTAAACTTATTGATTACACACTATGAAATACTAAAATGCTTTCGAAAATCGAATAATATAGCGACAAAAACAGACTGAACGATATCAACTTGTAATAGGTACAACGTATGGATACCAAATTTCATTTCATCATTAATCGTGATTCAAACAATATCATGCCTTACACTTAATGCTCACTCACTAAGTTGTGTGCTCTTTCATCTCGTTTTCCATAAATAAATATTCATGTGATCTGGACACCTGACAGCGTGTCAAGAAATTGGAAGTAGCGACATAGTAGCCTTATGTTATATTACGCGACTCATTTGAAGCTAAATTTGACACCTTAATAATTAAAAAACTATTTAACATAAAAAGATGAAAGTTGGTATGTTTATGATAATCTCTTAGGTTGACTAGAGCTCAAAATTTCATAAATCCCGCTCAAACGGTTATTCGCATATTAACGTCTAAAAATCAGAAGTCTTATCACGGCCTGCCTGACAGAACAAAGTTGATATTTGGCGTCCTGCTGGGTAACTGTGTATAGAAAAAGGAAGAAATCTGTAAAATTTAAGGATTTCATTGTCCAAAATGTTCAAAACTCCAAAAAGTACCCAAAAATACCAGGAAATGGCTAAAATGCCAAAAAACATCGGAAATGTTTTAAAACGATAAAAATTTAAAAAACATAGTTAATATCAAAAAAACACCATTAAATGTCTATCATGGAAAAAAATATGAACATATCGGGGAAATTATAAAAAAGTTTAAAGTATAAAGAATTCGACAATGTCAAAAATAGTATAAAATTTCCAAAATGCGAAAAAGTGAAATGTCAAGAAAGTCAAAAAGGACAAATATAGTTTATAATTGTCAAAAATGTTAATAAACACCAAAAATCTTATAAAAATGTCCAAAATTATGAATCGAGTCAAAAATGTCATAAAATTTCAAAAATATCAAAAAATATTGAAAACACCAGTGTCAAAAATGTTAAAAGTTAAAAAATATCAATAAATTTCGGAAACACCATAAAATGATTAAAACGTGAAAACATCTTAAATGTCAAAAACGTTGAATATGTCCAAGAACACCAAAAAATTTCTACATTTTAAGAAAATGTTAGGTGTCTCAAAAAACATTGAAAACGTCAAAAAATACCAAAAAAAATGTAGTAGAACAAAACCAACACGAACGTGATCTAATTATAAAATACGATTGAAATAAAATTCTACATTTTTTAACGAAGCGATTTTGTTTTTTAACAAAAAAAAATTAAAAAATCTGTATCCATTTAGTTTTTTATTTTTTACGCAAAATCCACCCATGAAACTGTGTTTGATACTCTGGGCAATGTTGAAGAAAGATTAAAAACCTACAAAATGAGCTACTATACGCTCAACAAAAAAATAAATAATCGTTTGTGTTTTTTTTTGTTTTACAGCTAAAACAATGTTATTAACTGGAGCGATAGATCTTCTCATACCCAGTTCTAAAAATAAATACTGTAGCAAAATTTCTGTGAATCCTATGGAATACATATTTTTTTGAACTGCCATATTACCTCACCGGATAACCCTAGCATTATTAATAAACTACAGTTGGAAAGCCGAATAGTTGATCTAGAAACCTCTCGTCTAACTTTTCTAAAATTTAAAGTATAAATACACATTATTATTGAAAATATTTGGGCATTCCGTATAAATTTATTTGGACGAGCCCATTCGAAAAAATGCTAAGGGGGTGGTACTCTATCCTTATAATGATTTTAAGCAGACGCATATCTATATTTCTTGCATAATATGGATTTATGTAATAAATTTAGCAAAATGGAATACCAAAACTCCATTTAGATAGACACTGATGATTATGATGGAGCAATAATTTTTAATATGCAAAAGATGTACTTATTTTAAATTTAAATAAACATAGTAGGTTCCTTCGTTTACACTTTATGTACGTTTCATATTTTACTATTGTATAAAAATGAAATTTATTTTAATTCTACATACATGTGACCTTGTCGTTGTTCACGTAGGATTTTAAAAAATTATACTCACTTTCTATCCACCAAATCTAAAGCCTGAAGACGTATTAAATTGTGTCACATAATAAACCCCTCTTTGAACTTCACTTTATTATAATAAATTTAATAATGTGAAGTTCCAAAAAAGTGTTTGTGAGAAAAAGACTAATCGAATGTAGTCGGTGCGTGGTAAATAACATTTGTATATCTCATCTTTGAAAAAGCCCCTTATAAGTATGGGTGAAATGTCGCAAAACTTTGTTTATATGTTAGCTCAGATATATAAATAAATTAATTAGAAAAAATGACGCGGTCAAAATACGGAAAAATATATACATTTAGCATTTTTTGATATTTTTTTAAATAAAATTAGTAGACCCAAACAACAAAAAATAGCATTTGTGGTTTTCCTTGTATAATTTGAGAACCCCAATTTTAATTAAAGTAGTCGAATGGTCTTTAAAATACTTAACAATATCTCTAATGGTATGTCTTACCGTTTCATATACAGGGTGAGTTTTTTTTATGATCAGTATGGGGATCTCGGACACTAGCGGAGATAGAGCAATAGTTGCAATGGCAATTGGGGAAGATTTGCAGTTTTACTGGCCCAATTTAATGACACTTTCGGATTTTTGTAAAAAGTCATGGCTTACTAGATATTTTGAAAAAACGAAATTCTGTCAATTTAGTCAAATCCCTCTAGCTCCTTTGTTTTTGATTTTATAAAAAAGAGTAAATCAAAATTGAAGGGAATTGTATCCCGAATATGATTGTCATGTCCTCGTTTGCGTGACAGCCCTCGTTTTGGAGGTATGACACAAACTTATCTATTTTTGAATGGAAATCATAGTTGGCTATGACCTCAAAAAACCGGAC
This sequence comes from Octodonta nipae, assembly GCA_034190945.1. Lineage (NCBI taxonomy): Eukaryota > Metazoa > Arthropoda > Insecta > Coleoptera > Chrysomelidae > Octodonta > Octodonta nipae. The sequence goes on from CM067223.1 coordinate 12,823,402, forward strand.
ATTTTTAGCGCTTTTCAACGATATAATACTCGATATAGTTATTCATAACAATAACGGAGTTATGGATGCTTTTCTCTCTTATTTTCCCTTTTAACGTAGATAGCTATGAAATAGATTGTCTTATTAATAACTATTCCAAAAAACATTGAACGATTTTTTTATTAGGTATATCAGATATAACGAAAAAACTAAATAAGTAGGTACTTACTAAAAACTTAAGAAATTAAAGTACATAATAATGGTTACAATTTATGTTCGAAAAGTCCACCATTGTTATTTAGACAAAAATTGCATCTTTTTAAGATTGTCATTACCGCTTTTCTCACAGACCACCTATCAATTTCTTCAATTGCTTGTAATACCGCCTCCCTTAGGTCACCAACTGTCTCATACTTTCTTTTGTATACTTTGGTATTTAGCGCACCCCATAAATAGAAGTCTATAACTGCCAAATCGGGAGACCGGGGTGGCCATTCGGGTGGGCCATTTCTTCCAAGAGTTTGGATAGATATTACTTTTATGTTTTTTAGGCAATAATACCACAATAGTTATTTCTATTGTGGTATTATATATTATATAGCTTTATATTTATTGATGTAGATAAATATAAGGCCATTGACAACGAAGTCAGAATAGACTTTGAAACGTTTGGTATTCTTGCAATATACGTCGTTTTATTTCTATTGTGGTGTTATTGCCCAAAAAAAACATAAAAGTAATCAAGTATATGCCACAAACAACGTTTAGAAGACAATGGATAGCTATTATCTAAGTGTTGTCTTACTAATAACGAGTTATGAGCAGGTGCTCCATCATGTTGGAACCACTCAATTTCTAAACGAGTTCTCAAATTCAAATTATGCAACATGTCTTGAAAAGTGTATTGCAAGAAATGCAAGTAACGCTCCCCAGTAAGTGATTCGTCATAGATAAAAGGCCCCAGAATAGTAGACCCTATGATACCACACCAAACATTAAAACCAAATTTTATCTGGGGTCGTCTTTGTTCTACATGGAAAGGGTTTTCTTTAGCCCAGATATGTTTATTGTATCTTTGAACATACTGCAGTTAGTAAATCTAGTTTCATCTAACCATAACACCTTTAATGGAAACTGTGGATTGTCAAGGCACATTTCTCTAAATAATGTACAAAACAAAATACGTCGATGTTCGTCACCAGCATGCAAAGTTTGAGAAACTGAAAGCTTGTACCGGTGGAACTTTTTCAGTACCTTAACTACAGTTCATCGAGATGTGCCAGCTTCTGTCACTATCTCACGAGTTGATGTAGAAGGATTTTGGTTTACCATTGTCAAAATATTTAATTGTGCTGCTTCGTTAATTTGATTACGTTTCTTTGGTGGTTTAGTAAAAGATCCATATCTGCGTAATCTATCGTAAAGCCTCTTAAATGTACATAGAGCAGGTAGACAACGATTAAAACACCTATGATAGTATTCCTCAGCTGCACGAACTGAATTTTTATGGCATATGATATAACATTCCAGCATATTCAGTTTTTCTTCGTTAGAGTATTCCATTTTATTACGAAAACTTGTCAATATCGACTGTCAGTTCAGCACTACTAATGGAATTACTCTCAAATGAGGAAACGTCAAAGTGAAAACAATCTTTTTCATGGGTACCTACGTTAAAAGTGAAAATAAGAGAGAAAAACATCCATAACTCCGTTATTTTTATGAATAACTATATCGAGTATTATATAGTTGAAAAGCTCTAAAAATGTCCGATTTTTTGAGACCATATGATTTCCATTCAAAAAAAGGTAAGTTTGTGTCATATCTCGAAAACGAGAGCTGTCACGCAAACGAGGACACGACAATCATATTCGGGATACAATTCTCTTCAATTTTGATATTTATAATTTTTTTATAAAATCGAAAACACAGAAGCTAGAGGGATTTGACTAAATCGACAGAATTTCGTTTTTTAAATATCTAATAAGCCATAACTTTTTACAATAATCCGAAAGTGTCATTAAATTGGTCTAGTAAAACTGCAAATGTTTCCCAATTTAACCATTGCTCTAACTCCGCTAGTTTCCGAGATCCCCATACTGATCATAAAAAAAACTCACCCTGTATAGCAATATTATATTGCTTCATATATGAGACACCATGTAAACGGGGTAATCACGCCGTGGATGGATATCATCCGAATTGATTAAATATTCAGAAGTTTTCTGTCTTTCACGAAATATATCTACTGCAACAAAAAGTTCTCTATAGTTTTTTTTTTATCCATTTACAGAATTATTATCACTTTCAACATTTTCGTTTGCTTGATTTTGGAAACGTGACTTGTCCCTAAAAAAACATACCATTCGCATTTTGTTTACACTGAAACGACATTGATCTGATTTCGAAAGGTCGTCTCGTTCACCGATCTATCAGGTAACTGAGACATCCTCAGAGAAGCGATCCTTTCTCTTATTTATTTTTTCTAAAGTGAATTGCATTCATTTACTAATGCACTTGCTAAGTCACTTCAAATGCAACTATGCAAGTTCACTGTGCGACGCTAATCACTTTGGTAAGTGGATCGATTTACTTTTGATTTTTGATTAATCCGAATAACTCAATATTATCCTTAATTAATCTTTGGTAAAGGTTAATGACGAAATTTACGAAATATTTATCGAATGTAATTGTAAGTAATAACAAACTGGCATTTGATTGCTTGACCTTCGCTTCTTATGTTGTCTTGTCGTTATTCGATGTACAATATTGTACAAGCACAAGAGAGAGTAAATCTTCGTTGAATAAATTATTTGTTTTTATATAATATTTAGTGTTTGTTATAGATCGTAATATTTCAATAAGAGGTTTGCTTAATGCTGAATGAAATTTTATGTTCCGTTTCTTGTATATTAATGAACTGAAATATAAGGTTGCGCAAATACAGTACGGCGAAATTGCAACGCGAATCATATATAGCGACATCTACGAGGTTTAAACCAGCTATATGGGACTATAGATATCGGAAATTGTCTAGTAAAGCCCTCACCTTGTATTTCCTACGACTCATTCTTTGAGGAAATTATTACAGCTTTCCAGTATTTGTAACAGTAAGTGTTGAACACTTTTGGAACGCCCTAATTATTAACCGGTAATATTTTTGTAATGCAGGGTTGACCTTTGCTCTATTTTGGAACAAACGACTCCCTCTATCTTCAGCTTATCGAAAAGAATTTGAATTTTAAGAATGTACTGATTCTGTTTGTTACTGGTAACTCTTGCCACATTGCTATGTGTTTCAGCCTTAATGTGTTTATAAAATGTTCCGTAAGGCGTATTAATCAAATAGACTAGGACGCAGCAGCATCAACAGTACGAGGGCTGCCTTTTATATTTCGGGATTAGAGAACAACAACAAATATTAATCATCGAAAATCGCTTTATTGTTTTTCAAAATATTCACCATGAAGATCTATACACTTTTGCATGCGTTTGAACCAATTGTCGAAGCACTTTTTCCACTCTGATTGAGGTATCTCCAAAATATGCATTCTGAACGCAACAACCGCTTCTTCAAGTGTCGAAAAACGTTGACCTCTCAATTTGTTTTTTACGTACGGGAATAAAAAGAAGTCATTTGGTGACAAGTCAGGACTATACGGCGGATGACTCATCAAATCGATGTTTTGAGTGGTCAAAAATGCAGTTGTTTGAGCCGATGTGTGAGAGCTCGCATTGTCGTGGTGAAGAGTGATCCGTCTTCGGGGGTTGGTTTTCCTCATTTCTTGGAAGACAACTGGCAAACAAGTGGTTATGTAGTGGCATTTTTCCGAAAAAACAGGAGATCATTTGCTTGGAAGTGCTTCGTGCGCGAACAATTTTGTTGGATTCGGCTCATCTTGAAACACAGATACAGTCGACTGCTGTTTACTTCCGGGCTCATACGCGTAAATCCACGATTCATCACCTGTGACTAAGTCATAAACGTGTTTTGAAGCACCGCGATCGTATTTTTTGAGCTTTTCTTTCGACCAATCAACACGAGCCTTTTTTTGAACGATTGACAAATTGTGTGGGATCCAACGCGAACAAATTTTTTTGACATTCAAATGTTTATGCAATATTGAATGTATGCTGGTCCCACTAATGTGTAAGGTTGACTCAATCTAACGATAGGTCACATGACGATCTTGCAATATCAGTTCGCGCACAGCATCAGTGGTTTCCGGAACAACAACTGTTTTTGGACGACCTTCACGAAATTCGTCTTGGAGTGAACTACGACCTCGATTGAATTCACCATACCATCGATAAACAGTGGTCCTTGATGGAGTTTCATCGCCAAAAATTAAATTAAGTTTCTCCATGCACTCTTGCTGACTTTAATCCACGTCGAAAATTGTAAAAAATAATCGCAGTAAAATGTCCACGATTTAATTCCATTTTTTGGCCGAGATGAATCCTTTAAGTTTCTGTAAACAACCCATAGCGCTCGTATGTCAAAACGTTCTGAGTACGTATAACCTCAAAAATGTCAAATTTTACGATAGAGTTTTCAGATTGCAACACTAGGGTTGTCCAATCCCGAAATATAAAAGGCAGCCCTCGTATAATTACAGTTTTATTCAGATGTAAATATTTCTCAGAATTCTGTTTTCCTTATCTATATGTTAACCTGATTCCTAACTTGTATGTACTTGTTCTTCCCTCGTTTCTATATTTGTGCATTACATAAATGCTTTTGTTTTTGCTGTTGGTATTTTTTTACATCTATTGTATATCATCCATTCTTATGTCTGCCATTCTATCCACGTACAATTTTTAATTGATAGAGTCTACAGCTGCTTGCCTTATATTGTTGTGTAGCTTAGTCCACTTGATTTTTTCATCGTCTTTCTCTATCATTTGGTAAAGCACAGATGCTATACCAAGGAATAAATGATTAAAATTTGGTGAATATTTATATACATATATCCTATCCTACATTCTCAGATATTAGGCTACTTAGGCCCTAATATTTGATTTAGATATACCGCTCTATTTAATAGTTAGTAGTATATTGTCAGCAACCTTCTGATCTTGTATTGTGTTGTCTGTCTAATCAGAATGAATATGATTTTAATTCGCCTGGTACAGTGTATATGATTCGCGAATTTAAATCCTCCACTATATGTAGTTAATCAATAATATTTTAATGTCTTGCGTTCTCTGATCTAAATAATAATCTACATTCTGGTGGAACTTACACTAGCCTTGAAATTGGTCGTGTTCTGGTGTTCCAGAATTAGATTTCTCTTCGGTTAATTCAACGTTGGTAACATTGTCTAACACTATCTACTTGCGACTCTTCTAATCCTACCCAGAATACTATTATTCTGTCGAACGGCATCATGTGAGTAAAGAACCATATTCGACTCTATACGTCTGATCCACTAAACGACTACCAGCCTCTGCAGATACTGATAGTTTTCTAATGGTTTTCTGTTTTGTCACCCATCTGAAATGTGAAGATCCAATGATAACATTCCATAGCGCATTCCATAACAACTGACAGAGCCTGTATAAGCTGATCATTCCACATGCAGAACACACCAATTGCATTTGTCAAAACACTTGGTTGTACACCACGTTTTTCATTACAACCAATAAGTTCACAGCTAGCTTTTTCTGGACATCCTGATATCAAAATGAAAATGAAGTGGAGTCTGGGTTGTCATCAGAGGCAGCCCATTCCCATTTGGAGGTATAGAGATTGGCGTGTTTGAAATTTGCAGTTCAATTGTTCGTACGTTTTTTTAATCCTTTGTAACGATTTCACTTAAAATTTACAAGTGGTAGAGGACATCAAAATAAGCAAATTGGATGACAAAAATGGATGTTATTGGCCATAAAGAAAATTGTATCCAAAGACAGTCTCATTTTTACACAGAAGAAAATCACCCAATTTTTAAACCGAGGTTTATCTATTGGGATAGCTTGTATTACATTGCAGCATTATGAGTTGGCTCCTAATGCTACACAAGATAACAAGTAAAGCCGTATTATTCTGGGATATTACAACTTGCCTCAGAAAGAACGAAGAATTAATTACATTTTTGTCTGGTGTAAGAATTGCTTAAGGTAGTGATTTCCAAAACTTCAGTAGACAATTCATAACAGCTGCTAGATATATTGGAGCACCGACTCCGATGTAACTGTAATCCAGAATTAGTCATTAAACAACAAAAAATCGACGTTTACACAATAATAAATATACTTCTTGGAGTGTGCAATTAATAAATAAAAGAATAAATAAATATTTACTTTTCTTTGGTGCAACCCATTATTAGATTGTTTTAATATTTTGGTTAGTTGTTATTTATAGATGAAAAAGTTAAATGTTTCTACATTCTGTTATTTTAAGATATTCTTTTACTATTCTTTCTGTCTTCATAATATATTTTTGATTGTATACTGGTATTTCATCAAATTACTGAATTATTAATTTATATGAGATTTCGTGACAATTAGCGTTCAAAGTGGATCAATTCTTTCACATTTTGGTTATAAAGTTTAATTTTGACACCAAATTTTCGTTAAAGAACTAATCTGAGATGCTTCTAAGAAAAAAAGTCGAATGCACACATTGAATTCTAGAAGGAAGATGGATATAAAATAGTGTCATGGACTGTAGTTGAAATGGAGATAGTTTTGAGCATAGTGGAAAAACGGGTGGATTGAAAATAGTCAAATTTCAAGTGTTTTTTGTGAAGTCAATAATCAAATTTTTATTTGACGCACTAAAGAATTTATTAATAATTTCTCACAAGAAGAAGAATCAACGTATCCCATGTTGTTTTTTTAATAAAAAGCCGTATATTGAAAGAAAAACCAAATTTTTCAAAGTCGATTCCGACTTCGTTTTCAATGGCTTTAAAATATGTATTTAAAATGTAAATTGCAAATTGAAAGTTTGATTTATGACATTTAAGTTGACATAAGAAAAATTTGTTGGTTTTAGATATAAGGACAAAATAACACAAAATAAAAATAAAAGAGTTTGCCCTAATTCTTTTGAATGAAGAAGATTGTATCGCTTCTACTTAAACAATTAAGGGAGAAATTATTAATGGTCATCTTCTTTTGAACAACCCAGAATATTTCATAAGGTTTTCCTAGGTTAGGTTAGGTTATGACCTTAATGGGATCACTGAAACTGCAGAATTCTTTGATATTTGGCGAATGCGCTATCTTGTAACAAAGTCGTACCTAGGAATGCCACTTCAAAATTCTATAGACAACTCTTTCAAATTCTTCTAACTTGAAAGCTGTTTAACTATAATACATGATCTTTAGAATGTTTTGTGTTACCTGTAGAACTAAAAACAACAAATTATTTAGTTGCCAGGTCATACATTCTCATGTTTCAGTCAATAGTATCATGAATAATTTGTCTGTCCACTTGTCTGAGATAATTCTTTAATATTTTTTTGATAAAAGTGAGGGAGTCAATCGTTTGATATAAATTTTGTACATGTCTGAGTGTGGGTTATAGGTCTGACTGCTTAAATATGTGTAAACTCGTTGACCAATGGATTTTTGAGATGTAAATATCAATAGTTTGATTGAACAATTGATATTGTTATAACATTTTATATTACCGCAATAAAATAGCAACCCTACATGAAATTAACATTCTTAATTAAAAACCAAATAAGCTGTAAAACCCGTTCAAATAAACAAGAGACAAAAAAGGGATATCAAAACTATTCCAGAATTAAAAATTAAACAGTTTATGGTACTAGAAGAAAAAAAAGAACGGCTGCATCTTTTCGGTACGGATCTTTGCTGTTGATAAGCCGAACTTATTTTGAAGAGAGTTTGTTAAATCCGTCTCAATAAAGCCGTTTCGACTAAGCTAATTAAATTAGTAATAACAAGAATATGCATTTTATTCTATAGTTCAAATAGCCCAATATAATTACTATTATTGGGTTTGTGTTTTCTACATTACGGGAGTGTAAAATAACTCTTAATGAATTAAATCTGACCTTTTATAATCAGGTCAAGTTTTTCAAACACCAGAAAGAACTGATACAATTATCAAAAGTGTTGCTTTTATTTTAAAAACAATGCCACTAGGAAATGTGTAGCTTTATGCCATTCCATTATTGGTGATGACATTTCAATAATAACATGACTCGTGATTCGAATACAAACCATTTTATGTGTTTCACGGATGTTAACTCATTAGAAGTACTTAAATTAAAATTCCGATACCGTATCTTTGTATCAGTAGAAAAAAACACGTTAAATTATCTTTTAAAGCGAAGAGTTTTTTATCAGCATTTAGATTCATAATAAAATGGGATCGATAAATGTACAGAATGCCATTCTGATAGCCTTGATCAGATAACGGACGCTCATAAATATTGTCTAAAATTAGTTAATTATAGTTATCGATAGAACTAATCATGTCGTCATTTTAATAACTAGCCATAGTTTTGCCTAACACGGTCAATCAGAACAAAAACATATTAGTTATCAATTTACTACAAAACTGAAGCTGTTAATAAAGTTCATTTGAATAGCATAAATGACTCAATTAGCGTAATTCTTTGGTTAAGTGTTTCAATCTCTTCAGCTAAATCAAGTATAAGCAAACATTTGTGTGTTAGTACTGGGCGGAATATAAAACTGCTGTTAATAATAGTTATAGCATTGATTCACGAAATCTGACAGATATGTTAGTTTAATTTTTCAGAGTTGCAAAAAGACACATCGAAAGTCACTTTCTTAAAAAATATACACAAAGGTGTTTTTATATTATAACTAGCCGTTACCCGCGTTTTCACCCGCGTACGAAATGTTCAAGCCTTCGCAAAAAGAAATAACTTATGAAACATATGGGTTATCCTTTATAAAAAAACTAACTTGTTTGAACCACCCTACTTAACCATAAATCCACCAATCCCGAATATATTTCACCCAAATTTTATTCGATATTTTTTGAATCACCTTGAATAACTGTAACTCTACTTCACCCTATATTGCAACCATCCTGTATATGCTGCTGTTTTATAATTTTTTGAACATCTGACTATAACTTTTCTCTACTATATATTTCAGCTATGCAACTGCTTATGGTGTACCCTGTATAACAACTATTTCTGATATTTTTTTAACCGTCTTTAAAAGTAAATGTACTCTTTACTCTATATATTAATCAACCTTTTTATGAGCTTTTTCTGACATTGCGTTACACTCTAAAACTATAACCTTGCTCTCCCCATATTTTAGATATTCCATATAGTAGAATGCAACTGTTTATGGTCTACCCTATATAAGAATTTTTTTAACTTTTTTTATTCATCCTAATGGAAATGATGTGGGACCCTTCGTAAGTCACAAATATAAAAACACAGTTTTGCACCCTAACACCAAACTTTTATTTAAACCCTCACCCTACAAAATATTTCAACCACGCTGTATGTGTATCTGCTTAGTGGCAACAAAATAATTTTTTAAATACTTTTAATCATACTGTATGAACAATAATTTTACTTCGATCCATGTTTCAGATATTGCAGATATGCACCAGCTCATGTTCTATCCCCCCAAAAAAATTATCCAACTTCTTTGACAATAAATCTACTCTACCCGCTATTTCAATCACCTTGTATTTTCAACTACGTATCGGCCACCCAGTATAACATTTTTTCTACCACCCTGTATAAATATATATATATATATATATATATAAAAAGTCTACCAGATTTAAGCCAAACTATAGGCTTCGCAACAAAAAAGATTCAGCAAAATCAGTTAAGTAGTTCTTAGCTGATGGACGAACAAACAAACAAACAAACAGACAAACTTACAATTTCATAATAGTATAGATAAGCTGTAAACTATAAATTATCCTTTAATTTACTGGGTATCAGGAAATATAGTGACATAGGGTAGAAAACTGTTGAAAGTAATACATGCATGAACACTGATTGATTCCTTACTTGCGTTGTTGTAGCTGTCCCAGTGCATAAAAATGGTAGAAAGAACTCATAACAAATTACAGACCAATTTCTCAATAACCAAATTTACAGAAGTTACTGAAAAATCCCTAAAAATCAGCAAATTTTAAATAATTAGCAAAAAATAGTTAAAAATAGGCTTTAATAAAAGTCTTTCAACTACAGACACCATCGCTTCATTAATAAACGATATTTACAAGGCTGATAATGATTATAAACTTGGTAGGTATATTTGAAGTGACACTTGTAGGTATATGCGTAATCTTAGATCTTACTAAGGCCTTTGACACAGTTCCACATAAACAGCTACTGGAGGATGTAGAAGATGCAAGAATAAAGAGATACGGCTCACAAACTATTTCAAAATTACTTAAGTAAGTGTTTATTATAAGTAGTCGGGAAAGATTTTCAGGTTTGCTATTGATACAGCCATCGTATATACGGGTGATTCGTGGCTGTAGCTAAAATAAATGCCAGAACATGATTTTAAAGAATTTTCTCACTGATTTTAATATCAACGCCTCACAATAAACTTAAAAAAACATATTACCCTCTACTAGCTACAAAATAATCTTCCAAATTTTCAAAGTCTGTTTATCAATGATGGATTACCTGCAACCGAAATAAGCAAACAAGATAGAATAAAATATTTAGGAGTAACCATCGACGAACCTACGTTGGGACGAACGTGTCAAAAATGTCAGCGATACGTAAGACCTCTAATATACAAGTTATTTAAAAACCTACTTACACTAAGAGAACTAAAAACTTTGTACTTTGTTCTAATCGAGGGTAAAATACAGTAAGGAATACTTGCTTGGGTTGCAACCCTTAGGAACCCCATGAAAAATTTGCAAGCGCTTCAAAACAGAGTGCTAAAGATAATTAAAAAAAGTATGTTGCATGACACTAACCAACTATACTTAGATAAGGGCTTCCTTGAACTTAGGCAATTATAGGCTTCAAATGTACCTACTGAGAAGTACAATACAAGAGGTAAAGTATAGTACACACCATTTGATCAAAAATGCATTGGTCAACGAGTCTACATATATTTCAGCAGTATCTACAACTTGCTTCCAAACATGTATTAAACTTATACGCTAACAAATAATTCCTTTACCTTCATTAAAAAATTAATAAAGAATTATCTCAGACAAGTGGACAAACAAATTATTCATGATATTATTGATTGAATAATTAAAGCGTATATCCTATTATTTATATTGGTAGATACAATTCATTTATTAAATTTAGAATTAAACTATATACTTCATAGATAGATTCATTAAACTTACTGTATATATTATGTTTATTAATCACTGACGAATACATATAATTATACACCCATGCGAAACCTCTTGAGGGTCTTAAATGGGTGGAATTATCTCAATAATAACAAAACGTAAATTATTTAAGTAGCGTTTGACTTGAAATAATTAAGCTATATTTGTAAATTTCACATTTAATTGAATAAAGATTATTATTATCCTGACTTGACCATACAATGCATGGCATCACACTCCCTCTAAACTTTTGGGAAAAATTCACTAAACCCCAGATAACCTAGATTTCAAAAGTGTTTAGCTCTGGAGGAGCCCTTCCATGTTTTCAGGCCCGTGGTTAGAGTCGTGGCAGGAGTTCCTCATAAACTTCCTGACCGTCAGGGCTGTTCCTAACAGGACGGCTTTTTGCATTTGTTGGTAAAAATGTTCGTCCAAATCTCTATATTTCATTATTTTCTCAGTCTGCTTGATATTTATATTATTGTTGTTAGGAATTGCTATGTCAATTAAAGTTGTTTTCCGAGAGACTTTACCAAAACTATATCTATTGTGTTAGTCAGTATCGTGCGGTCCCAGTACAGCTTGTAGTTGTTATTTTCTAAAACAGATTCTGGTTTGTATTTATAGCATGGTAATCTCACCGACTGTGATAGTTGAAGGTTCAATGCTAGTTCCTGGTGCAGTATTTTTGTTACAGCTTCGTGTCGTTCTTTGTATTCAGTTGCAGCGAACGCTTGACAACTGTGATATGCTGGATAGATTCAGATGTTTGGCAACCGTACCTTCATCTGTCGTTGTTAATAGAAGGGTCTTTAACGATGTACTTTAGGTAGTTCTTAGTTGGAATTACTTGATCTTCGATTACCAATATAAAGCCTTCCGTTTCAGGAAACAGATGACCAGAGATCAACCAGTGCTTCGATGCTGCACTGTCGACACAATCTTGGTTGATTTCATTATTATTTTTATATAAATTAATAGGGACGTATTTGTCATTTTTTAGCCGGATAGATCGAACGTATTTTAGAAAACTCGGTATTTGAATGCTCCAATTGTAAAATCATCATTCAAGCTTTTCAAAAATCAAAATCCTTGAACAAGTTGCCACTACATAAATTATGCATTATTTGTAAAAAACAAACAAAAATATCACGAAAATAACAAAACTTGTAAATTAAGAAAATATATATGCGACAGAGATTAAGATTTCTCTGGGATTCGGTACCTATAATACCACTGATAAAATTGGGTGGCAAACTGATCTCTAAAAGCTTTGGATGCCTTTGAGTTAGTATCAGAGTTCATATACTGAGCTGAATTTTTCCAGATTAACTTTAAGAGTGTTTGGCATACCTTCTGTTAAGGACTGAAACTATTTTGCAATGACTGTTGCTCTTCTGCGATGCCATACCTTTTGACCAGGACTGAAACTATTTTGCAACGACATACCTGTTGCTCTTCTGGGATGCTTTGGGTTAGTTTTAGAGTAGGGCCTCTCAGGTGTATCCTTTTCATTATCAGAGCATCTGACGGCTATTACTACTACTTGAAACTGTTTTTTATACATAGACTAGAAAGAACTGTCCTCTAAAGTAGTTGTTTTTTTTTTTGCAAAAGAGTCTCTGTAAACTACTGTATTTAGGATACATACGGTAGATTTTATTATTTTGTGATGCTAATCAGTGAATTACTTGTTTTCTGCCTTTGGCTCTGATCTCGTACTATATTTCTAATCTCTAATAGCTTTTAAAAAAATCCATAGTATAAACTGATGTATTCTGAGACATCGTGCGATATCTTTTTGTATACAGGTTTGGCCAATCAAAATGAAATACTGCCGATTTTTCACACATACCGTTTGTTTAAAAAAAATTCTCTGGGCTCAGCTGCAAATGAACATATTATCTTTATTTTCTCAAAAACAGTTGTTTCAAATTTGCAAAACTTAGATACGTTGAACAGAGAGTTCGATTAACTTTAAAATAAGTTAACTCTCGACCCCTATTCCTTTTTAAGGTTTTCTGGTTGGTGGGGTGGTAGCAACAAGGCTAATGAAATGACATATATCCTTCATAATAGAGAGAATAGATGCCACATCAGAATGGAAATTAATAATTATAATTCTTGTATCGTTAGATGACAAAACTCTACATTTAAAACGAAACTTTAAACCATACTAAATCTATTGAATATATCTACTAAATGGATAACATCAGGATATACAAATATAAATTAGGATCCTTAATGACAACAACGTTTCTTTTTAGTACACACCCAAACAAGAATCTGCTAAGAATATTAATTCTACCTATCGAACCAATTCAAGAAACAAGTGTTAATAAATTATCTTCGCGCTCTCACATTTACCGATTCAATTTGCGATTTCAGAGGATAAAATACTGCTCTTTTACACAACCACATTTTTTTTTTTTTTGAATTCTTGACCTCCTGGTATTCAATAACTTTTGCTTTGTATCCGAACGCTGAAGAAAATATGTTTCTGTATATTTTAACATAATGAACATTCGTGCGTTGTACTCTAGTATTGAATATGAAGAATATGCACCAAATCTTCAATCCATCATAGTAAATTTGCAGCATCTTATACAGGGTGTAAATGAATAATTGCAAAAGATTTCAATTTTGGAGCATTAATGCCTCTATGAACTCTACATAACAAGGTCACATAAACGGTCATGAAAACCTCCAGCAACTGATAAAATTTGTAAATAAAAGTTTTATGAATTTGCAATCTTTTTTACGTCTTGTGTTTTTTTCGTATCTTCCACTGATTTAGTGCAAAACATGATTATGTGTATAGTAGAAGCAAACAATACTTCTGCTATTTATTTTACTAGTAGGGAGCTGTCATATTAATTCTTCTTACAGACAACTTAAACTTAATTCTTTTTAATTTACTCTCGTTGATTTTTACTGGCACACAGTGATAGTAGTGCGACACTTCTCCCGGATTTTCACCAATATGGCGGTTTATTCAAACGCTGAAATGACTGACATGCATTTCGTCTACGGTCTTTCTAATGGTAATTAATTGGAAGCCTCGAGAAGATATGCTGCAATGTATCCTCAACGTATAGGTCCCATCACATTCTGTTTGGACGGCTTCATCCACGACTAAGAGAAACAGGTAGCTTCGAACCTAGAAAACATGATTTTTGTCGCCACCGGTGTTAAGACAACTTTTGTCTTAGTTTTGTATTTTGCATTTTAATTTGGAGTTTACCATTTGCAATATTATGAGTGTTAGTGGTGCCTCTTAGTATTGTATGTTACGACAACTTTTTCCTAATTTTGTCACTTTTTTTGTGGGGCTGTGAATGGTATGTGGTTTCTTTAGTATTCAGGGGATATGTTTCACAATGGAAAACTTACATCGGACAGTGATTGTTCAGTGAAATGGTGCTGGGTTGGATATATTTTTAGGATCTTTTATCTTTTTGTTTTGTGGAGAATGTGAATTGGCGATGGGCTGTTCATCCCACAAAGTGTCCTAATGGGTCAGCTTGTGGACAATGTCAAGGACTGACAGTCGTTTTCAAGGAAAGGAAGCACAGGGCAGGGGTCAAAAAGGCGTCTTACCCCCTGTGATTTGTATGGTTCAGTTGCCTAGCCTAGTTAGGTGCATTTCAGTTGTAGCTTAACGAATTTGCGTTTACAACATTTTAACTTGCCCAATGGAACTGTTGCTTGTTGTGGGCTGGCCGAGGAAGGGCTCGCATAAAAATTATTTTGAAAAGTTGCTGAAAATTGGAGTCTTGTGACAATCTTCAACGTTACCAGTTGTTAGAAATTGTTATTCGATACCTTGTATATACATACACTCGTTCACGTGTTATAAATAAAGTTGTCTTCGGTGTAAATAATTCAAATAAAGTTTGTTTTATTTATCAAAAAATAGTCAGACCAAGTTAAGTCAGGGTCTAACAGATATTTGCCCGGTAATAAGCAATATCTTTCCAATAGGGATATTAGATCATCAGAATTAGTACAAGCTGTAGTTAATTCAATAGACAAGCAACCCGATACCGGCACTAGGAAAATTACTTTACAATAATTAACTGATACTACAATTGCAATTTTCACAATTTAATTAATAAATTGTGGAAATTGCAATTGCACTATCAGTTAATTATTCTAATGAATTTCCAGCAACTATCAGCCGAATCAATCCAGTAAATTACTTTACAGCCACATGTTGATCATATGACGGTATTCGCCATCTTAAAAGAACAGCTGATATATGTAGATATCATGTACAACGAGTCCAGGCACTGTTATCTCACATTTTTGTTTTCGATGCTAGACAACACCCAGAATTTCTTGAGCATATTTTATTCACGGACGGAGCAAGTTTTTCTAGGGAAGGTGTTGTTAATAACCATCTCAACCACATATGGGCGAAAGGATAGGAACTAAGGGAGATCACCTAATTGGCCCACATTTCCTTCCACCTACATTAAATGGTGATACATACACTAAGTTTCTACGCCAAGAGCTGCCAATTCTATATGATCTGGTTCCTTTAGATATCAGAGCGGGAAGGTGGTTTATGCAGGATGGCGCTCCTGCCCATTCTAGTATGAGAGCAGTGCTCAATTTGAACAAAACATATCCAGATCACTGGTTAGGTTGAGGCGGACCTCCATTTTGGCCAGCTCGTTCACCCGATTTATATCCGATAGACTTTTCAACCTAGGGACATTTAAAAATGTTGGTTTATAGTGGATCTTCTGTTGACAAGACTTAAAAAACCGGATTATTGTTTCTTGTAGAGTTATTCAAGATTCTACGAAGGTATATGTGTCTGCGTCTAATGCAAGAAATAAAAAAGATTGCAAATTCATAAGAGATTCATTTACAATTTTTGTCAATTGCCAAGGGGTGTAGTGAAAAAAAAAATTAGGGACAGAAAAACACGAGAGCCCAGAAAAAGTACCAGACTGTAGATTTTCATGACCGTTTCAGGGATCTTATAATGAAGACTTCTTAGAGGGAAAATTGAACTACATATTTTGAAAACATTAGTAGTCAGAAGGAAAAAACTGAAAAAATCTGAAGATTTCAACCCTTTGTACATCGACTGTTTTATCCAAAAAATTCAAATAGTATAAAAAAAATTGCCTAAATTCAGGAAGACTATTTTAGTGATTTTCTAATTTCTACAACCCTTACTTAAAAAATAGGTAATTTTTTTTGACTAAATAGAAAAATCAGTACAAACTGTTTTTATATTGGCAGTCATTTGGTTAACAGAGCTCGTTCATCCTTAACAGTCACATATATTTGTCAAAAGTTGACCAATAATATTACAAGTAAGATTTTAATCAAAATCGGATATTTAACTACCTTATTTTATTGAATTGATAAACATTTGCGTTTATAGTAGACACAGCATGAAAAAAATATATGTCGTTATAGATACCTAATTAACTGGCATACAGATAATTTTGGTGACTAATAAATCACTATTAATTGCTTGCAGCGCCATCGGGCTTTGACTCAAAAGGAATAGCAAACACTTGCATAAGATTGACAAATAGTTTTAAAAGCCATAATTAAAAACTGCACCCATGATGTCGATTAGTTGGAGATTTGCAGGGCGTACTATTACCAAAATCAATCATTTGTAAACTTCTGGTTTCATTCTGAAGTTGCAACAAAAACAAAATTGGAAATATCAACATGTCGACTAATGCTGTCAGATAAAATACTACTATAAGAATCAACTTTCTCTGCAACTAAGCATTGAGACCACATCAGTGCGTCATATAAATATATCAAATTTTATTTGACATTGAATATAATGAAATATAAAGTATGTGGTCTTGTTCAATTAATCTTTATTTTGAGAATTCATAAAATGCAACTTAATTACCAAAATGTAAATTGTTTTTCAACACTTAGTAGGTTACACCCTCCGCTTATAAGGCCAAATGTTAAATTCTATTCCGTATTTCCACCTTTAGATTTAAAAATTAAATTTTATGAACAAAAACCGAGATATTGAGACCAGTATAAATTGTGATTTCAAAGTTAATCAAGATAATCCCAAAGTTAATGCCTATCCATCAGTAATATATCGCCAAACTTGGACAAATGAGAAAGAAAAGTCAGTCAGATGGTTAATTATTTAATAATTTAATTCGTTAATAATTTAAGGTATAGCAAGAATGCTACAATAACGAGAATTTAAACCATAAAATAGCATTTATTCAAAAACTATAAACGATGTAGTTGATTGTAGCGAAATTTTTGTAGTGACTGTTGAACTCTTATCAGTGATTAAACCAAGAAAATCAAGTGTTCAATAAGTCGATACACTTAAGACAATTATGAGCCTTAGATCGTTTGTTGTTTTAGAATAATACATATTCACACATATCTACACTTTCTTTCCGTGTAAATCACATATCTGCCAAATGGCCATTTTCGGGAAACCATTAAAAACGTTTATTAGAAGTGTTGAGGAGAGTTTTTCACTAATAATCTCAATTTCTAAAACAAACGTAATCGCGAGGTTTATCTCTAAAGGGGATGAACCGGAAGTACTCATCACTTCACTACATCGAAGTGCATACTCAAAAACATTAATGGTTGTAACTCTTTTTTTCGAACAAAGACTGGTATCAGTCGTGGACCTGTTTCTTCCTCAGACTCTGTATATTCCTCATATTCTGACGACTCTTCTGAATCACTGTCTGATTTTTCTTCCTCCTTTGTCATGAATTCTTCCTCCTTTTTGGATAGTATCCTCTATTTAAGCATGTCTCGTTTTTTCTCAATATCAGTATCACTAAACTCAGCTTCAGATTGATCATCATCTGGTGCTTCCAATGTATGTTTCCGTTCTGTTAAATAAACTTCCTCAGGTTGTTGTTCATCTTCAGATGACTCTACAACTTCAGGATCAACAACGTGTCACCGCCTTCCTAGTCTAACTTCTGAATCATTTTCAAAAATTTTTAATCGTCTTAAACGAGGATCATTCATGTCATCGTCACTTTTAACTGGTTCTGGAGCAGTTGCAATGTGATTTCTTCTTTCGATGAAATCTTCAACATCACTTTCGCTATCTGATCTAGTATCTTGGGCATAATCTGGTCTTTTTCCAGAAACATATCTATGGACTTTTACTTTTTGCATAGAAATCTCACCTTTTTCAGCCCCTGCTGTGCTCTGTATAGCATATGATGATTGTGGGTTCATCATTTTTGCTTCTAAACACTTCGAAAAAAAAAGATAGAGTTACAATCATTGAGAAAGAAGTCCAAAAGCAAAAGAAACTTGAAGAAGAAACTCAAAAATATTAAATCTATAATTATGTGAAATTAGATAAAGGAGAATTTATAGCTCCGAGAACGTAAAAAAATATTGGTAATTCAACTACTATAGATCATTTGTACTTAACCTTGGCATTGTGCAATAGGGCCTGTTAACAATCCAAGGACATCAGTAAGTATCAAGAACTACAGCTACATTGCAGTTTAAGAATAGTATGCTACAAACGATTGTATAGAACCCTTCGAAGACCACAAATCGCTTTATCAAATGCCGTATAGTGCGTTTGTAGTGATTGAAAGGGAAAAAATTCCCTTTTCTTCTTATTTCTATCTACAAAGGATGCGGATGATTGTAGTACATTTTTTTGTAATACTAATGCTAATAGTGGCACAACAAAAATGAGTATTACAATTTAGAATAATGAATATCCCATATATTAAATGATTATGTCGGATTACCACATTTTTATCGTTTGTAGTTTATTGTAGTACCACGAAATAGAATTTTTGGTTTAATCTTAATATTGAATGTAATCAAATAATGTTTTCCCGAAATTAGCCATTCTGCAGACATGAGGTCTACACAGAAATGAGACGGTATATGTATAGATATGTGTAAATATTTTTTTTATTCTAAAACTACACACGATATAGAATCTACGGCTCATAATTATCTTCAGTGTATCGACTTATTGAACACTTGAATTTGTTTCTTTCATTGCTGATAAGAGTTCAATAGTCACTACAAACATCTAAATTCCGCTATAATTAACTACACTGTTTGTAGTTTTGGAATAAGTGTTATGTTATGATTTAAAATTCCATTGTAGCATTGCAGAAACAAAGTAGAACCATATCTAGAACACTGATCAAACAAAAATTGGTTGTTCGACATGCCACTATTGGCTCAATGCTATTCAATTACCAACTATTCTTAGGCAAATCTTGATCTCCTCGTTTATTTAGCAGAAAATAGAACTGGAACAGTAGCAATATTACAGCAACAGGAAGATATATATAAGAAACAAGCTATTAATTTGTATCCAGCTATAAGAACCTAGGAAGAAGTTGTAGCTTACAGAAAAACAACTGTCAATTTAATAATTTTCCTACCAAAGTCCTATTACGACTTCATAAAGAGGACATTAACTAGCTCTTGGATTCTTTTCAAGAACAATTAGAATAGCAGACACAACATATTAATGTTAAAATATTGTCACTGTCGCATAGAAGTTGCAATATGCTTACAATTCTCGAACAAAGTACCAACACTAAATATGAAAGACATCTTCTAGTACAATAGAGCAAGAGGAACATGTCCCTTATTGTGATGCGATTCTAGGTCAGAAATAAATTAACATGACATGTGTTAGAAAAACTCGGTGCCAAACTTCTATGCAAAAAACAATTTAAACGAAAGAACATTGTCATTTAAAACTTCATGTTGAATAGATACAATAATAGGATACTATCCTAATTAATACAGAAGGATTTTTAAAATTCAGATTTAATTCTTGGTTCAGCCATACTTCATTTAATGTATACAGTTTAGCACTGTTGTCCCTCCAGTTATTATATTGAAACAAGAAAAGAAGACATTAAATAAAACATAATGTACTTGTGAAGAAAGAAATCTTAACATGTTTATTCAACTACTGAAAAAAAAATACATGGAAGCAATGTAATTGTGATTTCAAAACAACATGAACTCTAACTTCTATCTTCTATCTATGGGACATTTTGGGGCCCAAACCGTGTAAATCACCTATCCATCCAACTTGGTAATAGAAATTGCACTTATAATTTCTGTAGTCAAACATCATCCACCTATTATTCTTGACTCAAAACCAACCAAAGGGTTTTATAAACAGATCTCTGAAATCTACTGACATCTATGAAACTGTATAACATTCAGTGATCCTAATATATAGAAAGTTGCAAAACTGTATTGAGCAACTAAATTTTTTTTCTCTAAAAAATTGATTTCTGGGTATAAATGCTAAAATAACTGGAAAAGTCCTACTTATACCTCCAATTTCCAACAATTGCATTTGTACTTGTTCAGTTCTGTGTTGGTAACTAAATTTGTACTCTGTATCAGATAAAATCTTCGGGATCCACAAAACAGATCTGTCAAATCACCAATCCATTAAAGGCAACTAAAAAATATATAGAATCTTTTTTTATAAATCTTTAAAAAATCATATATTAAAGGGTCAAAATTAATTTACGACAGTACATAAAATGACCTTCCCCAATTGAAAGTCCAATTTCAAAAAAAAGTATTAACATTGTGAACTAAATCAGTACCTGTGCATCTTGCATCTGACATTAAAACTGACTAATTATATTCGAAGATAGAGATCGCTACTTGTATTTTTTTATGTCAGACTTGTTTACAAGAGTTCTTTTATATGTAGGTAATGATAAAAAAGTAGCTCAATCCAGTTTCGTTCAGGTATGTTAATGCAGCATTTTAATAATCTCCCGCTTATTGTTCTTTGTCAAGTTTGATATGTTGAGTTTTTGCACTGATTGTTTCGACATGATATTACGTAAGGAGTTTTTTGAACTGATCAAGCGAAGATTAAAGTAATATATTAGCATCATTAAAACCAATTATTCGTCAAGCACATTTAAAAGGATATTATCAGTTTGAAAATGAGTTATAGGATGAGCCAAAGTAGGATTTAGCACTATTCAAAAAAGTTCCTATGATGGACTGTTTTAAAGATAAAACAAAATGGCGAATGTTGTCGATTTGTAGGTTATACATTTAAGAACTGTGTTAAATAATCTACAATTTCACTCTCTGAGTCGTCCAAATAAGCAATCGAATACGAACGTACTTAATAGTAGTAGGTACTAGAATTGATTATCTAAGATTTGCTATAGGAATTTGGAAATCATAACATAGTTGAACCAAAATGTCGAACATTTAGTAAAAAGTTAATGTACAATGTACTAAAATAAAGCATATTTATTTGAAAACTGGTCACTTATCTCAACCAGATAGATACAGGAGTTCCCACAGTCACTCATACTCAGAGTATGGTCAAATCTAAATGACAGATCAAATTTAAAATTTTATGACCGAGATTCGCATCAATTGTCCTTATCAAAATCGAATTACTAAATGACTGATCGTAACTAGCGGTTTACTCCTTGTTGATGACAACACTTAGAGTTGTTGAAACGGCGTTTAATGTTTAAAATAAAGGATTGGTGTTAGGGTGTAAAACTGTGTTTTTACATTCCTGAAGGATTATTGTGGCATATTTTGTAAATGTTTAATCACTTATTTATATGTTATTGTGGTATTATTTCTCAAAAAGGTGTTTAAACAGTAACTACGGGTGCTATGACTATCCTGAAAAATCAAAGATCACATTGTTATGCAGCTCAATATTTATTATCTTAATTACTTGCAATTTAAATAAATAAACCCCTCCCCCGAATTCATTATTATTTGAGTTCGTTATTATTCGAGTTCGAAATATTATATTATTGGACTATGACCAATCTTGATTTCCGTTGTTCACTACGTTTCTTTTCTTCCTTGTGTTACTCTAGTGCTCACCTAATCTAGGTTTAATCGTCCTGTATTTAGATCTTTCTATTCATCGTGAATATTATATACCTATCTATATTGATGATGGTGGTCTTGATATATGAGTTTTATTATTTTCCTATTCCATTTGGTTTCTGATTTTAGCCTCTTCGTAAATTAGGTTTGGTATATTCTTTGTTTTATAGCCATTTTTGTACTGTTCATTTCTACTTTGATGATATCTTGGTTGGTCTCTGATTTCGTTTCCAAAGTATTAACGACAGCTTTTAGTTGACGATGAGCAGCAATGAAATAGAAACTGGTTAGTTTTCTCTACACAATAAACGACATATTAACATTAGTATTTACCATATTTGTTAAAGGAACGACAATTGATCAAAAAAAAATTGAAGTGCTTTTTGTTTTCGTTTGATCGCGCTTGGTGCAATCTACAAAGAGTTTGGTATTACTTGCGCTTCTTGCACTTATTCCCAGCTTGAGTCCATAGGCGTACCGTGGGGATTTTAGGTTCACTTTTTAACGTGGACTGATCCCGATGATGGGTTTACGCCCATGCTTGTTTCGCGTAAATAAAATAAGAAGGAACACCACATCAAAAGACTGTCAGGTCCTACAAAAATTGTTGCTTCCATTTGATCAGACCAATTATTGATAAAATACTTCTTCTTCTACAAATGACTGAATTTGACTCAAATATTTTTTGCCAACTGTTGTGTTAAAGAACCACATCAGCTTACTGTCAATGTTAAATTCACTCCCTCTATGTAGTTCTGATAGACCATAGAACGTGGTACATCTTTTTAGTTTTTTGTTAATGTGTTATCCATTCTACGTGCTTGGATTATGGCTATAGTTGTTTTTTCAGTAGTTGGGCTATAGTAATTTGTTACACTGCTATATCTTGTAGCAATGTTTCTAAAATAGTATTGGCTCTTCCTGTATTAACAGATAGTCTGATGATATCTGTATTGAGCTGAAGTTGTTTCAACGCCTTATTTTCTTCTGCAGATGAACTCCGTTTGGATGGTTTCGAATTACCATGTCATCTAATATTAATACTGTGGTTTAAATATCATATATTATGAAGTCCATTTTGGTTATAGGCTTTTAGGAGATTTAGCCGTTTTCTATCATGTTGACCAATGCTGGTTAATAAGGTGTCAGGTGCCTCTGACGCAGATCTGTCAGCTATCATGATTATGGATGAATATCTGGCCGCTACCGCAATTAAAAAAAAAACACTCACTTAAAACGGAACTGTGCTGGTCATGTCTCAAGAATGTCAGACGATAGATGGACGAAAAGAATATTAAGCACAGAGAAAGAGGGGAATAGACGAACGATTTGAAAAGGATATCTCCAAACTGGAGCCAAGATGCCTAAAACCGAACAAAATAGTTTGGATTAAGAGAGTCTTATGTACAACAGTGGACGAAACAATCTACTACATGATGATGATAATTAGTATGAGCTCCACTGATATGCGAGATAGAGCAAAATTATAGTTGAACCCTTTAGCCAAAACGTCGGTCCAATTTGAATCTGTAATTTATAAAGCAGTTTTGTCTTTCAGTTACGATTAGATTAGAGTGTATTTTGGTTAGTTATACAGTGTGTCCTGTTATGAACTAGCGATAATCTAAATACATGTAAAGCAACTATTTTAATACAAAATTACACTATATACTAGGGCCATATGCCATATGGCAGCCATTTTCTTTTTTTGATGACCTATTCTCTACGTGTGTACAAAACGTTCATATCTCTTAAAGTTTTGGTCTAACTGAGATAAAAATAGGCTTATTCGACGGACAATAAAACTGCCTATCAACAACATTTGAAAACAAAGTGTTAACGTTTTCTTAACTTTTGTAAAAAAAGATAAAATGCAAAGAAGGGTAAAAAAATTATGAAAATCAACAAACTATTGCAAATCAATGCAAAAGTAGTCCCGATAACCTTTAATTTTTTTTCACTAAATCGAAAGTTTTTGAGTTAAGCTACAATACAACATTAAATTCACAACTGTATGTTTATTACTTTAGGAGTTATTGTTTTTTGAACATAGCGTATGCGCCAGCACAAAAGACATTTGTCGGGACTTTAAACAGGTAGGTAAACATTAAAACCACATTAAAGTCTTATTACTTGCTGAAACCATAAACGAAGTGTATGTCAGCAATATGTTTCGTTGAATATGGAGGATTTGCCATATTCATATCACAAGATAACCACTAATACAGAACGTAAACAGCACGGACGGTAAGTATAAGTAGGGATCACAAGGCAGGGCAAGGTACAACTAACGTAACTAGTCTTTATCCTGTAAGTTCTTTGCAGGTAGAGTCAATATGTTCCATTTCGCTTACTCCTTCTAGTCGCGAATAGCATTGCTAGCCTTTTCTCGGACAGCACGCAGCTAATGTCAGATGTCACTTAATAAAGGTATTTTGTGCTTGCGCATACGCTATGTTCAAACAACAATAACTCCTAAAGTAATAAACATACAGTTATGAAATTAATGTTGTATTGTAGCTTAACTCAAAAACTTTCGATTTAGTGAAAAAAAGAGAGGTAATCGGGACTACTTTTGCATTGATTTGCAGGGTATGTGAAAAAATGGTGTAAAAATTTTGTTATATAGTACGTGAGCAGTTACATATATAGAGTACTTGAAATATAGGGCGAACAAAGTTAAGTTACACAGTGTGATTCAAGAATTATGTTAAGTATTTAAAAAATGTTGTATTGGGTGACCGAAAAATAGCTGCATATACACTATAGGGTACGGTATAAGGTGGTTTCAAAAAAGAATTGAATTGAATTATAGGTTGTCCAATAAACTGTTTTATTGGGTGAGATATATTCGGGATTAGTGGGTTTATAGTTATGTAGGGTAGTTCAAAAAAGAAAAGAAAAATTGATATATAGGTTAGCCCAAATGTTTCATAAGCTATTTCTTTTTGCAAAATTTGTAAATTCCTTATGCTGGTGCAACCGCGGGTAACGGCTAGTGTCTTCTAATTTTATTCTTATTAACAATTTTGTGTAATTCATTTAAGAGTCCTTGCAATAGAGGCTTTTCGAGTAGACTCCAACCCATGTCACCATTAGGTAACTGATGCTACTATGGAAAAGTTCATAGATAGCATTCTTAGTCTTTCAGTTCTTAACATTTTTCATAATTTGTGAAAAACAACAACAAATATTTCATTTTACTTCAAATGTACTGAATATCATAAAATATTCTTCTATAATCAAAAAAAACGCCAGGATATGTATGAATTTCTACTCTTATCATATTGATATTATAACGTACACTATTTCAGCAATTTCCAAAGTTTATAAACATGGTAAAAACATTGTCTTGTATTTAAAGAGGATTCAAGCCAC
Organism: Octodonta nipae; assembly: GCA_034190945.1. NCBI lineage: Eukaryota > Metazoa > Arthropoda > Insecta > Coleoptera > Chrysomelidae > Octodonta > Octodonta nipae. The sequence continues at coordinate 12,848,942 of CM067223.1, forward strand.
ATGTTTATTCTGTAAAGGTATTTAGTCATTTTTATTTCTACACTGGTCAATGTTTTCCCAGTGGAAACCACATCAGTACAGCCAGCAAAAAAGAAAATAATGTCTTCGAGCATTAACATATAATAGAAACAGAAATGGTCTGAGTGCAGTTCCTTGAGGCACACCAGTTTTAACTGTATTATATTTATTATTTTCCACTTGTAGTCTTTCTTGTATGTGTCTTTAATAGCTGGTTAATAGCATGTAAGCGTATATCTAACACAATATTTTTAGAGTTTTTGCAATAAAATCTTGTGTTTGTTTCGAATGTCAAAAAAAGTGATGGCAATTGCTGCAGTCGTCTCTAAATTGTCCTATATCACATGTGTGATATAGTGCATATTTTGTGGCATTTTGTTAAAGACGTTTGCCTCTTTAAAATGAAATGAATCATTTATAATTGGTAAAAAATATCTATGTAAGTATTAAAAACCAATTTCATCTTGTGAACTTTCACTGAAAATTTCAACAAAATTTACAATTATTGCTATTTTAACATACAATTAATAAACGCATGCCTATTATGCTAGATTATGTAACTCTTAATACAAAGTTGACAAAATTATATCAAATATTCGCCTGAAAATTGATACTTTATTTTAATGACATAATATATTCTAACGACGAATTGTTCAGTGTTTGATGGGACTTTCATGGTGTCGTAGTTCACACACATAAAACAGCAATATCACGAAATCGCTAACATTAAAATTTTACTTTCACTAGCAGGAAATTTTGACGGTAGAAAAGGTGATCTTAAGTAGTAATTTTGTTATCTTGGATATTCATCAACTTAATAATTTGTTATATACAAAAGGTCATGGAAAAATCCATTTAAAATGTAGAAACCATTTTTGAAGGAATTTTACTTTTAGTGTAAAATACACGTAGGTTCCATCACAATTCCAACTCTTAGTCAACATTTTAATGTTGCTTAAAATACGGAAATATTATTAATGAGTGAATTTAGTCAGATCGTGGGAGAATACAATCAATTGAAACACACTAGAGAACAGGATCGACAAGCGCAATGTTTGGATTTCGAGCATTTTAGAGGTTATTGCAATTCTAACCATCCTATAGCTAAAGATTTGCATTCGTATGGATTGCTATTATCTTAAATACAAAAACTGAAAACTACGCCAGATGATAATAAACTAGTTTTTGAAGTGAAAAGATTAAAGGATGCAGTAAAAAGCAAAATTAGATTTTGTGCAGAGACTTTCTACACAACATCATCATAAAACTTAGGTTTCCATGTAAGAGATATAGACCAGGTTATATATTGAGTAACTTTGTTTATAGAAAATGGTTAGACTGTAGTGAATAAACAAATATAGCATCCAATTTATATACAATACCAGCACAAAATTTGCTTTTCGTTGTAATAAACATTCTAATTCTCTGTTTGCGATAAATTGGCTTAAGTCAAAAGTATTACACATTAGATTTAATACTTGAATCGAATAGTAACAATTATTTTATCTTTTCTGAAATTTATGTCCACTATTAAGAATTACACAAAGAATGACTGCTGCTTTTCTTTGGTAATTCCATTTAGGAGTATTTAGAGCTTGGGATGATTGAAACAACCTAAGGGCAATGATAGGACTTCACACGAGACGAGAGTAGGCGAAAATACCAAAAATCTCTTCTCGGTCTCGTCAATTCCTAAAAATTTAAGTCTCGGTTAAGTCTCGGTCTTGTTTCGTTACCAGTTGTCATGTCTCGCCTCGCCTAATTTTATAATATAATGATAATAAATATTATATAAACTAAATAATAATTAATAATAAATAATTGTTAAAGCTATATTTATTAGCCTATTATACAAATACATTTTAACAAGTACATAAATGTTTTTATTTTACACACTCTTAATTTTATCTTTTAAATTACCGGATAACTAAGAATTTAAACATAATAACCCTTACATCACATTATCTTTCAATGATGTACGTGTTTTTGTTATGATCATGCCTGTTGTAGAAAATTATCTTTCAACAGGTACGGATGTATACGATAATGTATACAACAATTGTTCACATCTTTATTACAAGAAATACAAGTAAAATAAAAAACTTCTTCAGATGCACAAATGCTCAAAACATCAGTATTTAGAGACAATAAAAGTTGCCCCTTAAGTATTGAATTTATAATCGGATCAGTCGTATATCATAAAAGTTTACTGTATGTCTGCTGCAAATAAGAGGATCTTAGGTAGAAAATTTCGAACCCATGAAACTCTTTTAATAGTATATACGTTTATTACTCTTTAGTTTAGTATACACACATATAATAATATAATTCATTCAAACTTTTAATATATAAATATGCCAGGATAAATATTTATGATAAGAAATCCGTTACTATAAGAAGCGTTAACAAGCTAAAGTGAAAATATGAAAAATTATGGTTATTGAGTCTTTTTTAAATTTACAATAAAATATTTCACAGATCGTTACCAGATTTTATATATTGTAAAATATATTGTTTTCTATTTAGACCTTTTCTAATTTTTCGAATCAAAATTTCACAAAAAAATTTAACGAGACCAAAAACGAGACTCTCGGGTTGCATTGTATGTAGTCCCGCTATCGCTTATAATATTTTTAACATTTCCAATATGTCTGGTCTCGCTTTTCTGAAACGAGAACGAGACGAGAAAAATCTCTCGTATGAAGCCCTAGGCATTAGGGAACAGGATCGAGTTGTCTATAGTTGTGCAGAACGTTTTTTTAGGTCATCATAAGGTTGATGAATAATATATAGAAGTTAAAAATTAATTAACCAACTTCCAAAATGGAGGTGTTTATGAACTCGTCGCTATTTTTTTTTTCATTTAAACTGTATTGTCCTAAATAATATTACAGAAAGGTACCATATAGTTCCCTATAACATGATATTTATGTTGACTACACTTTTATGAATTTCAATGAATCTACACTGCGTCTCTAAAACGGCGGAATCTATTTGAATATTTTATATCATATTCTACACAAATATAATTCTGTTCAAATCCGTAAATTTGTTTCTATAACGTAAAACCTATCTTTTTTCAGAAAATCAAATATTTGAAAAAACCGTGAACATTCAATGTAAATGTCAAATTTTCTAAATAAATCTCTATCAAAAATGTCAAGATATGTCATAAAAGTACATCGTATAGGGTATTTGTAACGGTTTTCATTTTAATTCATTTGAAGTCACTTCTGTATACAATACGGTTGTAGGTGGGTGTTACTGCGTCTTGCGTGCAAGTACCGAAATTCAAGCAGCAAGTAATGTGCGCGGTTGAAATATAGGGCGAAGTACAATTACAGTTATACGGATGGGTTCAAAAATTAAATGTAATATTAGAGTACATATGCAGTTGCATATATAGGATGGTTGAAATATAAGATGGAATACAATTATAGTTATACAGCAAATATTAAAAAAATATGTTTCAAAATTTAAAAGATAAGATATGTCAGAAAATAGTGATACATAAATCACTATTTTCTGACATATCTTGTCTTGGCATATAAACGGTTTTCCTTATTAAGTTTTAAGTTTGTTTAAGTCGGTTCTTTTGTAAATATAAATTATTACAACCACTATTCGCTATATTACAAGTAAAAACACATTGCCAAGAAATAAGTTCAATTAATTATTCCTTCTCGTCTTCACACTTCTAATTTTAATAGGTATTTTTATTACATTTTGATATCTTAGTTATTATTTTAATAATTTTTGACACTTTTTGTCATTGATGAGATTTTTTTAGTATATTTTCTACATATTTAGGGTATTTAATGTCATCGTCGATTTTTCAGATTTTAGACGTTAAAAGTTGAGGAAAATTGTTCATAAAATGTCCGTTTATAAAAAAAATTAATAAATTTTTCAAATAAGTGCATGAAAAGAAAACCAATTTTCTCCAAAAAAATAAAATTTAACAAAAATGCAATTTTTGACTTAGTTCTCATACGTTTTTGGAACATCCTGTATGCTCGGATTAAGCATAGCTAGGCGTACAAAAAAAATAACTACAGTTTTGCATATACACAAATTTATTATGATATTCAACAATAGAGATTTATGGCTTTCCTCTTAAGTAACATCATTTCCAGTCCAATATTTCATTTAAATAATTAAACTGCTTGTAACGATTTCTAGCCAGGACAATTTAATTAATTTGTTACATAACGCTAACGATTTACTGCACTCACAATTAAATGCTACAAGTTATTATCAAAATCCTATTTCTTAACATTTATATCATAATCAATTTCTCTCCATAAAATATACAACTAATTCATCTGTCAACTGAGTACTTTTCCCTCTTTTTTAGCACTCATAATATTGTTTCCTGCTTTTTAAAGTTGCAGTCAATTTGGACAGACATTATACTGTTATTCTCGATTTCAAAATTTCAAATGCTGCATGCACCAGGTATAAAGCTTGCTAATTACTTTAATAATAATTACTGTGTTGCTGTCATTAGATAGATACCTGTTCATTATGATTTGTATAGACGGCTGACCTTTATGTTACCGTGTAATTTAAGGAACCTAAGAGCTCGTACGTGGTACTAATATGAAAGAAAAACATATTATTATGATTTAATTTGATACGTGATCCTGCGTTTATGTATGCCGCTAATTAGTGCAAGTAGAAATGACGAGGTTTTTACATTTTTAAACATTTCTTTTCGTGTTTGTTAAATTTCTGTAGAACGAGTAAATAACAGAATACGTGGTTGGGTGAGTAAGTTAACATGGGTTCTTTCAAATTGTGGTAAAAGATGACATAAAAGTGAAAATTAAAATTTCACTAATTAATGAAGACAGTAGCAGTTAAGCAACTGTTTAAGTTTCATATTGTAAAATGTTTTTTGCACCACTATATCGAAAAACAGGCATCATTAGATCTTTGTATGATAGAGCAAAATTAAACTGTTCTCATATGGATAATTTATTAAAAATGTATTAACGGCTAACAATTATCCTCAAAAGTTCATTAATAAAGATAAAATTGAACACAAAACAAAAAAAAATTCAAAACCAAGCTTCTTCAAACAAATACTAATAACCCTTGATAACCACATTACTACAACAACCATATCAAACATACGGGGTCTTTCAGAAAGACTAAAAAGTGTGGGAAACAGATTTAATATTAAAACAACTTTCAAAACAAGAAATACACTGAAATCAATTTTATCAAAAACTAAACCAAATAACGTAACACAAAACTCAAAAAACTGCATTTACAAGATTCCTTGAGAATGTAACAAATTTTATATTGGAGAAACCTCTAGGCCCATAAATGTTCGAATAAATGAACACAAAAATTATATAAAAAAAACGACAATTTGAAAAGTTAAAAATTTGTGAGAATACCTTGAATCTTGGTCATAACATACAATTTCAAAATTCAACCATATTACACAACACAAAACGAAAGCTGAAAGAGTCTGGTTTAGTTTTATTAAATGAAAGCGATTGTATAGGTAGTACTTCTATAGAATTCGGCCCTTCCTGGTTACCAATAATCAAGGATGAAATTAATAATGGAAACAACCCTATATATAGGTTAGAGAGTTCATAATGTTTTTCCTAGGTTTTTCCTTATGATTGATCATCAGAATTTCTTTGGTCTCATTTTTGGCGAATGCACTATCTTATAACAAAGTCTATATGAAATTCTAAAGATAACTCTTTCAAATTCTTCCAATTTGAAAGAAGCTTTGTTATTTCCTTCTTTAAAATGTTTTGTGCTGGTTATCAAATTTGCAGTAAATTAATTTACAACAATCAAATTGTGATTACGATATTTGTCATTGCGATCCTTTTAATTTTTTAAATGAAAAAGGGAAATGATCTCGAACGTTTGGACAACCCAAATTAATGTGATGTTATTGCCAAAGAACTCAGAAAAAATAAAAACCAGAGATTCCACAATTATCATTCACAAAACAACTATATCGAAATTTAGAGTTTAAGTTCATAATGACAAATATCCAATATTAAAGTAAACAAACTGAACCACGACTGTGAATGGGAATGGTCAACATTTAAAAACAATATTGAAAAAACAATCAATGAATATCACAAGACCAAAGGAAGAAATAGACTGAACAAACACTGGATAACATAGGAAATGTTGAAGGTAATCGAAAAAATGAGGAACATAGCAAACAAGATATTTTCCAGAAAGTAAATCTACTGTCTAAAAATTTTTTACCTGAAACAATGGCCATAGAGGATAAATACTTAACGTTATTCAGAGAAAATTTTAAATAGATAAACAATAAGAGAGATGGTGATATGCACTACGAGAACGAGGAAATAGAACCTTATAGACAAAGAAATCATACATCATCTGAAAATAAATAAGGTCTGGTATACGAAGAGGTGGCCAAGCGACTGGGCTAAATTCATATTTATCATTTTAAATAAGAGGTTCTACCAGAAACTGCGGAAATTATAAGATAGTACATGAAATTCTAAAGATAACTCTTTCAACATTACCAGGACTCAGAAATACCACCTGAGCAACTAAGCTTCATGAAGGGAAGAAGAAAAAGAGGCAAAATTTTCAATGTTTTACAATTAATTGAAAAATCAAGAGAATTTAACTCATCTATGTTAGAGTTTTTGTCGATAATAAAAATGAATTTGATTGGATAAAATGGGAATTGTTGTCTAAAAGAAATTGGAGTAGCTAAACACCTAGTAAGTCTAATGCAGAACCTATACGACGCAAATGATGCCATGGTAAAGATTGATATAATCATACTTCACAGACATTGAATATAGGGGTTCGACAACGATGTATTCTGTTACCTCGGCTTTTTAACGGATACGGTGAATACATAATATCACGGGCTCTACACAACTTTGTCAATTGGAGGTAAAATCCTAACAAATTTCCAATATGCAGACGACACAACATTACTGGGGTGAGAAAAGGCAGAAATGAAGAAAATGTGTCTTCTAATTTTTCTCGACTTGTTCTCTTGGATATTTGCCTCTATATTGCTCTGAAAATTGTGATTATGTCTCTCTCTGTCTTAGTTTGCTGTATGCTTTGTTTCTTATGGCCTTTCTCTATTGTGTCATTGCGAATCATCTTTTTAACTGTTTTTTTTTATAGATTTGACCATTGTACCTCAAGCTCTGATTCTGTGTGTAATTATTCAATTTTTTCTCGTACTATGTTAATCGTTTCCATAGATCTGTACGAATATCAACATAAAACCATTCGAACTCGTAAAAATTTTAAATTTTTAAATTTCTTGTTCATTTATATTAATACCATTGAAAACGGGGTCTGATTTAGAAAACGTTTGGACTTTTGAAATATACAGACTTCGAGTCAAATTAATGTGGTGTTATTGCTCAGAAAAAATAAAAACCAGAGATGCCACAATTATTATTTAGAAAACAATTTTTGATTTCTTGAAATTTTTGACATTTCTAACATTTCAAACATTTTTGCCAATTCTGACATTATTAATATTTTGAGATTTTTGACATTCGTCGCATTTCTGACATTTCTGACCTTTCTGACATTTTTTATATGTTTGACATTTTTGACATTTTTAAAATTTAGATATTTTTAATATATTTGGCCTTTTTAACTTTTTTGCGCCTTTTGAAGTTTTTGAATTTTTCAAAGTTTTTAACATGTATGATATTCTTGACAATTAGCGTTTTTACATTTTTACATTTTTGAATTTTTGACAATTTTAAATGTCTGACATTTTTGAAAAATTTTACATTTTTAACATTTCTGACATTTTCTACATTTTTTGACATTTATCACATTTTTGATATTTCTGACAATTCCGACATTTTTGGCATTTTGCACATTTTTGACAATTTTGAGATGTTTGTCATTTTTGACATTTTAAATATTTTTCGATTTTTGAAATATTTTACTTTTTTATTTACAGGTTGGCATTTTCATTATTTCTGTTAGTTTTGGCATTTTTCGCGTCGTGTACATATATTTTTTAGATGTTTCACGTTGAGAGATTATTTTCACACAATTGATGCCATTATATTACGTGTCTTAATCTGTTCCGGTCAAGCTTCTCTTCGTGATTTTTATAAAATTTTCCACCGGACAAATCTTTAAACTCTTTATCAACCTTCTTGTGCGTTATCAAAACCAATCTCAAACAATTTTAATAAATAATCGATTAGCTTAATAACCTGCTCCTAGAGCGTGTTCGAACATATGGCCACTCGAAAACAATGCCGAGCGATTTCGCTACCTTGCCCGACAGTGACTACGCCTATATGATTGATCGACAATATCATCGATGGCATAACATCGTCTGGTTCTCTCGTAGGAGCCGAATAAACGTTATCAACATTGACGGTACACTAAATTCGATTCAGCCAGTGAAAGTGTTTTTTAATGCAACTGCTGCATGCATTGTGACTACTAATAATATCAATGGGACAACTTTTGGACGTACTTGATGATGTATAAGGTCAACTAACAGGACCGAATTCAGGCAATTCATAACATACACTGTTTTGTTAAAGAATAGCAAGATCTCAGTTTAATTGTTAACACTTACAACAAGCAATAAGAAATTTAAACAAAACGACAGTGTTATATAACAGATTATCATAATGTTAATAAACATGTAGAAGGCATCATCATTTTAGCAACGACTCCAAGGGAGATCATCTATCAATTATGCGGCTATTACCCTGAGATCAAACGACGAATTTAATATCGACAAATAAACAAATATCGTGAATTTCTACTTAATAAATGTCATTTTCATCTTTCTAGAACATTCTAGAAAACGAGGAAATAGCGACAAAGTTCTATGGACATCTATAATTCTAAAAGTACAACAGATAAACCTATAATATCTTCAGGGCATTTAGAGAAGAAATTCAATTTATCAGAAGAGATTTCGAAAATAGTAATAGGTACTAAGACTTTTAGATAGTAATCTCCATGCAAGCAATAATATAGGATAACATAATTAGGTTTGGTGAATACAGAGCGTATATGGATACCAAGTTAATAACAAGAAAACAACTGCATTCCAAAAGAAGCCTCTAAATTGAGTATACAGTGTGTCCGGTTATGGACTAGCGATAATCTAAATTCATGTAAAGCAACTATTTTAATACACAAATACACTATATACTAGTGCTCAATAACCCACCCCGTCATATGGCAGCCATTTTATATCTCTTAAAGTTTTGGCCTTACTGAGATAAAAATAGGCTCATTCGACGGACAATAAAACTGTCTATCAACAAAATTTCAAAACAAAGTGTTAACGTTCTCTTAACTTTTGAAAAAAAGATGAAATGCAAAAAATTATGCAAATCAACAAGTTATTGAATAATTCTAATCTACTCGCTCTATATTTCAACAACCTTGTATATGTACTTACTTATGGGCCAACTAATACAACAATTTTATACCAACCTGTATAGTTATATATTCCAACCATCTTGTATATGGAAAAGCTTGTAGATCAGTTATACAGTTTGAAACAAACTGTATAACTGACATTATACTCCACTACATATTTCAACCATCATGTATATTCAATTACTTCTGGATAAAAAATATTTTTTAACCACCCTATAAACTATATTTCCACTCCACCTTATAATTTAGCCACCCTGTATAAACAACTGCTTCTAAGATTTTTTCAATCCATTTCAACTATAATAACTCAAGAACATAATTCAAATATCCTAACTGCTTACATAACACCCTTTTTCTAAGATTTTTTTATTCAACCTGTAGGTATGACTATAATTACATACTTTTTTCGACCACATTGTATACGTTACTACTTATGGGCCAAACAATACAACATTCGGTTATCAAAACTTAATTCCAATATAGTCATTTTTCAACCACCTGGTATATGCAACTGTATATGGTCCACCCAAGATAGTTTTTTGAACCACCCGGTATAGCTAATTCCAATCCCCTTATTCCAACCACATTGTATATATGCAGTTGCTATATTATAAACCACTCCATGTTTCACCGGTCCTCCACCGGTTTATTTTTATAATAATTACAGACATATATATATACAGATATATACCCATATTTGAACTATATAAACGTATGAACTGAACCAAGAGTTTCGTAAGATACGCTTCAGATTTTTGACATCATGTTATCCATTAAGACAACAGTCAATGTATTGAACCTAATATATGTCGGTGACATCTACCGTCTATTGAGTAATTTAAGTATATGAAGGCATACATGCTATAACATATACCATACTCTTGACAGATTGTTCGAGTGTTTTTTATAAAAACACCTATCCACATATTTGAACTTATCATTCAACGTATTGCAGCCGTTTCGAACCACGTAAGATACGCTTCCTTTTTCTAAAGTGACATATTGGATTTATACACATAGTAAGACAACAGTCAGTGTATTGAACCTAATTGATAGACGGCTGTCATACGTTGAATGTATGTTCTAAATATGTGGATATTATCTGTATATATATTTACTTATGTGTTTTTATTAAAACACTCGAACAATTTCCAGAGTATGGTATATGTTATAGCGACCACAATTGGTATGTACTATTAAGTCAATACACTACTTACTGATGGTATAACATCCTAGTATTTCCTTTAGAACTTGCCATTCAATGACGAGAACTCCTGGTTCAACGGCTGTCATCATAGTTCTAAATATGTGGATATATATCTATATTGATATCCTTATGTGTTTTTATATAAAACACTCCATCTGTCAAGAGTATAGTATATGTTATATAGTCACTTTTTCAACCACCTGGTACTGTTGTCTTACTATGCATCCAAGTATTTCACTTTAGAACTCAAGGAAGCGTATACTCCTGGTCGAAACGGCTGTCACGTTGAATGATATAGTTCTAAATATGTGGATATATATCTATATAGATATTTACTTATGTGTTTTTATATAAAAACCGAACAATCTGTCAAGAGTATGGTATATGGTATAGCATATACTTAAATTTCAACAGACTGTAGATGTCACCGACATCTATTAAGTTCAATACACTATTCTTACTGATGTGTATAACATCCAAGTATTTCACTTTAGAACTTGCCATTAGCGTATCTGACGAGGACTCCTGGTCGAAACGGCTGTCATACGTTGAATGATATAGTTCTAAATATGTGGATATATATCTATATGATATTTACTTATGGTTTTTATATAAAACACTCGAACAAAAGAGTATGGTATTGTTATAGCAACGCCTTCATATACTTAAATTTAATGTGACATCTATTAAGTTCAATACACTACTCCGCTCCATGTTTCAAGGAAGCGTATCTGACGAGGACTCCTGGTTCGAAACGGCTGTATATATTATGTTCTAAATTTGGATATATCATGTGTTTTTATATAAAACACTCGAACAATCTGTCAAGAGTATGGTATTTTTAGCATACGCCTTCATATACTTAAATTACTCAACAGACTGTAGATGTCACCGACATCATCAATTACATTGACATATTCCGAATCTTGACTAAAAGCTAAGTCAATGCAAGTATCTATTATTTGGTGCGTGCGCTTGAACCAATAGAGTAATTGTGAGTTACCCAACATCGTAGAAGTTTTTCCGCTACGAGTATATCTAGTGATTCTGTCATTGTAGGGAGATAAAATATCTACCAGGTTGAGGAATATCAGTTCAGTAGTTCTTACGTGATGCCCGAACAAACAGACAACTACAATTTTATATATATAATATTATAAGATAGTAACGAACTTAATGTTCATCAAACGGTTGCATTTTTTGTAAATAACTAACTCCTAACATTCAATATTAGCATAACTGTTACATGAATTTAAACAAACGTCTTCAACTTTTGTTTTATTTTTAAGCTATCCTAATCTTAAACTTTCCAATCATACACAATCACATTCATGCAGCTGTCAATCGCTTCATAAATGCTATTTATTAAAACCTATGTTTACTTGTAGCAAAAAAGGATGTTTCTTATTCAGAAACAAATGATATCACGTCGTATTCATTTCTAAAGATAGTAATGTAACAATGCAACAGAAATTAAGCTCATATTGTTCGCAAATAAATGACTGACATCTATACTAACAAAGAAAAGATGTTTATAGTCCGGGCGAAGTAGCAAAATTTCATGTTAACGAGGACTGGTCTGTTTTTTGCAGAAATGGGTTCTAGAACATCTATGTGCGCAATATCAGAAAGTTATGAATTCTTTTTTGTGAACTAAGAAAAAATTAATAAACAGACTTAAACATAACGATGACGCTATAGGCGGTCAGAAAATTTCTTAATAGAAATTTTGTGCAATTTTGGAAAATCCTAAAATTTTCTAGAAGGATTGAAAATTTCTGAAAATTTTATTTTTAGTATCTAGGGATAATTCTCATTGCAATTTTATAATTCTGGAAAATAATTGACATATACAGTTCTCCATACTAACTAAAAATCAGTAGATTTGCATTTATCATTTGCTGTCAGCATGAAAGTGACAACTAGCTTGTATAAGGAGGGTCCTCCATGACCGCAGTTATGATTCCCTGACATTATTTCAGTTTCTTTTAAATAGAAAAAGTGCCCCTCCTATTTTGAAACGTCTTATACTACGAAAAGCAAAAAGTTAGAGGCTCTAACTTTTATTAAGGCTATTTAAATTCAGTTTAATAAGATCAATACTTGTTCTAAAATTAACTGAAAATTTTAACTTTATATGTGAATCAAGTCTCTGAAAAATTTAGCTACAGAATCAGACCCTTAGTTGGAAAACAAGTGTTATTTCTACAATGAACTATCGTACTGTGACTTTATACTAATCTTGTGACAGTTTTATAGCTCTTTCACTTTTGGTTTAGGCAATATAATTTCAATTGTACTTTTATAAATGTTTAGATTTATTTTTAATTCACCTAAACTTAAGAAACGTATTATTAAATACTTTAATTGTAGGAGAAAAATAGGCTATTTTTCTTAATATGAAGTAAAAATCACAGCTTTTAGATTAAATAATTTTATTTATTGTTTGTATTAGGTTCTTGAAGTTGAGAACACTTTTGTAATGAAAAGCAAAATGTTGCAGGACAACACCTAAAAAGTGCCTGGATTACTTTCAGTTATTTAAGAAATGTATCTTGATGTACTTAAAAATAAATATTATGTCGGACTTCCGGTTAAAATAACCACAAGTGTATACAGAATCGATTTTTCAGAAAAAATGTTTATACAAGCTCCAGAGGTTTTTAGTTAGTTAAATTGAGTTAATTTAGAATTTAGAAAAAGTCCTATCCATTTAAGCTTCCCTGTAGATGTATACCTATAATTGTTCAAAATTTCTAAACTTGCAGCTAGACAATATGAACAGTAGTTCGGGGCCATTCTGGTTGTTAGAGAAGAAATATTAAGTAATTTCTGTTTGTTTTCTTTTATGGTGATGACTATGGTGTCCATCATTATTTAATTAAATGAACTCAATGTTCAGTGCATCACCATCTTCGTCATCATTTTTAGTAGTAATTTCCACCAAGTTCTTAACAGTGATTAGAACAATGACTGATTCGAATTTAGGTGGTTCCAAGCCTAAATTTCTGTTAATTTGTTTGTGGACTCCCTGCTTTTCAAACTGCCTTTCAGTTTGCAATAATAGTTGCTGCAATTCAGAATTAGCAGCTTATTTAGTAGAATATAAAATTTGGGATTGAAACATTTTTAAGGTTCCGTATATACAATATACGGATACCCTTATAATATCACTCAGAATTTCTGCCTCTGTCACATCACAGCCATTTTCTCCTAAACCAATGGACGGAAGAGGTTGAAATTTGGTATCAATATATAGTTTGGTGACCCGATCTGGAGTACATATCGCAAAAGAAAAAAAAAAGATTTAAGGGGTTACTTTTGGGGGGAAACTAAAAAAATCGACCGTTCCCCCCCCCTGATCTCCGAAACTACTGAGCCAAAAATTTTGAAAAAAAAGGAAATATAGAACGTTGCCCGAACTTTACAGGAAAAATAAGGAGAAACCAAAAATATTAATTTTGGGGGGCAAATTATAGAATTAAATAAAAATTTAAAAAAACAAAATTTCAAACGCATCATGTAATATATCAAATGAAAGGTCTCATTCTGAGGAACACAAATATATTTTTTCATATTTAAAGAAAATATATTTAAAACGAAAATATACCAAAATTTACACATCCCGCCCCCCTTATCTCCGAAACTGTAAAACGTAAAGTTTTGAAAAAAATTAAAGGTATAGTTTCTGACCTGAAGTTTACTGGAAAAAAGGAGAAATCTCTTCTTTTAATTTTGGGGGGCAAATTACAAAATTAAATGGAAAAAATAAAATTAAAATGGTTTCTAACCATTCATGTTATATATCAAATGAACGGGCTCATTACGACAAAAACAAATATATTTTTTTCATATTTTTTAAATAAATTAATTAAAAGATATTAACAAAAATATAAAAAAATTACCAATTTCCCCCTCCTTATCCCCCGAAACCATAAGCTGATAAATTTTGAAAAAAATGGACGTATAGCCCTTCACCTGAATTTTACTGGAAAAATAAGGAGAAACCCCTAATATTCATTTTGGGGGGCAAATTATAGAATTAAATATAAAATAAAAAATTATAATTGTTTCTAACGGGTCATGTAATATATCAAATCACAGGGCTCATTATGGCGAATACAAATATATTTATTTTTTTTAAATGAATATTTTAAAATATATTAAAAAATATTTTAAAAACTACCCATTCCACTAGTTAATAACCCAAACTATAAGACCTAATTTTTTTGTTTATAGGAAAAATATGAAAAAAATCCCTAATTCCATTATTTGGCCCCCAAATAATAGAATTAAACGGAAAATAAATTATTACAAAAACCCCTATAGTAATTTTAGGGACAAATTATACAATTAAATGGAAAATAAAGAATCAATTTTCAAACACATCAAGTAATATATCAGATAAAAGGCTCATTATGTGAATTACAAATATATCATATTTTTATATCATTTGTTTAAAAGATATTAACAAAAATATTAAACATCGACTTAATTCCCACTTTTGAAACTACACTATTTATATTTTGAAAAATATATTTTATTTGTATTTTTTAATAATTTGAATAACAGATTTAATAATTTATAATTTAAAACTTGACCTATTTTACCCTTTATCTTCCAATCTACAGAGCTTTAAAACTCAAGCAGTAGATTATAAAAAACTTCTCTGAAAGTTTATTAGTAAAATAAAACTCTAATGTTAATTTTTGGGGGCAAATTAGAAAATTAAATACAGATGTATTCTGATAAAAATCAAGCGAATCCTGAAGCACATAAAATAAAAAGTCTATGTGTGGAAAATCAATGTGTACATTTTTTATAAATTTAAAACGCTTACTTTAAAAGATATAAGGGTAAATATAAGAAAATGCAGTCATTCCCTGCTTGTCTGAAATTGGAATATTAGAAGCTTGAAAGTGGTACGGAACCCTAAGTATGCGAGTCCAACTCGCACTTGACCAAATTATTTCTCCAACAAGCAAGCATCCTTTTTATTGTGTCTGAGTCATTAATAACTATATTTTGTTGATATTTTTATTTTTCCTTTTGTAAAAAAGCTAATTCAGTATCACCACATCTTTTAAAGTATAAAATGTGTGACTCTATTGTTTTCATGGGTGAATGTTTCTCGTCTTGTAAAATTTAAAATATATTAAAAAGTGAAAGAGATATTTAAAGGTCTTAGCCTAATGGTTATTTTTAAAATTAGAAAATTCTGTAAAACAGGCCAAAAAACTAAAATTTCACCTATACTATTGTACTTGATAAAGGGATTCTAACTTTATATGAACCAAAATGTAATGACACCCATTATTTCAGAATTGGCATTCTTTTCATTTTTTTTAATAGACTACCTAGTTTTGGTTAGTTATACTGACTAGGAGAATGATAAACTCCTGACAAAAAATTTTAATAAGTTCCCGTTTTTAAATTCCCATTTTCCGAGGAAATCTGAGAATTTATAAAAATCTAAAGATATGGTCTTGGTAAAATAATTTTCACTGCAGCCTGTAGTAAACTATTTATAGAGGAAAAAAAGAAAAAAAGCACATTTTTGAACTTTTCGTTGTTTATAAAAAAATTCCCACAAATTTTTGTCATTGCACAAATAAAGACATTTTATATACTTTCTAGATAATAGTTTCTCTGAAAAAAATAAACAGTTTAGTCTTCATGTTGCGATAATAACGCTTAAATTGAATACACCCGGAGTAATATGCGCTGATCCTTCTACAGATTTACACCTACTAAAGCAGTCGTTGAATCATTAATTGTTATTTTTATATCCTCCTATGACAATTAAGCAAATCGTTCTTAGTCACGCTATTACGTTAAACTTGCTTACATAGATTAATAACCGCGATAAAAATTTATTACAAATTAATGTAATTATTTACACATCAAAATCTCAATAGCGAAAGTTAGATTCAGGAATTGGTGATAATAAGGTACCGTTTGGGTTTTTATCAAATGATCACACCGTTACTTTTTCTCCAGTGAGAAAGTTGTCATCACAAGAAAATAGAATGAAGCTATTAGTAGCTATATTTCAATTATTACGTCAAGATTTTTTTAATATTAAAATTAAAAAAAATTAAAATTACAATTATTCTCTAGGTAGAAATAAAAATGTGCCATTGGAAAAAAGAACAAATATTTATAAAACTCGACCAATAATAAACAAAAAATTAATTCATAATAAAAACAGAATGCGAGAAATTATCGAACTCATAGAAAACCAAATTACGAGAGCTGCCTTTTATATTTCGGGATTTGACAACCCTAGTGTTGCAATCCGACAACTGACAGCTCTATCGTAAAGTTTGACATTTTTGAGGTTATACGTCAATCACTAATATAATATGATTAATTTCTGCAATGTTAATATATTTGACAAACATTTAAATTTGGAAATTATCTTCCCCAGTTTCTTTTAGAACAAAGTTGACCTGAAGATCCTATTTAAGGTGACTGTCTGAGTAAACTCCCAAATATTTTACAAATTTTGATGAGATTACTTCAATTGGATTTTTATCTATTGTTACTTTAATTATGTAGTAAGTTGGTAAGCATTTCTTATACGGAGAAAATGGTACTATAAATGATTTATCAGCATTCATTGTTAATTTTTTGTTACTGAACCATTCCAGATTACTTTTAGGTCTTTTTCTGCCTTCTCTTTAGTTTCAGTCCAGGTATATTATTACAGTATCATCAGCAAAACTCTGTATCTCTCCTTTCAATGGTAAATAGAATATATCATTTACAAATTGAATAAGGTAGGTCCGATTACTGTTCCTTGTGGCACCCCATATTCAATAGCTCTTTTATTACTTAGTATGTCGCAAATCTTAACCTGTTGGGGTCTATTGGACAAGTAGCTTTTTATTCCTCTAAACCCGATATTGTGAAGTATTTCTACTAAATGATCATGAGCCAGGGTATCAAAAGCTTTCACTAGATCTTCAAAGACAGCTAAGGTCGTTTTTTTGTGTCTATATTCTTATAAATGTTTGATGTAAGGTTTAATATTGCATCATTTGTTGAGACGTGTTGAGATGTTGAAGAGCACTGGAAACAAAACACACCCCTGTCTTGTTCCTCTTTCTATGTTTACAGGATTTGAGTAATCTTTTTCCACTGTTTAATTCTAATATTACTCTATAACAATTTGCATGTATGTAAAACCATGATTGTTATTATGAAAATGTTTATAGATTTGTTGTTCTTCTTGTACTGAGCTGCTTCTTTAATATCAGTCATTCATCTTTTTGGCTCTTTCTGTTTTTATAAAATTCTTCTTTTTACACAAAAAATCATATCCCACCTTTTCTATTGGTTGTGATGAATCTTATTGTTCTTCATTTCTGCCTTGTTTGCAAAGAATCCTTATTAATAAACCCCTTATATAACCAGACATTGATAATCTAAAAAACTAAACACTGTTACAAAACATATTTAACTTGTATATGAACATAAACAATAGCATCCAAGTAAGATTCATTATTTTTTTGCTTCAACTGAGCGCCTGCACCTTCTTTGTGATGCCATCCACAACCGTTACAAATTACTTCACAATTGATGTTACAGATATTATTCAACAAGCATATGTAACTGAAAGTGCCAATAAAATTAATTATTACATACCTTCCTCAATATTTCATTCGAGCGGTTTTAATTGGGATTGTCACCGCTGGATTTGGGCCGTAAAGAAATTATGTAGTTAGGTCAGTTGAGCGAGCTATAAATCAAGAATTAATAAATCGTGTGTAATAAATTCCTAAGAAAATTGAGGATATCTCAATTTATTTACAGTGAGATATCACCAAATTTCAACATATGCACCCTTTTTTGGAAGGAACATACGCTGCATCAACCTTTAGGAGGTTCGGTAATAATTCAAGTCACTGGAGAAAGTTCTGTGTAATATACGTAACATAAAAATGAAACTTTTCTGTCAATAACTTATAATAAATGATCATAGTTAAATTTAAGGTTTTTCATACTAGTGAATGAATATTAAAAGTATATAAATTGCGTGCAATCAATAATGATACCTAGATATCACCAAATTTCAACATATTAGAAAACATTTTCAAAGCCGCATTTTCTGAACTATAAAGATTATATATAATTGGAAAATGTACATACATGAAAAAAGAAATGTTGCGTCCTCCCACTTGTATCTTTTGTCATCGATTTTTAAACTTTGACGGTCTCATTAATCTTTTTGACTTTTCGTGATACGATGTTGGGAGTTATGTAGCTATCTATCGGTCGTATTTTACCGCTTTTGAATATTCTACTGGAGCGTTCATATTTTGTTTCTTTATTAATTACGAATGCCCTTTTTTGTTCAATCACGAAAGCAGTGCTCGTCGCCAATTTGTGTGTTTAGCATTGCATTCCAAATTTTAGTGTCAGGACATAAAGAAGTCCTGCAACTGCTGCTACCAAGGAGACTACTCTCAGAGGGCCAATAATCTCCTCCCCTCGGGGCTTCGACTTAAGCTTAATGATTTATTTGCTTAGAAGGTCTTTCGTTAATTATTTAATAGAACCAGCTCTATATTTTGTAAGTTGCCATACATTTTTTTTTGTATTCACACATCACCAAATACTAATCTTGTTATTAAAATTATCACAAATTTATCATTTCAACAAATCAATTTAAGCTCTCTAAGGGATTACACTATGCATTTACTAATTCAAAATAAAACAAAATTGTATTAGTTGCAATTGAAGAAACAATGGCAATGTCATTTCAAATGTAAAAATATTATCTTTTACTGGATAACATTCCCAATGTTCAATTTGTGCTGTACAGTTAATTCTAAATTCAATCTCAACTAACTTATTTTTTGACTGATGAAGAAATAAACAATTTTCGAAAGCTCTCAAAATATAGTTAAAAGAGTATACTTTTATATACTGGCTGCTTCCCTATAGCATTCTAGAATTTTGTACTTCTATGCAGCCGTTACTTCCTTTCTGGTTTTATATATATATATATATATATATATATATATATATATATAAATGATGGTTGACATATAGGGCGAAGTAGAATTATAGTTACAGAGGATCGTTGAAAGATTTTGGAAACAAAAGTATTTCTAGAATGGCCAAAAGCGGTGTGGATATGGAATTATCGTGATTAAAAAAATGTTAGAAAAAAATGTTTGAGTGGGTTTTTCGTAAGAAGTTCCATATATAGGGTGTTTGAAATATGGGGGAGTAGAATTGTAGTAACACCATATAAATAAAAAAATTAAGAAAAAAATTATAATGTTAGGGAGTAAATTAGTTTACATAGCAAATGTCCGATTATTTGGATATGTCTATGTTTATGATAAAACCTTGAATTTACGAGTGAAGCTCTGTCACCCAGGTACTAACTTTCTATAACTTGAGATTTGCTGTTTTATAGAAAATCAGAAAAAAAAGTAATTAAGGGACTACACTTCTATGAATTTCAATGAATCTACACTATTTTCTTTACAAAGGCTCAACTAATTTGAATATTTTAAATTGTATTCCAGCTTGGTTTCGTATAATTTTCTCTAACGTAGAAAATACCGTTTTTCTGAAAATCTTAAAAATGTGTGCGAGGAAACGGTAAACATCAATATAACTGACAAATTTCAAAGTTCAGAAAATTAAAGACAAATAATATATATTGAGTGTCCAATACACAGAAACATATACAGGGTGGTTGCAATATAGGTTAAATTAGAGTTAGACATATAGAAAGTGGTCCAAATAATAAAACAATTACAAAAGTTAAATAATATGTGGACAATATAGAAAAAAATACAAACTAGAGAAAAACGGAGAGATAAAAATAAGCTAAAATAATCAATAGAATTGTAGTTACTTCTTCTTCTTCTTCTCAAGGGTGCCTGTTGCACAGGCGAAGATGGTCTTGAGAACCTAGTGTGGTCCTTATTGCCCAGCTACAAATGTTTAATTATTGTAGATAATATGTACCTTAATTGATTATTGGAAAGTATATAGGCTATGCCGGTCCGAGGTCAAAATCGACCAAAAATACATGTAATTTCCCATACGAGATTCTAAGGTTAAATTTGCAGAAAATTTACCATGATGACCTTGAAATCACCAACGTGAGCGGGGTTTGAAACGGTGTAATTAGTCATTTTGGCTTAACGTGAGGGGGTAAACACCATATTTTGGGGGTGTGTTCACCATATTTAAAGCCTTTTTGGCGAGGGTGTCATTTGTTCCGCGAACAAGGTTGCCTTAAATATGGTGAACACACCCCTAAATATGGCGTTTACTCCCTCACGTTAAGCCAAAATGGCTCTAATTACACCGTTTCCCACCCTGCTCACGATGTCGATTGTCGCTGTGGTCGTGGTAAGTTTTCTGCAAATTGATCCTTAGAATCTCTTATGGAAAATTACATGTATTTTTGGTCAATTTTGGCCTAGAATCGGCATAGCCTATATACTTTGGACATATCCTTTTCGTCATAATTTTATATATGAAAATAACTTAATTATTGTCGGTATTCTTCATTAAACTATAAACATCTAAATATTATGGCTGCTACATGAGGCCTAACCTAAATCACGGATCATTAACACTAAACTTAACTTCACAAACATCGATCACTTCTGGAGAGTCTTTCACTACATAGAGCGTCTATTAATGGAATAGAGAAGAAAGGTATCAATAGGGATTCTAAATTTTTGGAATATACATATCATCACAATCCACACCTGAAATTAAAGTTTTCCTGCACAATAACTTTTCCAAATAAAACATAATTCTACTTTTCCGTAAATTTAGACTTAACTTGATGAATTTTGTAAATTAAACTGAATTTTCTAAACAAGTACTGTACAAGTGTGTGGCAGCCTAGCCATCATGACCGGAAGTCCGAATTGTACTTTAAATCAGATAAAAAAAAGAAAACATGTCAGAAAATAATACCTGATTGCACACGGTTTCTTAACGGTTTTTATTTTAAGGCAGTTGAAATCGGTATTTTTTTAAATATAAAGAGAATTATTCGGTTCTGACATTTTGTGTGGTTGCACTTCGATAACTGCTGTTTCAGATATCATTGATGATCGTTGGGTATATCATTCCGATCGTGGACTTTAATACAGCAAACTTATTAATTTTTTTTTCAGGTTTTTGGAACATATTTTGTTACCGTTTTTGAAAACGCATCCACTAAAGCTTTGAAACTTCAGGTAAGTAATTATTTTCAACTGACCTAATGTTTTTTGCTAAGATTAAAATTGAGCGAAATAAAGGCTGAACCATACTGCTATTTCCTTTAACTTCCATCGTCTTGAAATAATTGATCACACAACTTAACCGGCCATGCCTTGCTGTTCATGCTCATTGCGTCGCCTAATCCCTTGTCTCCTCCAGTCAGTGACGCCATACCTGGCAATTGGTTGTTGGTGATGCATAGCGGCAGTGGCTCAAAGAAGAGTTCTCCAAATGTTTTTAATTTAAACACTGGACTCACTAATTATATTCTCATACAAGATTTTATAAGCCGTCCCTATGAATTTTCGTTTATACCTTGTGAATTACCCTTGTCTGTTCCCAGTTGATGTTACGTTGTTCGGTCCATGCGTGATTAGCTAATGCAGACTTTGTTAACTCCTTTCTTGAGTACTCTGTATATACAGCTTTTTCGTACTGCAGTAGTATTCGACTTTATTTTTGTGATCATGCTCTTCAATGTGTTGTTGCTATCCTGATTTTTCACATCATTCACCTGATAACGATAGCAGATCCAAAGCTATTGAAAAGTTGTGAGATCAACCACTTAAGACGATGGAAGTCTAAGGAAACTTCGAGCAGCGAGTTACATTGTGTACCAGCTTCGGACATACTGCCATTATTTAGAGACTATTACATATTAAATGAAATAACTCTATACCAAAATTTCCAAATTTGAAAGAGCAACTTTCATGCACTAAAATTCACACCAGGTTATTTATCAACCTATACTAGGGATATTTCGTTCATGTAGTACTTTTTTCATAAGACAAAAATCTGTATGTAATAGTTCTTTTGTCCAGTTTCATACCTAATTAGTTTTGTATTTTTAGAATTCATATTCATTTAGTTATACCATCAACTACGGTGATTTAGTTAGTCAGCACACTGAAGAAAAAAAATACGGCAAAGTCTACGGCTCCTATAGTTTCCTGCAGCCTGATGGGTTAACAAGATTCGTCCAGTACCAAATACTAGGAGATACAGGTTTCCAGGCTGTAGTTCAATATAGTAAACCAGCAAGTAAGTGATCTGATCCCATGAACACATAAACATAAAATTGACTACATCAGTATATCCATTATGTCATTTAGGTTTTGAAGCTTCCTACCTCACAAAATAACTTAAATTAACTTTTTGAAATAAAGAATAGCATTTATACAAAAAATCTATTTGTTGTAAGCTTAACCCCAAGAGGCCCCGTGAGATAATAGAGCGGTTTTCATATATTACCTTTTAAAAGGAATCTGCACTTCAATCAATGAAAACACAGTAATATTGGTTTTGCTTTATAAAATTATGAAGGAATCATAATACTATTAATGGAAAAGCTGTGAAAACATGAAAAACCTTCAAAATGAGCCCTTATAAGTCTTGATCAGGGATTGTTTGCTCAGAAATGACAGAAAAATCGATAAAAGTTACTTTTTTAAACAAATTTATAACTTATACTGTAGTAAAAACTGCAAAGTTAATGTGACGCATAGTGATAGACTACAATGAAAAAAACAAATTAATTAATCTCGGACTGCGCACGTCTGATCGTGATTATATACAGAGTATTCAATCTTTGAATATCTGGGTTATTTTCAAAACTATTGCAATAAATTTTTGTTTAAGGTATACAAATATTTAGGTGTTGTCTCATTTGAAAGCACTTTTTACGCACGTCGTAATAAAAATTTTTATTGCAATTTCTGTCGTTATTATCAATCAAAAGCAAATGTTCAAAGTGTTCTTTAATACAAGTACAACCTGACTGAAAGCCGTCTCTGACGACACTCCGCTATAATTCGTGGACGTACACTTTCAGGCTGAGTCATAAAAACTTTGAGCCACCTAGGACCTCTTCTTCTGGTGCGGCGTAGTGAGGAGGAGAATATCTGTTCATGTAGTAGGATCATTTCTAATTTCTCTATTTTCAAAACTCACCATTTAAATTACCAGGAATTGCAATTTAAGAAAAAACAGGTCGAAATAAATGAGGATCGCTACAAAATCTTTTTGTTTCATGAAGTGAAATAGTGAGAAAAGATTGGAAATTTCGATTTTGAGCAAAACTCTTGCCTTCAATCCCAATCATCCTCTTTCAATTCAAGTACAATGTACGGATTGAATTTGTACTTATGCAAAATTCTAAAAAGGTTAATTTGGTAATTTGAGATTTGAGATAGCCCAATGGAAAATATTCCAATGGGACCTCTTTTTTATTCATTACTGTACGTATTTATGACGAACATTCGAACCCTTGCAGCAGATCGAGCACTTACCAGCTTTATGCAATGTGTATACCATAATTATCTTTTAAATTTTCAACAAATCAGTAAAGGACTATACCGTCGTATCAGAACAGATACTTGCTGTAAATTCAGCAAAAAATTTTATTGTTTACATTTAATTTCTGTACATGTAAGTATATAAAAAAATGGATCCGGTTTTCACAGGTCGTTACAATCAATGCCTCAAAAGCAAATGACAACACCTATCTCAAATTCATTGAATTGGCCTGTGTTGCGAAAGCGCTTTCACCTCAAAAAAATTGTTCAAAACAAAAACATATTGCAGTAGTTTTGAAAATAACCAAGTACAACATCTTGACCCTGCCAAACTTTTAAAAGTTCATATAATACACTTCAATTTGTATATTGTGAATTTTTGTTTATATGCTATAATATGGTTAGAAATGTTTATGAGTATTGAATTTTATGTGATAGTCAAAGGTATACAAAAACAAATTTTGCCAACGTAAAACACTTGACCACTTCAATAATCCATTACTTCTACGACTTTGCTGTATAAAATATTATACGACTAAATAATGTAAGATAGCGCCTATGAACCATTACTGAAGTGATGGCATCAGCGGTTTGCTGGTAAATTTCATGTCCTAAAACTTCAATTTTACTTTATTGACTAATTATCTAAGTGTGTAAGGAAGTCATAACTTAATGTTTTAAAAGAATTTCCATAACATGATCTCTTTGACAAATATACTTTTCTCTTTTTTGACATATGTCATCCTAAGCGTAAAAATTTGCTTGATAAATTTCGAATTTTTTCGAAAAAAAATTGTACAATCTATGACTTTTGTCTTCTAAATGTTATTTGTGGCATGTTCTTGGTTATATTTAACTTTTCTTCGGAATAACACCCCAATTGAATTAAAACAGCTCCATATTGAAAGAAAATACCAAAGTTTCAAAGT
The DNA here is from genome assembly GCA_034190945.1 of Octodonta nipae. Taxonomy (NCBI): domain Eukaryota; kingdom Metazoa; phylum Arthropoda; class Insecta; order Coleoptera; family Chrysomelidae; genus Octodonta; species Octodonta nipae. The sequence continues at coordinate 12,874,066 of CM067223.1, forward strand.
CGATTCTGACTTCGTTGTCAATGGCTTCAAATTATGTAATGAAAATGTAAATTGCAAATTGAAAGTTTGATTTATGACATTTAAGTTGAGATAAGATTTTTGTTCTTTTTAAATATACAGGTAGCACAAAAGATTCTAAAGATCATGTATTAAGTTAAACAGCTTTCAAGTTGGAAGAATTTGAAAGCGTTGTCTTTAGAATTTATAAGTGGCGTTCCTAGGTACAACTTTGTTATAAGATAGCGCATTCACCAAAAATGCGATCAAAGAATACTGCTGTTTCAGTGATCCCATTAATCTCATAAGGGAAAACCTAGGAAAAACCTTTTGAACCATCCTGATACTGGGTTGTTCAAAAGGAGATAACCATTAATAATTCCTTCCTTAATTGTCGGTAACCAGATACGATTGAATTATACAGAAGTAGACGCGATAAAATAGTCTTCATTTAAAAGAATTAAGGCAGACTCTTTAATTTTCCTTTTGTTTTATGTTGTTCTTTGTGAAGTATAGTTAAATTGTCAAATTGTATTTTATGCCCTAGGTCCCATGCATGTTCACAAATTTTCGATTTTTCAAATTGTCATTTCTTCATGTATTTCTTGTGTTCACTTATTCGTATGTTAAATGGTCTCGATGTTTCTCCAATATAAAATTTATTGCATTCGCATGAAATCCTGTATATGCAGTTCTTTGTATATATATATATGAAAGATTTTGAAACGTTTGGTATTTTCTTTCAATATACAGCTTTTTATTTCGATTGTAGTGTTATTTCCCAAGAAAGCATAAAAATAATCAATAATATGCCACAAATAACATTTAGAAGACTATCTTCATTGATTTATTGATTTTTGTGTATTTTCTCTACTACTGTTGTCCAATGGCGGTGATAATTCTCCCCCATCAGTTACTGTTTAGTTTTGTACATATCTTGTTAAATTCAGGATTTTCTTATGTTATTAAAGATTTTTTTCTTATCTATATTTCTAAAATTTCGAGTTTTTTGTGCCTTTCCAGTTAACTTCAATCAATTCTTACTGCTCCAGTAAATGTAAGATCTGTCTTTACATTTTTTCCTTCTGTTCTGTTCATAATCATTTTCTGTAACATAAATTTCTACCCGTAACCCAGACCATCCTATATATAAATAAGATTTTGCTCTGCTTAATCTTTCAGTTCCGCCTCTTATAACAGGTTGGAAATAATCATTGCAATTTTTACTTTGTTAACCGCATGTCTAACAACTTCCTTCAAACTGCAGCCTACTACTTCCACAAATTACACAACCAATAATGTTTTTTTTTTATGTTCAACACTTCTTTTTCCTTTCATTTTACTTTTCATAATAAGCCTCAGTAATTCATATTTTTCACCTCCGATCCCATAGTAGAGATATTCAAACTTTCTTCCTTTTATATTTTCTTTTTCTTCGCAATCTTTTTCTATTTTCTAAAGTATCTATCAGTTACTCTGTGAGTCCTATGATATTTTTCCACATTCTTCTGTCTTTTATTCGTATGTTTAATGGTCTCTACCATAAAATACAATTTGACAATTCAACTATATTTCACAAAGAACAACATAACACAAAACGAAAAATAAAAGAGTCTGCCTTAATTCTTTTGAATGAAGACGACTGTATCGCTTTTACTTCTGTAGAATTCAATCGTATCTGGTTACCGACAATTAAGGAAGAAATTATCAATGGTCATTTTCTTTTGAACAACTCAATATCGGGATAGTTCATAAGGTTTATCCTAGGTTTTCCCTTATGACGTTAATAGGATCACTGAAACAGCAGAATTCTTTGATCGCATTTTTTCGAATGCGCTATTCTTATAAGTAAGTCATACCCCTAGGAACGCAACTTATTAATTCTAAAGACAACTCTTTCAACTTGAAAGCTGTTTAACTTAATACATGATCTTTATTTATTTATTTAATTTTTTGTGCTACCTGTATATTTGAAAACAACAAAAATCTTATGTCAACGTAATTATTAATTAATCAAACTTTCAATTTGCTATTTACATTTTCATTGCATATTTTAAAGCCATTGACAACGAAGTTAGAATCGACTTTGGAACGTTTGGTATTTTCTTTCAATACACAGCTTTTTTAATTCATGTGTGGTGTTATTCCTAAGAAAACTTAAATATAATCTATGAAGTTGGACACAACTTTATCACAGCATTGTGTACTCCAGCTCCCTCATTACTTATTTAGTGAATTAACCTAAAATTTAATAAACTCTTCTTGAAATTTTGCAATTTGATAGTGCGAAACTTGGACACACGATTTACTTGACACAAAAAAACATTAACCTATACCGAATGATGAAACCGTTGTCCCTATTACGTCGAATGTTTTGACAAATTTATGTAGATCATTTACCTCATCAATATATATCGCTATTTGGCTTAAGACCTTTAATGGATCGCGTTCGTTCGGATGACCTTCTAAACACAAAAAAAACATGCTCCAATAACCAGTATATCACTTATTTGTTACCTTTTTTATTTTGCTCTTTTGGCTTCCCCGAATTCCGGCATTTAAAGCTTTTAATCTGGTAGTTAGTTCGGAACATGTTTTTTCGAAAGGTCACTTGTTGGTGTCGTAAAAATGGATTGCAGCGCTTTTAACGGTTCTCATGGTTGTCCACAACAAGACACGAACTTATGTTGGGTTGTGCCGGATAAACACAATACTTTTGAAAGAATATTTTTTCAAATATTGTTTACATATTTGTATAGCAGTGTAAAAAGTAATTACAGAAATGGGAGCAAGCAGGTGGTGTTTGTAACAATAATAAACAACTAAAGTGTTTTGTTTTCAATGTTTTTATTACTCAATGACATGATGAAAATAACCTCAACGAACAATCATGCTAAAAAAAACCTGAATAAATTTGAAAGGTCCCGGTACACTAATATTATGAAAGCAGATTTTATGAATAAATAAAACATTTAAAAATATATATAACCGACTTCCACCTATAACTAAAAAGCTAAAAATAATTATAACAAAATACAACTCAAACAAATAAATAACACATTCAATGTTGTTAGGTACCTACCCAGGAAGTAAAAAATGTAAACATTAAAAGGTGCTCATTCTGTACAAATTTATTACCTACCAATCTAGTATATTTTGAAGTCGGTGCCAAGCACTTTGCGTACTTTTCTACTACTTCATCAAACTTGATTGTTGCTTGGCACCGACTTCAAAAATAAACTATATATATATATATATATATATATATATATATATATATATATATACAGAATGAGCACCTTTCAATGTTTACATTTTTTACTTCCTGGGTAGGTACCTGACAACATTGAATGTGTTATTGATGTGCTAGAGTTGTATTTTGTTATAATTATTTTTAGTTTTTTAGTTAAAGGTGGAAGTCGGTTATATTTTTCTTAAAAATCTTTATTTTCAACTTTTTAGTTTTTTTGAACTCAGGTAGTTTTGATTCTTGATTTTTTATGTTGTATGTATAACCTTAGTAGACAGAACCAGGTAACATCGAAAGCCTGAACATTACACAATGATACATTTTCATTAAATTGACAGGTAAATGTTTACGAACAAAATGTACTAGTACACGTTGACTTACTAAGCCCAAAATATATTTATGCCTTATGGACCACGCCATGGAACTTTTTTCAACTTTTTTTGACAACTCTGTATAACTATAGATATATCCACTCCGTCCTATGTACCAACCATCATGTACATAGGACTGGCCAAGGACAAGCATAAATTTGTTAGCTGCCTTCTGTAAACTATAGGACGGAGCCAAATCCGTCCTATATTTCAACCATAGTATATTACACCTTGTGGGCTACCCCATAAATTATTTCTTTTTTAACATTTTATATTATCGCCCTGTGTAACACTAATTCCTCTCCACACTTTATGCGACTTCTTATGGGCTATAAAGGATATAGTTTTTTAATCACACTGTATAAATATAATTCAACTCCAGAATATATTTCAACCAGCCTGTATATGATTTGCTTATGTCCACATCATATAACAGTTTTTTAATCACCCTATATAATTTAATTTCACATTTTTTCTAACATTTTTATACCACCAAATGTCCAACCATCCTGTATATACGGCTGCCTATCTACTATTCACTATCACTCTACTCCGTACTATATTTCAATCATCATATAAATGCAACTTCTTCTATCACTTTACTTTGTGATTTTGTTTGCTATAACTAAACACCCTGTGTATAAACGCACCAAATAGCAGTTTAAAGTTTGACATGTGTTGTCACTGAAATTTTTTTGGCCGGGAAAATGTGACAACCAAAAGCACCGTCTTCCCAATATGGAAAAATTTGCATTTAAATAGGTATTTGCCTGGTATACAAAGGAAAGGAGCTTCGCACTCATTGATTTAAAGAGCCGAAAATACTATGCTTTACTACCTATATGCTTGAGATGTAAATTCAAAATTTTCAAATTCGCAATTAAAACTTCCAGTGCCTGAAATTACCGCACTATTACGTTGGAATTAAAATATTTATGAAAGAATTTTTGATAAGAATTTTGGAATTTTCGGCGATTTTCTGCAAAACTGCAAGTTGCACGTCGCAGAGAAGTAAATGAGATCACCTAGGGATCTTCCTTAATAGATTAAACATTAAAAAACTATACACATCCATAAGGATTTATCGAAAAATGGACTAAAATATTAGGGATATTGGTCGATTTCCATGCACGCATGTGTTCATTCACAAATTTCATCACTGCAATAGAATTCTTTTCCAAAATTTGAAGTTTCACCAATCCGGATATATATTCTATTAATTAAGACCATACTCATTCAGAACGGTTCACGACAGGAGAAGAAATCAGGTAACATACATACAAAAAAAAAATTAAAAATATGAGACGAATTGATAACCTCCTCCTTTTTGGAAGTCGGTTAAAAATATCATTTGAAATAAAATGAGTGGAATTACTGACTAAATTATATTCTGGGTTGTAAATCATTTTTGCTAAATATATCTACATATATACGTTGACCCTTAGTGCGAAATTTTTTTGATTCCTAAACCTTAAATATCTTATTTTTCACCAAAACCTAAAACCTGAAGAGAAAGTTTATTAAAAGAAACTACATTCTCCTATTATGCGCTAAATCCAATTTTCTTGTCTGTCTTTTTTTGTTTTAATTATAATTTAGAAACTATGTACAACCTCTCTACCACATTTAACAACTCATTCTGAAAAGTATTTTAAGACTAGATAACATATTAAGTTATAGTTGTTTTCTGAATGATATGTATGGCATATGTTTTCAATGTTTAAGCACTTTCTGGAAAATTTCACCACAATTCACGAAATTTCTATATATTTCCAAAGGTTTCGAAGTCTAGGTCAGACTCCGTTATCAATGGCAAAGAAAATATGAAAAAACGCCCAATTCAATGTAAATGTAAAATTAAAATGTTTGACAATATCAATTATTTGGCTTATGACTTAACTAAGAGAATTTAATTTTATAATACACATATATAGACGTTTACGGCTGGTGTCAAAGTATTGACTGTGGTTTTCCTTCTTCTTTTGCCGTTTTTTTATCTATAGGAATTTCTTCCAAACTTTTCAATTGCTCCTACAACAGCCATCTTCAGCGGCGCGGGAGTAGGTGAAGCTCCTATGAAAATGGACTGTCGGGGTGGTGCGGAACTAGTATATAGTCCTGTCTTTCGGTCCATGGCGTGTCTTGATTGCCCAATGGCAAACAAGGGGGTGGAGCTTCATACTCTTCGGTGGCTTTGGTTTCTTCTTTTCTAATATAATTGTTGTGGTTATACCCCAGCACATAAATAGCGTATCATATAAGCTGCTAGCATCTGCTGTATTTTTAATTTATAGCCAATAAATGTTCGCTGTGATTAGAAATCTGTCGTAATTTGAAGGACAACACTGCTTTTCCTGGCAGCCATTATGACAACTGACAGCTAATTTATGTTCACTACGCTTTGTTATTTCACATTGAACATACTTACACCGGAACACCGCTTGCAAATTGTGCAAATATATCACAAGCCTTTATTTTTGGATTTTATATAAACTCAAAATGTATGAGTGGGTCTTTCTAACGTAACGTTTGTAGACTTTATCCAAAAACAATAAAAGTAAAGTTTTAAGTAAATTTAGAAAGGGTAATAGAGAAATTACAGTCAGCAAAGTTTAATGTCGCTGAAACCGAAAGTCACAAAATCTATATTACTGTGTCATATTAAGCAGTTACATTAAATAAATTAAAAAATAATACACAAGCATAATTCGTACAACAAGTATTCAATTTGTCTGTTTGCCAAGTTGAAGTGAAATCCAAATAATCTGAAATGACTTCGTTCTGTCAGTGTGAAATATAGTCTTCACTTACTTCAATTTATTAATTAATTATTTTAATATTTATTCCTAATGTTTCAGATAAATTAACTGGACATCTAAAATACCCACAAGATTTCAATAAACCTGTGAGGCTGGTTGAACCTGTTGCAGTGATTACGGAAGAATTCTTTAGGCCGAACTGAGTTAAGCAATATCTACTGATATATATTAAAAATGACTAATAAAAATGAATACACAGACTGGACTTTATGTAATCTATTTATGTAGCAATAAACCAGGATAATAAAATAATACTAAATAATTGTGGCGTTTTAATTTATATGCTATTTTAATTTCTGTTCTAATCTTTACTTCCAAGTTCATGTTAAAGTTATCAATTGTTGGCATTTGTCTTTAAGGATTGGCACTACCGAAACAAAAAAGCGGCATTGCACTGGAGGCACCATCTATGCCTCAGTCATTCAGTAATATATGACAAATTCTTCTCCTCTAGGGTGCTACTGAATTCGCTTCAATAATTTGTTCAGAATTAGGTATTAAAGATAAAGAAAATAAAAATTTGTTTTTACAGATTCAAATAAAGCAATAATTAATAAACTTATTAATACTACTTCCTATAGGGTTACATATAAGAAACTGACAGCTAAGTTCATCATTTCAAATGTCTTCTCTGAAACATATAATTTTAAGACAAAAGTAAAGAACTAAATGTCTTCCTAAAGATCAATATCAAGGTTTTGAGGTGTGAAATACTTTTCAGATGATTGATAGCTAACCTTTGCATACATATTATGAGAAATCAAAGATTGTATCCTAATGAAGTTAATACCGATGGAATTTAAGGTGAGATATAAATAAAATTAACGGTTATCGAATGCAGTTTACAATATATTTGCAAAATAGCGAATGCAATTGAGTTGATATATGCAAATAACATCGTTTTATCGTAATTTATAATGACTTATTAATTGTGGCATCTACTTTGACATTATTACTGTTCTGGAGTACAATGAAAACATTTCTTGACTTAAATCACTAGTTGCTTCACTCGGTTGTACCGGATAATTAATTGTTATTCCCAAATTATATTAATTATCATTTAAATGTGTACCTGACCTCTCTGTGCCTCCAAGAAGAACAAGTTCGAAGTCGGTTTCTGTAACATTTATTTATTTTCAGAGCTAAAATGACATAAATATCCTTACTCCTACCCTCTAATTCTCTTTTAATTCCCTACCTTCTTTTTCCTATTTGATATAATACTAATTCCCTAAGATATTCATTACCTAATATATCATATATCCTATTCCCTAATTTCTTATCCTATTCCCAGTCTTCTCCTCTTTCTTCTCCTCACCACTGTTTCGTCCTCTTGTAGTAGCACTTGCCGTGGTCTTTTCATCCTGGTTGGTTGCCTCTCTCATCAGTGGGTTATTATGCTGTCCATCCTGGCTATGGTTTTCTTCGCTGTCTTCGTTATTTCTCCCTTGTTTGTAGTCATCTCTAGGTCTCTTCTTAGTTGGTTGTTCCTCAAGTACCATGAGGCGTCCGTCATCGTCTTTAGTGCGTTGTTCTGTACTGCCTCTAATTTCTTGATGTGCGTTGCTGCAGCTTCTCCCCAGATGCTGGCTCCATATGTGATGATTGGCTTCACAGATGCTTCGTTGATGTCTCTCTTCGTCTTCAGTTGTAGTATGCTTCTTCTTCCTATCATCGGGTTGAGTTGGCTGATCCTTGAATTCGAAGTCAGTAGGAACCACGCAGAACTTTAAGGCAACACACTATCCAATGGCTGGTACAGAATGGTTCTTTTGAAATGTAGCAGAGATGTGCATAATGTTTTCATATAAACTCGCGCGAATTAACTGATGACATGCTATACTTCGGCAACTACAGCATTACTAGTCTTAGGTTGAACAACTATCTTTTTCTTCGGCTAGCGCCTATTTACGAATTTATCAAGAGATATTCCGATCAACATTGAAGGGTGTGAGTTGTTGTGATTAAGGAGCACGATGATAAATATTCTACCGACTTATAGTTGTGAAATCATAATTTCGAATGTGTACATGGAACGTTAAGAGAATGTAGCAACCTAGCAAAGACGGGAAAACTCAGCAGGCCCGGACACCGGACACATTGAGAGCTCTTTCTTGATTCGGTGGGTGGAGGTGCAGGCCATTCTTAAATGATGGAGCGATCTGGTTAATCCCGATAACAATCGAGATTCTAGCCTGCTTGCTCGTCGTATTTCGACAACCCAAAGGACCCCACTAGTTCATTTCAGCCATTGCCATGAGCGGTTTTTACTGTCGGCGTACACACAATTCTTCTTAGAGGAACAGACGGCTTCTAGCTTCGCGAGATTGAGCAATGACAGGTCTGCCCTTAGATATTCTGGGCCGCACGTGCGTTGCCCTGAAACGGAACAAAGTGTCCTCGCTTGCAGAGAGTTATCCTCTGAACGTCCCTGCTCCTTGTACCTCCTTTTGATTGAATGATTTATTGAGGTCTTCGGACTAGTACTCGAAGGCGTTGCGGGGTTGCCGGTGTTTCCGAAAAAAATGACAACTTGATCATTTAGAGGAAGAACAAATCGCAATAAAGAACTGCTTAATATCCACATATTACAAAAGTCATAATAAATGTGGCAATACAATAAAGCCAATGCTTGTTCGATTAAGTTGTGAGGTTTTAAATATCAACAATGTTAACATAATTCTATGCCCCATTAGTGAATAAAATAATATTACAGCGAAGTACAAATTTCTATGAAGTAGCGAATAAAAATGAGTAAAATAAAAAACGACCAAATCATATTAGCGTACGTCAATATTAAAATAGGAAAAGGAAAATGTGATATGGGTTTTTTTTTTGGACTCGGGACAATAGAGGGGACAGACCATAAGAATTTTGAAAAAAAAGTGTTATTTCTTGTTAGTAGTTTCAAAGAACAATTCTATAAATTGCAATGACTTTATTGGATGAAATTGACATTTAAAAAATGATTAAAGTTTATATACGTAACAAGCTAGAAGCTGTGCCATTAGGCGTAGCTTCTAGCTTGTTCTAAGGGTTTGAAAATAAAGTCGTGAAAATAATCACTAATAATTTAATAACATAAACAATAAAATATATAAAGGATGCAATTAAATTTTATTTGCCAAAAAGAAAAAAGTTTATTAACAAAAACAAATAATTCAATTATTTGTGAATTTTCTCATTTAAGGAATACAACACCAAAATTTTTCTGTACATAACTTGATGTCCCACAACTTTAAAAACTTGAATAAGTGGCGTTTGGGAGAACTCTTATACTTTCCAACACTGCTCTCTCAATAATGAAGAACTCGCGATGGTAAATTGTGAATGAAAAATTTCCGAATCCGCAGGATCTGTTTTACAATTTACTACTCGTATAAACATTTTGATAAATTTTTAGACATATTTGGTCTAAACACAAACATTGCATATAGAAGCAAACACGATTTCATAGATATAAGGCAAAAAAATGTTTTTTTATGTTTAACCTTAAAAACAAAAACAAATCTATAAAAAATGTTGGAATTTGTGTCAACTAGTAATAGTTTTGGTGTTAGTGACGTTATAATATTAATTTTGTCATGTATTTTGGTAAATGATTTGGGCTCCTATTATGTTCTATATAGAAATCTACAAAGAAATCAATACTAACAAAATTGAAATAGGTTTTCTTCTATTTTAGAGGATTATCTCAATTCAGTATTCCCGGCACATCCACCATATTATGCAAGAATATTTTCAAACTATCCGTTTTGTTATATCCGCTAAAACGTCTTGAATGGTGTTCAGTATTTCTCAATACTTTCCAATACTGTTACTCTCAATGAAATTATTATACTTTGAGGTTTGACCATGAAGAAATGTAATCTGCAATTTATCGTAGAAGGTTAGGTACCGATCTAATCACGCGAAATATCTTCACATCTTGCTTGTTACTTTAGACGCTCTTTAAATCAACTATACCTTCGAAAATGGTTGTTACGTAATGCCCTTTCTTCGAAGGTTAGGCATAGATGTGGAAGTTCTTTAGTAAGTGAAGTCAACCGTGATTTAGATAAAATCTAGTCGTGTTTATTTGAGAGCATTTAAACCTGACTGCTAGATGGTATTAAAATCTCTTTAATTTTCATTCACGCCTTACAAAATATTTGACGGTAACAAGAAGAAATTTTAAAAATACCTGCTGCTGAGACATCCTCAGCTACAGATTTATTCTTTTTGAGAACAGAACTTACATGGTATCAGTTTCTTCATATTTTGTGAATAGTATCAAAGTTGTTTTTACTATTTTAGTTGTGACAATGCTTTTATTTTTAACCGACTTCCAATCGTCGGTAACTTTTTTTATGTATGACCAGCGATTATTTAAAATCGGCTTGGGCAAATTTGATGATTTAAACTGCATTATATCAAGGCACATTACAGAAAAGTACCATATAATTGTCTATAACCTGAGATTTACGGTTTTCCAGAAAATCAGAAAAAAAAAGTAAATGAGGGAATAAATTTCAGTGAATTTCAATGAATCTTCACTGTTTTCTCTAAAACGGCTAAAGCAATTTGAATATTATAAATTGTATTCTACAAAGATATGTTACATCTTGATTCCGTATATTTTTCTATAGCGTAAAAGATTCCGTTTCTCTGAATATCGGAAAAATGTGTACAAAAAAGTGTAAATGTCAATGAAAATGTGAAATTTTCATCGTAAATATCTAGTTGAAATGTCAAGATATGCCATGAAAGTATATCGTACAGAGTATTTGTAATGGTTTTCATTTTAATTCATTTGTAGTGTTTATTTTAGAGACGAAATTAAGTTACGGGGCTTAAACCAGAAAATATTCCATTAACTTATCGAATCGAAAGTTTGTTGTGCCGACGAACTCTCATATATGGTATACGGTTGTAGGTTGCATGTGATATTATGTGGAACGTAAGCAGTTGTATACATAGGATGGTTGAAATATAACGTGGAATTGGAATTTTTATATAGGGTGGTTCAAATAATATTGTATTGCGTGGGACATTAGTATTTGCATTTGGAAGGTAGTTTAAATAAGAGTGGAGCAAAAACTATAGTTATACAGAGTGAATATTTGCGTTATAGGACGGAGTATAATTACAGTCATACAGAAGGCTTCAAAAAATGTTAGAAGCAGTTGAATATACAGGTGGAGTAGAATTACAGTTACACAGGACGGTTAATAAAAGTTATATAGTGAGGAACATAAGTAGTTGCTTATACAAGGTGTTTGAAGTAAGGGTGGAGTTTAATTATTCTTATTCAGGTTTTATCAAAAATGTATTACATAACCATAAGCAGTTAGGATAGTTGAATAGCTATAAGAGACGAGGTTATAAGTCCATAGCATAAAGACTTATAGATATACGTTTAAAGTCAAAACATTGTAGTAGCAGAAATTGTTATTCGCTAGTTGGAATTTGCATATACCTACAGTAGTCGATAGTTTGAGTAAATTGTTGAGTACTAAATTATAGTCAGTAAATTATTGTCAAAACGTCGCAAAGTTGGGTTACATATGATATTCAACTCAAGAGATCTGTATAATTTTTTTGTTAAATTATTGTCATTATTACTGTTATATTAGACAAGTAAATATGTAAACTTACCGAATTTATTATAATGATAGAACTGAGTTGACGGCAGCAAATGTTCAAAAGCTATAGACTAGAATATCAGATTTTGTCAGCATATAAGATCATCAATAATATATATATTGATATCATCAATAGCCCTTATATTTGATATATAATATAGTATGAGAAATGCAGCTCAAAATCATGTCGATGGTATTTGATAAAGGATTAATGTTATTAACTAATAGAATATGTACTAGCAGAAACCTTTCCCTGTGCATGCAATTATCTGCTTTTTTATGTCACATTCGGTAATACTGTCGCAACTGAGACTTTATTATGAATGTTTGACAAGAATCTCGTCGTACTCTGGTCTAGTTGGGTAACTGCCATATCTATTCATCATATTTCGAGTTTAAATAATCTCTATTTTAAGGATGTATAAGCTGTTTTTTTCTGAAATCGGCACTGTAGCGTTATTCTGCAGTTTTGAAGTATATTCAAACCGTTTTGTAAAATCTGTAAATTTTAAAATCGCTTTTTTCAGAAATTTTTATGTTATGGAGAAAATTGTAACAATTTTTGTAGTTAATTTCTTGATCTGGGATACATAAAATGAAAAAACTCATATTTGCAAACTTTGACCTTGAATAATTTTTTTGCATATATGGGACTTTTCATATTTTCATTATATTCATGTCCCTAACTTCCATGCAAACTTTCAGTATGTTGGGAATTTTTGCAAGGGTAGTTACCCCAATTTTTTTTGAATTGACCGAAGTAGACAGTTTTAAATTTAAATGAGAAAACAATATCCCGTTATATAGGTAAAAAAATTAAACTGCTAATATCGTCAGCTGCTAAAGAGATTAATATTCCTGTTGTCAGTTATCATGCGATAAAAATGGCAATCAATCAAGTGGTAGTATTTAATTATACATTACATGGACCGATTCCAGATTCGGAACCTCTGTTTGCTAGTTTCCCGGAAAATCCTAGATGTCGTCTTTTCATCTCGTGGCTGCAAACAACATATCAAAATTTGGTATTAACCCAATCGAACGTGCCATATCATTCTACTGCATGTACCTCAGATTTGATTGGTCAAAATACATACGGTTTTCTATTTGTCATAGTAGTCCAGTTGCGGAAGGTGGCGATGACATGAATGACGAAATTACATGGAACGCATCATCAGCACCATATACAAAAAATGTATCCAGATTCGGAACCTCTGTTTGCTAGTTGACGAAACAACGAAGAAGATGAATTAGTTCGATCGTTCGAAGAGGTTCGGTGTACAAGTCTAGATGCAAACATAACCTACAAATCGTAAACTTTTCATCATTTCCGTGTCTACAAATCCGGCAACAAATTAAAGTGTCAGACAATCGTTCGTTTTTTAGTTGTATTTTTGCCCAATTTTCGCTCCCTTCAAAGTCTGACAGACCCTGGAGCGATGTACAAAGTGCCTATGAATAAAGCAGTTTTGTCTTTTTACATAGTAACGTGCATTTAAAGGTTGTCATGTTTGAACAGTTTCCACACAATTATCAGAGTCTTTGTATTGGGTGGTATACTGATACAAAGACTCTTCTGAGACAAAATACATACGGTTTTCTATTTCCTAATTATTTCGATCTGTGCCAGATACTAGAACTCATCCACATTAAAGGTACCACAAATGTAGTTACATATAAAGGCCATAACCGTGACAATTTTCACAAGAAGAAGCGATTTCACCTTATCGCCTTGTTGAGAAACTCGCTCAAGACATGGAAACTGATAATAACTACTTTAATTATTATTCTGTTATTCGGTGTTAATCCATAAATAATGTTCCACACCCTCTTGGCTCACGTTTTGGATCTTCTTCTTACGAAATCCCTATAGGCAAGAACGTATTATATAATCTCGAAATAAATTAGTTTACAATGGTGGAAGCTGTTTAAAAATGTAAGCAAAAAAACGGCACCTGTATCTACATAAACCGCAATTATCGTAGTTTTAAAGATTTATTGCTATTGCGAAACCCACAGTATTTTACGGTGAAATTCCGAATTTCTCCTTATCGAATATTAAAGGTCACACGAATTAAAAGATGCCACTGTCTACACTATAGATAAGTATACGAATCCAATGCCAGCAGATTCTTCACAACTTGTTTGACGCAATTAATATGAATAGGCAGGTGTGTAATAAAACCAACATAAGTATCAGTGTTTACCTTTTAAGACACAATGTTATTTTTATTTTTTATGGGTTTTGGAACAAACTTTATAGTACTAGATACTGCAAGATTACTACGCTTATCTAGTGTGCAGAAAAACTAATTTTTATATGCATTTATGAATAGGAGAATATATATCTACCGGGGGTGCCTATCAAAATGTGGCCTTTAGTATTCTTAATTAAAATGTAATTAATTTATATCTGTGAAAAAATTTAATTCAGTTGTTTCTTAAATAAAATAGCATCCCCTTCACTCCTATACGGGTTGAGTTTTTTTTTTGATGATCAGTATGGGGATCTCGGAAACTAGCGGAGATAGATCAATGGTTAAACTGGAAAAGATTTGCAGTTTTACTGGCCCAGTATAATGACACTTTCGGGTTTTTGTAAAAAGTCATGACTTACTAGATATTTTGAAAAAACGAAATTCTGTGGATTTAGTCAAATCCCTCTAGATCCTTTGTTATTGATTTTATAAAAAGAAGTGTAAAAACCAAAATTGAAGGGAATTATATCCCGAATGTGATTGTCATGTCATCGTTTGCGTGACAGCTCTCGTTTTTGAGATATGATACAACCTTATCTTTTTTTGAATGGAAACCATAGTTGGCTATGACCTCAAAAAATCGGACATTTTTAGAGCTTTTCAAGGATATAATACTCGATATAGTTATTCATAAAAAATAACGGAGTTATGGATGCTTTTCTCTCTTATTTTCACTTTTAACGTAGTTAGCCATGAAATAGATTGATTTATTAATAGCTATTCCAAAAAAAAACATTGAACGATTTTTTTAGGTATATCAGATATAAGGAAAAAACTAAACAAGTAGGTAATTACTAAAAACTTAAGAAATTAAAGTACATAATAATGGTTACAATTTATGTTCGAAAAGTCCACCATTGTTATTTAGACAGAAATTGCATCTTTTTAAGATTAACATTACCGCTTTCCTCATAGACCGCCTATCAATTTCTTCAATTGTTTGTAATACCGCCTCTCTTAGGTCACCAACTGTATCATACTTTCTTTTGTATACTTTGTCTTTTAGCGCACCCCATAAACAGAAGTCTATAACTGCCAAATCGGGATACCGGGGTGGCCATTCGCGTAGACCATTTCTTCCTATCCAAGAGTTTGGAAAGATATTATCTAAGTGTTGTCTTACTAATAACGAGTTATGAGCAGGTGCTCCATCATGTTGGAACCACTCAATTTCTAAACGAGTTCTCAAATTCAAATTATGCAAAATGTCTTGAAAAGTGTATTGAAAGAAATGCAAGTAGAGCTCCCCAGTAAATGACTCGTCATAGATAAAAGGCCCCAAAATAGTAGACCCTATGATACCACACCAAACATTAAAACCAAATTTTATCTGGGGTTGTCTTTGTTCTACATGGTTTTCTTTAGCCCAGATATGCTCATTAGGTCTATTGAACATACCGCAGTTAGTAAATCCAGTTTCATTTGAACAGCTTTAATGGAAAATGTGGATTGTCAAGGTACATGTCTCTAATCCATGTACAAAACAAAATACGTTGATGTTCATCACCAGCATGCAAAGTTTGAGAAACTGAAAGTTTGTAGGGGTGGAACTTGTGCGCTTTCAGTACATTATCTACAATTCGTTAAGATATGCCAGCTTCTGCCGCAATCTCACGAGTTGATGTAGATGGATTTTAATTTACCATTGACAAAACATTTATTTGTGCTGCTTCGTTAATTTGATTATGTTCCTTTGGTGGTTTGGTAAAAGATCCATATCTGCGTAAACTATCGTAAAGCCTCTTAAATGTACATAGAACAGGTTGACGACGATTAGTATATCTATGAAAGTATTCCTCAGCTGCACGAACTGAATGAATTTTTATGGCATATCATATAATATTCCACCATATTCAGTTTTTCTTCGTTAGAATATTCCATTTTAACACGAAAAATTGTCAATATCGACTGTTAGTTCAGCACTACTAATGGAATTAGTCTCAAATGAGGAAACGTCAATGTGAAAATAATCTTTTTTCATGGCTACTACGTTAAAAGTGAAAATAAGAGAGAAAAGCATCCATAACTCCGTTATTTTTATGAATAACTATATCGAGAATTATATCGTTGAAAAGCTCTAAAAATGTCCGATTTTTCTAGGTCATAGCCAACTATGGTTTCCATTCAAAAAAAGATAAGTTTGGGTCATATCTCGAACAAAGGAGCTGTCGCACAAACGATGACATGACAATCATATTCGGGATACAATTCCCTTCAATTTTGATATTTACACTTTTTTTATAAAATCAAAAACAAAGGAGCTAGAGGGTTTTGACTAAATCGACAGAATTTCGTTTTTTTTTTCGAAATATCTAGTAAGCCATTACTTTTTACAGAAATCCGAAAGTGTCATTAAACTGGGTCAGTAAAACTGCAAATCTTTCCCAAGTTAACCATTGCTATATCTTCGCTAGTTTCCGATATCCCCATACGGATCATCAAAAAAAACTCACCCTGTATAAAGACCTTAAAGACAACTTAATTAAAAGGCACATAATAATAATTTCCTGACACTATTAAAAACTTAATTGTTGTTCCGTTTGATATAATTAATATGATTATTTAATATCTAATTATTATTATTTGATTTGTTTAAGTTTAAAGTCTGTGCCAGGTCAAACACCGACAGCCAAGTACAAAAAAAACTCTATTTTTATTGGTTCAATAATAAAGAAAATATAAATATGGAAAAGAAAAGCCTTATAAAAACGTTACGTCTATAACCCACAATTGTTTTAAATTTCATTTTTACTCCTTTTGACAAGTTACTACATTTTTTCAGAACTATTAATAGCCCATAAAGATTGGTTAATTGTACGAATAATTTTGAAACTCACTCAGAATATTAATGAACACAATTATTTTCCATATCAATCTTCTTAAAAAATTAATTACAACTATTCATATAACCGATATTAACGACCCTTCTTAATAAATTAATGATCCTTTACCAATTACATAATCATTAAACGATAGCTTGACGGAAAACTTCAGCCACCGAATGACAACTCTTTTAAATTATGTCATTCTTCTCAGAATGCAGATGAATATTTATGGCTGCAACATCATCAATATTCATAATGCCCGGTACTCTGGATAGTAATTTTCTGATCAAACGATTAACATATAAAATTCATTAACATTTAGTCTCGTTTTTTATTTGACGACATTTTTTTCGAAGGTGTGGTGAAATGCGCTACCACAACAAGGTAATCGTGTAAATTGAGGAAGTTTACCAAATTGGTGTAGCCGCTGCATGAGCATCTGTGCAAGTTATTAATTGAAACGGCATTCGTTTATAAATATTATCAATTATTTTCATGGTCCTCGAACGATTAGACAGAATAAATGAGAGAAAAAAACATTATTAAATAGTTTTCTTCTTTTTTAATCAGTGTGCTTCGTTCAATTCTGGGCTTACGACTTACACCTCTCCTAATTGTTTCCATCTTGTACGGTCCTAGGCTGCTGTTGCTTCTTCCCGGTCATCTTCCTTAATTCATGGTATCATCGAGTTAAAACACGATCTCTACTTCTGTTTTCTGCCAATGGCTCCCTGTTCGAAAACCAAGTTTTCTTTCGAAAGGGTTAAGTAACCTCGAGTACCTAAAGAGAGATGTGTAGTGGCGCACTCTAACGGTTGGTTTACTAACAGCGAAACCTGACGTTAGCATTGTAACTAGTATTCTATGAAGCAACAGAAGTTTGTTGGTAACAAAGAAACCTGCGCACAATAGTAGTAACCAGTAGTAACGCGGTAGTAATGTAAAAGACAAACCAGAATTATGCATAGAGGTATTATACTGTAGAGCACGTGAAGTAGCGAAATTTATGTAATAGCAATCGAAAGAGAGAGAGAATAAGCGGGTCGTTCCTAATTGGTCAGTGTCAGTGGTGACGCCTACAACTTCGACTATTGGTAGGGTAGAGACATAGCAAGTGCACCCTTATATTGTCGTTCTCTTTCTATTGTTTTTACACAGCCTAATACCTCTATGAAATTATGTCGTCGTAAAGATAGTTATAGATTGGGAGTGTAATTTTAATGGTAGTTATTTATTTTTTGGTTTTCAACCATGTCATGAAGCATTTTGGGAATGTAGACCGTTGAGAAAAACAGTATTAGTTAGTAAGTCGAAATAAATTGTTATGAAAATTCATAAAGCTGGTGGAAGTAGAATTTTCTTGGAATACAAAACAATGCCGCCAGTCGGCCATTGTAGTTTTTGAACATTTGTAAAACGAGTCATGTTGTAGAATCATGTATAACTCAATCACCATATTGAAACAGAAATTCCCCTGTGTATTCAAAGGTAAGATTCAGTCCTCTGGTATGCATGGCCACGAGCCTGATATATATATTCGTAAATATGGTCAGAGTTGAACCAGCAAAAGGTGAAACGACCTCTTCGTAACATGTTCAGATTCGAGCCGGATTGAATCGGAAAAACAATCTCTTCGTAAAGAGTCCCACTCTGTTGTTTTTCGGATCCATTGGGATTCACCACTTAGAACTCTGTGTCCTGTCCATTTGCACTTGGTTTTCATAACTATTTTCGCAGCATCTTACATTCCTGTTTGTCTTATTCTCCACTCCAATATCCCTTCTTCCATATATTTTTGTGCAAGGGCGTACCCACCTTTTGGTTTACATAGGGGCAATTTAGGAAAAAAATACCCTAGGGGGAGGAGCACATCGGAAAATATTGTCCTAGAGAGAGGGACAAATCAGAATTTTTTTGGTCCAGGGGAGGCAAATCAGCAATCACGGCAGGTTTTTCAGATCCAGGGGGGTAGCTGCCTCCCTGCCTCCACTGTATGCCCATGTCTTTGAGTTACTTACAGATTTTTTATGTATTTTACTGTTAATGTTCATGTTTCTGATGCATAATTTCGAATTATATACTATAAACAAAGAAATTAATACAGAATTGAACTGGAAGATCTATCTTCCAATCTAGAAAAGAGAGAATTAGATAACTAAAACAAAACATACCAAATGCAGGAAACAACTTAAAATTAGCAGAACAACCGGTCCAAGAGGAATCCAAAACGAGTTATTAAAGTCTCACTTCTCAAAATTATACAGAATGATAAAAATTCTCTAAAACTCTATCTATCTCTACAGTGGCCAAATAGTACCACCAAAACGGAAAGAAGGATAGATAACTCCTATACTTAGATTATGTGATTGAGTACATCACAGAGAGACATCTAATGCCCCTCAAATGGGAGACATGCTATTTTCTATTTATAAGTGACTTTAGTGCCAAAATTACAAAGCAAATAGTTGAAACATTTGGCATAAGACAACAGTGATACAATTTAAATAGGATTTAGTTTCAGTAATTTACAAGCGAATATATTTGCCATACTAAGAACACCAAAAAAATTGGGTATTGGTAAGCCCAAATGACAAATGATAATAACAAAAATTTTATAAACTTCATCTAGTGTAATTAATAATTTCTAGTTGTATTTCATATTTTGACTCATCATTTTATAAACGATTTTCATTATATAGGATACAGTTTATAAGATTGTTTTTGTAATATCCCATAAAGTTCGAATTAGTGCCAGTCTGCCATCTACACAGTACTTGCGTAATTACGGGTTATCTGTAACAGATTTCTGCTACTCAAAATCAACTTGGTCTAGTTGACAATGAATTCTATAGATATGAAGGTGCATTAAATCTTAAAGCAAGATGTAAAGTTTTCTTATCTTAATTTACAATAAGTAAATTAACATATTAAAATTTTAAAAAACATAAACTAAACTAAATTTTAGAATGTAACAAATCTTTTAATGTTGAGTTTTCACAATTTTCTTAGATCAACAAGACCGTATTAAAAAAAATCGGGTGGGGGTTAATTACTTTAGCAATTTTTTTTAAGTTTTGATGGAATAATTAGGACCGGGCGTTATTTCTCCATTAATGTAGTTTCGATATACAAGAAATGTACAGAATAACAAAACATTTTTTATGAAAAACTTGTTAATTCCTTACGATTGAATTTGAAATTGGTAATATAATGCACACTATATATGCATTATATTACCAATAAACAATTTTAAATTCAATTGTAAGGAATTAACAAGCTTTTCATAAAAATATGTTTTATTACTCTGTACATTTCTTGTACACTGGAAGTACATTAATATGGAAATAACTCCCGGTCCTAATTATTCCATCAAACTTTAAAAAATTGCTAAAGTAATCAACCCCCCACCCGATTTTTTTAATATGGTATTGATCTAAGAAAATTCTGAAAGCTCAACATTAAAAGATTTGTTACATTCTAAAATTTAGTTTAATGGTTTGAACCGAATAATAAAAAATATATTTTATAAAGGAATATTTTAATTAATATTTATTTGAATATTTCTCATACGTCACAATTGCCATGTTTATTTTACAATGATGTTTATCTACAATTAAATAAATACAGAGTTCTGAAAACAAGTTCTGACCTCTATTACATTAGTTAATAACTAATCAAAATATGATCTACATCTTGCTCAAGGTAAACGTTTTCTATATGGGCTTTATTTCTCTGGCGGTGCCCAAGGTAACAGAATACATAAAATAAAAGTTTACTATATGTTTCGTTACTACTCCGAAATTAATTATACAATCTCTATACATTGTAGCTTTTACGCAATAGATGGCAGCATCCTCAAGAACTTAGATTTATAATTACAGACCCTTTACTAGGTATTGGAATAACAGGTAAAAGCAAATTTAATCCGAATTTTGAGAAAAATCCAGAATTGTCTTGCTGTACAGCGAATAAATGTTTCATCTGGATAGAAAAATAAATCGGATCTTTTGTCTACAGATAATCCTAAGTCGTGTGAAATGGGTTCAAAATATGGGACTGGGAGCAAATTGGCTACGAAGTGATTACCTTATCTATTTTTTGCGAATACGTTGTTATCAACAATGAAAGACAGAACAATTATCTTTTTCTTCATTTGTTTAGTTTGTACAGTTGTACAGAATTCCATTTTCTGTACGTAAGATTTCAGAAATTTAACTTGGAGAATTGAATTAGAAAAAATATATTTTAAAGTCCCCCAGACCTGCATGCATTATAGTGTTGTGAGTACTGTAACTAAAATATATGGAAACGTGTTGAAATTAAGAAAACAAAGAGTTAGGTGACTCAAAAGTGCAGAATGGATTTGGGGATGGCACATCATGCACAATTGGAGAAGGGCAACTGCATTTATTATTTGTTGATGTGGAAAAGACCTAGGAAACTGTACTATTGAATAAGCTGTTACCGCTCTTGGAAAAAATCGTGTCAACACAGCTTATATAAATGCAGTCAGGAATTTTTATTGTAAATGGATGCTACGTTAAAGTGGGCGGTAACACTTCTGTTGCCAAAGGACTGAGGCAAGCATGCTTGTTAGTTGTTAGCTCCACTACTCTTCAAGATATACCTACATTGAGTGGGCCTGCCAATCGATTCTTTAAAGAAGAAATTTGGAGAGTTTGGGTTGGTAATTAATATTAAAAAGACTGCATAGATGTCTGTAGGAAGCGCTGATCATAGTGATTTAGGTACTGGTATGTGCACAACAATTATGATACATTTGATAAAGGCGGATAAGACAAAAGAATAATAAGGCAACTAAACTCTATTTTTTTGGAACTATACAATATCACAAAAGACAAAACATATGATGTACACCGCACTCCTTGAGTCTGTTTATAGTTAAATGCCGGAGACGTAGAAGCTGACAAAGAGTAATAACTATAAACTACTTAAACTAGAAATCGATTAATGGAAGCGTAGGAAAATAACATTCCGGCAAGAACATGTTAGCAATGCTCTTATAACGAGGGAGATATAAGTCATTAGAATATTTTTAGACCCATTTGAATTCAAACGATTACAATGTTTTGGTCATCTCCAGAAAATCGATGAATCAACAATGCACAAAAGAATATGGAACTTGGTCCCAACAGAGAGAAGAAGAAGGAAACGACCAGCAAGAGCATGGAGAGGAAAGCTAAGAGTTGATATCGAACGCTCTAAATCGACTGATGACGTCAGTCGAATGGTTGAGAGAAAGCTAAGAGTTGAAGACTCATTCCCGATAGAAGCGCGCGCCTATCGAACATATTTTAATTTGAAATATAAAGCTCGTTTTGAAATTTTAGAAACCGAGGAAATCGACAAATGTCTCTTTAATGTCTATGTCGTCAGTCATTTTTAGAGAATGAAAACTAATAGAAATCGGAATTCTCGAAGATCGTGGACAGTACGATGGAAGCAGTGAGTTTTTCGATGAAATAAACGGAAGAGGTTGAAATTTGGTATGAGGTATAGTTTTCGTGTACGCTGGCTGGGCCGCATACAGGAAAAATAAGGAGACATTGATATTAATTTTGGGGGGCAAATTATAGAATTAAATAAAATTTAAAAATAAAAAAAAATCAAACTTCATGTAATATATCAAATGAAAGGTCTCATTCTCGCATAGTATGATTTCAAGAATTAGGACCCGGAAAAATGGGACCATTTTGGGGGGTACAGTGAAAATATAAAATTAAAATTGTAACTCGTGGAGCGGAAAACAATACCAGTCGTAGAATCGCCCGCTAATATATTCAAATTATAGAAGTTAATATTTTTATAATATATTTTAATTTGACGAAAACAAAATATTTTTTTCATATTTTTAAAATAAATTAATTAAAAGTTATTAACAAAAATATAAAAAATTTTACCCATCCCCCCCCCTTATCTCCGCTTTCGTAATGAAAAATAAGGAGAAACCCCTAAATTCATTTTGGGGGGCAAATTATAGAATTAAAGAAAATAAAAAATTAAACTTGTTTTCATCATGTAATATTAAATCACAGGGCATTGTTAACATAGGTTACAGGAAAAATGGCTTAATTTTATTAATAATGGAGGGCAATTATAGAAATAAACGGGAAATAAAAAATATTTTTTAACCCAAAATAGCAGATGAAATTTCCTATATGTTTAGTACTCTAGTTATGGAAAATAAAAATTCAATTTTCAAACGAATCAGTATTTCAGATAAAAGGCTCATTATGGAATTACAAATATACATATTTTTAAATCATTTGTTTGGCAAAGATATTAAGACTTAAATCCCATTTTGAAACTATACTATTTAATTTTTGAAAATATATTTTATTTGTATTTTTAAATAATTTGAATAACAGATTTAATAATTTATAATTTAAAAGATTTTTCGAAGCTTTCGTTGTAGATGAAAACTAAATACAGCGCTTGAAGGTGGTAGCTCAACAGCAATATGACCAAATTTTTTAATAAGACTTTAGTTATTTTATGACAACATGTAGTGCTTTCAAAACATTATTCTTCTTATTAAGAAGTGAATAGTGATCAGACCATATATCTATATATGGCTTGCTCCTGTGTTGTATTGGATTCCCAGTCAACTGTTTATTTTCACTTTGTGCATCCTTGTCAGTTTCCAAAACACTCTTACAGTCTTTTGAACGGGTTTAGTTTATGCTACTACTTTTTTGAGAACCCATTGCATTCGGTGGATTAAAAAATCTCGAAAAGTTAGTGTCATAATTTCTTTGATAGGTTTTAGTTAACCTACCAATTTTTTCATTTGATTTCTATCCTTGGAATCACAGAGAAATGGCGTTACATGTACGGCGTCTCCTGATTTGGAGTCTCTCTGAACTAGTTTTTCCTAAAACTCCTATATGTGGACGTTCATTTTCAGATAACATATTAAGCTAATTTTACAGTATTTCTTGAATAACTGATAGTGCTACTTCCACCAACTCATATGTTGTAACAGTGCCAGTCATGAAAAGTTGCTAGATTGTAAAACAGATGATTGCCGTTTAATAGATTTTATATTTGAGTAAGACATTGATGAGTATGCTGTATCCAAAATCTGTACCCTACAATTATTGCTACTGATATGTTTGTTTGTATTAGTGACAAGTTTAATTATAACATCATCTCAACGTTTGCATTTTTTTATAAACAGCACGGTAGCATTTCGAAGCTAACAAGTATCTAAGTGACTTACGTCAGTTTCTCATTATAAATAAAGTTAAAGTAAAGTATTTGGATAATTGCTTTAGGTCAGACCCATATATAGTACCTACATAGCATTTTCTGTCATTGAGTTGTACTTAGTATTGTCCTTATTGCATTTTGTGAGTTAGATTAATCAAAATAAATTGTAGATGAAATAATTTATTTAATTAAATACTTCTTATTCCTATAAAAAATAACAGCGTATATACACGAGTAGAACACAACCATGGCAATAACGAGCGCTAACACATTCATAATTTTGTATTTTTATTTCCAGCCTAATCCTCCTCCAACGAGTCCTTCATTCCAACCACCGCCGATGCCAACATTGCCGCCGCCGAGCCCTAATCCTCCAATTCCATTTCCAACAACTGCAATACCTTTGTTAATGCTGTATCCACCAACTCCACCGAGTCCAATACCTCTACCATATCCTCCATCAAGGCCGATTCCACTGCCAATTGCAATTCCTCTACCATATCCACCGCCAAGACCTAGACCTACACCTCCGAGTCCGACACCACCTCCGAGTCCAACACCGCCTCCGAGTCCGATTCCTCCTCCGAGTCCACTAGCGATACCAATTTTGGAAACGACTGGGACAGCGACTGCTTTGTGAGCAATGATGGGATGACCGGCTTTACCAACTCTTTCTACGATGGCGTTGAAACCGTTGACTTTGTCTGCGGTGTACTTGACAACGCGGAGGGTGCCGTCTGGTTCAGCTAGAGAGTATTGGCCTTTGACGACGTCGCCAACTCGGGTTTCAGATTGTTCTTTTTGGTCTCCAGTCTTGGGGTCTGCGACTGCGTATTTGTATTCGTATTTTGGTGGGGCCTGTAACAAAACGGTAATAATTGTAACTGAGTTGTAATAGAAACTGCAAATAAAATCATCTTCGAAATGTAATTTGATGTCATCAGCTCTTCTAAAACACAAAAGATTCACCTAAATGACAGTTACTGCTTTGATATATGAAAGTTAGTTAACAACAAGCTGTAAAGTATAGGCAATCTAATAAATCAAAAATTTTGAAAACTCAACTATAATGAAAATCTGCAATAATTAATAGCTAAGAGTGAAGCCTAATATTTTTCTGAACATTTTAAGGTTAGTAGTTCCAGAGGTAAGGGCGAACAAATTAATTAATCTATTTTAAACTACTCCTTTGTTGCTCTGAAAATTAACCTTAGAATTTTCGCTTACGTTTCCCTAAGCATTAAGGCCTCGCCTCATATGACCGATACTTTCAAAATTTTATGTTCATTAATTTCACACATTTTAAAATTTAAAAATTACGTTCATACTCAGATTAGCCCCCACAATTAGAATTCGCTTAATATGAGCATAGTGTGCAGAACAATAGATAAGTAAGTTATTTCGGATTTGGAGCAGATAGGTTGTGAAAGAATGGAGGAATATACACAGGAGCATGTTTCTTAAGGGTACGAAACCTCAAAACTACGGTATCCAGTCTTTCTCGACAAAATTTAATAAATAAAAATCTCTTTTTTCAAATCACAACCAAACATATCCTAGTCGTTTGCTTTACTAGATTTTTCAGAATAATATTTTAACTGTCATAGAGTATGCGATGAGATGTAGCAACGAAAATCTGATCATGTTCAAATAAATTTGTTAGAAATAAGTTAACAATGTTATTAGAATTTACTGATGAAAATATGGAAGCTCTAAGGATTGACTTAGTTTGGTCGCCTGATATATGTGGTGCAAGTGGTATAATCCAATATTACACTAAAAGGAGGTTAATAAGATAACGTATTAGTAAATATAGAACGCTTCACTAGCACCTAGCAACCTTCCACAATTGAGAAATTGAGTATACAATATATACATTAATTACTAACTGATTAAAGCAGATAGTTACGCCAAAGACACCCCGCGGCCTTGTTTTGCAAGGTTAAGATACATGAAATACAACAATGTACTTACAAAAGCTTGAAAGAGCTAGTCCAGCTACATAAAAAAAAAACTACTGGAAAACTATTGCTGAAAAATTCAAGCATCTTGAAATAAAAGAAATATAGTCTCCAGACTCCTAGTTTTTCAATATAAAGATTTCAATTTTGTTATAAATCTAAATCAAAGACATTTTACGGACATCCAAAAAGAAAAATCATAACGAACTCTCGGCATTAGAAAATAGAATAAATGAAGGAAAATAGTCAAAATGTATATCCTGCTATAATAACACTGATATTTATTCTCCTCAACTGAAAAGATATTATAATAAAAGCAATTTCTTTTTATTATGTTGATTGAACTGGAAATCACTGATTTAATTTAATTTTGACCATAGTGTACAATTTTCGAGCATTAAATTATCAAAATATTCTTCTAATTCTAGATACAAACTTACATATTGATCAACAGCGACGCCTTTAGCAATACCCACTCCACCTACTCCATAGCCAAGTCCAACTCCACCTCCAAGGCCACCTCCAATTCCTACGTCTCCAATGAGACCTCCGTGGGCCAGCGCTACCAGGCCAACAATCACTAGAATCTAAAATTTAAACAATAATAAAAGGATAAGTCACAATAATAGTGAAGAGTTTATTAGTAAATTGACTATACCAATTTAGAAAACTATACAATATGTGTAATATTTATTCAACCAAGTTTATGAATTAAAAACAAAAAGAACTCAGTAATGACTTCAAATTGTTAGTCATAAGATAATCCCATGAAGGGGTATAAAAATTGCCTGTGCCCAATAATCCAGAAATTCTTAGCTAGAGTTAAGAAATATTATTGACAATCTTGTCTAATAATAACTTATTGTGAAGATATAAGAATATATAAGAATAACTTATTGTGAAGATATGTAAACGTGAGGCATCTAGGATTTTCGGAAAACCTAGAGTCTCTGAATCTGAACCCGTTTTAGATTCGGAACCTCTATGTGCTAGTTTCCCCGAACATCCTAGATGTCAATCATTACATCTCGCCATTACATATTTAAACAATGTATATTATATATATATATATATATAATATACATATATATTGCCTTGCGTACAAAAGATTGACACCTTGAAGAAAGTATTATTGTGAGGACTCAATGAAAACACTGTATAGTAAAAAAAGAAATTATTGGGATACTGATATATCACAATAGAACTTGTCTACATGTTGTAGATAGGGAGGTATTTTCCGTTCTATACATGTTAATAAACCACAATGGAGCCTTTTCTAAGAATAAAGTTGGGTTGCAAGCATTCTGTAGAAATCTAATTCTACTGCAGAGGTGATATCTGTAAAAGTGACTAAAAGGCGATGACATTATCAGAACGTTTTGAAAATGTGAGCAAAATGTGCCAGTTTAACCACTAGGATTTACAAAAACATAATGAAATGTCAGGTGTCATGTCAGGTTATGAACCAAAGAAAAACGATACAAACATATTATATCTGCACAAATAAATAAAGAAATAATCCAAAAAGCTGATATCAGAATTGAACTCACCACTTTCCAGATTTCAAAATTAATATAAGACGATTAAAATTATACATGACTACCTACTTATACAGATTCTAATCATAATCATGTATTTGAGGAATACATATTTACCTATTGTTTATCTAAATTACTAAAATTAACATTATACCAGTGAAACAGATGTTGAATTAACCTCAATGAGTAATATCTGTAGCAAGAATTTTGGAACATTGAGTGGAAATGGTTGTACCGACACGACGCGACGCCCCTAACTGGAAAACCTGTTTTGGATTTGTCATGGGTAACTATTCCCTTCTTCAGATCTTTCTTGAATAATTACCCGTAGTTAACAGTGTCCAATGTTAGGGCCTTGTGTTGTATTTCTCGTTTGAAAGAGCAGCAGAAAACTTTCGAATTAAAATTTCCACGTAAAAGATATATTGGAGCAACAGTCTGCTTACTTGCCCTAGATACTGAGAGCCCTCAGAGAACGCATAAAAGTTTTTCCAACACATCATGTATAATACGTTCTAAAATTATGTTGGTACATGGACTGTCGGAAGCATTTGCCAATCTGCAGAACATTATTTAAGGAATGTAGAGATTAAATGTATGAATACTAGGAATTTAAGCAAAGTGCTGACAATAGCACTGAATACAATAACGATGTAGCTTTAATGGTATCAACAAAACTTATTAAGCAGTAAAAAATTATACATCTACTGCACATGGAATTATTTTGATGCACAAATACCCAAAAAAATGTGAAGAATTGGTTTACACCGACATGAGTGAAGGATATCTAGAGAGTGATTGATGATGATGCCAAAAATGGCTTTGTAGATGGAAGGCACTTGGAGACTCAAAAGAACACACAACCAGGGACCAGATCGACTTAACGTCAACCAACGGTTAAACAACATCGATGCCTTTCAAGAAGAAGGACTATTCCAATATTTCACTTGAAACTAGCCCCGTCTAAATTTAACACATAAGATAGGTAGAGTTTTGAATCGAAAAAATTTGAAGCTTTCGTCAGTATCAAAAGAAAATAAGGGTGATCCTAGAAGCAAAACAAATGAAATAAACAAATATTTTCACCATTGACCTGGCTTCAAAATAATTGACGATAGAAGACAAATGACGATTTAAGAAAAGCAGAATAGTTATACAAGAAGAATGAAACGAAGAAGACGAAGCAGAACAAATGAAATTTTAATTTAATATAATTCAAAATTAAAATAACCATATATAAGTTTGAAAATCAGCTCTGGAAAACCAAACTCACCATTAAAATTCTGTAGTTAATACATTATTTAATATTGTGATGACCTGCTTGCTTTATAAACAGCAGTCGTTGATTATAAAATATAGTGAGTCCAGTCAAAAGTTACCGCGAAAATTACTGAGAAATCTGTCTTTAAGTAAAACAATTTTAAAATTATAGAGCATCTTAGAAACTAAAGAAAATATAAATACTTACTCTTGAAAACATTTTGAATTTGTTCTTATATTTACTATGAGAACTTTTGATTGATCTGACGAGTTCTCGATTTATTCTGCTTATATACTCCTAACATGTTGATTTAACCTTAAATAAGTAAAAAATTCAAGCAAGATTCGGTCTCTGTCTATCATATAGATATTATAGGCAAGTGTATCAACGATTACATCATCTGTGCTAATTTATAATTATGAATTTATTTTCATAATTTTTTAGAAAAATTCAGTAAAGAGATGAACTATCTTAAAATGCTCTCGTTAAATGTTAGGTTCAGAAAGCCGGTAGTATCATCATTGACACTGCACATTGTATGCATGCTGCTTACTCGTATAACATTGTTGTTGCATCAGTTTGCTGAATTCGTACCTCAGTCATGATCAAGTTTACAGCCTTAAGGCAGTGACATATCCATATTTGTTATTATTAATTTTATGCATTTTTAAATATGATATATATGACGTTTTTTATGAATAACTATTTAACAGAAAATGGGAATAATTATAAACATCTGTCTAACCAAATTAGATTTCCTGTAAGTATTGAACAAAAAAACACAAAAATATTAAAATACTAACATAATGAGACGGAAGTATTTTCACACGATTTCATCAAGAACAGGAAATTTTTTTTATGCCTACACAAGATGACAACACATGACCATGAATAATATGTACTGTGTTATTGCTTTTTTAGGGTTACGTACATTCAATATAAGGAAACCCTTATAAAATCAGTCCTGTCACATAATACCCAGTTTTCTCCGAAACACCTGGACAGTAAATTTGATCATTCCTCCGTCTTCTCCTCGAAACCATTGACCCTCAATTTTGAAAAAATTGGAAGTATAGGCCTTTGCACAAAATTCAGGTCACTATTGAAATTTTTACCGTAGTCTTATCTAACTCTCTTTCTCCCTTTGTAATTTGTCATCTTTTTCAATATTTTCCAAATATTTTCAAACTTTTTTTTGTTTTATTATTTGGACCCTTTTCTATAAGTGTAACTCTAATTTACTCTATATTGCATCTACACTGTCAGCCCTATATAATTTATTTATATATCATTTTCTAAACCACCCTATACAACTAAACTTAACTTCAACTTAACACAATATTACAATGATCCTAATCTCTGTAAACCACCCTGTATAAGTATCAAACCTTTCCACACTATTGAGTGTTTCTGTTTTTCTATTCTTTAATTATTCCTGTATACATATGATCTTACATGGCCCCATATGTCTAGTATTCCATTTATGCAACCGCTCAATGTCTACTACTATAATTTTACTTTACCATTTATTTCAACCACCCGGTATATACAATTGCTTCTAAAATTTTTTGAAGTCATATCTATAATTATTTTAAACCCTGTCCTATAAGTCAAATATCTGCTTATGTTTAATAATTAAACTCCACCCTAAGTCAAACACTCTGTATAAGGAATATTATATAACTTTTTTTAACCGCCCTGTATAATTCTACTCCACCTTATATTTCAACCATCCTGCACATTCAACTGCTTCTAACAATTGTTGAATTCTTCTCTGTATAACTACAGTTTTCCTCCACTCTTATTTCAACCACCTTGTATACTACTTAGGTGTTACGTAATATAACATTTTTTGGACCACGCTGTACAACTAATTCAATTCCATCTTATATTTCAACCATCCTATGTATACAACTGCTTATGTACCATATAATATCACATGCATGCAAGCTCACACCTAAAACCTTATACCATATAAAAGAGTTAGCCGCCATAACAAATTTTCGTTTCGATAAACTAACGGAATATTTTCTGCCATTTCACGCGACTATAAGCCCCCTAACTTAACTTCATCTCTAAAAGAAACTTACTTCAAATGAACCAAAATGAAAACAATTAAAAACACCCTGTATGATATACAGTTTTTTCCCATATATTTTTCTGATTTTCAGAAAAATGGTATGTGTTACGTTATAGAAAAATATGCGGAATTAAACCGTAACATATCTTTGTGGAATACAATATATAATATTCAAATTTCTTGAGCGGTTTTAGAGAAAACAGTGAAGATTCATTGAAATTCACTGAAATCTAGTCCCTTGTTTACTTTTTTTTTGAATTTCTGGAAAACCGTAAATCGCATGTTATAGATAATTATTTAGTACCTTTCTGTAATGTTTCTTAATATAATCTAAATTCGACAATTTTTAATACAGCACTCCAGGAAATAAAACATATCTGAAACCTTAGCGATGTCCCCACTCTCTTGAGGAATATTTCCTACGAGATCGACCCCCCAACATGTAAATAGGGATGCCCGTTGTGTATTACCTTGGCCTGCAGTACACAGCATAACTCGGTTGTGTTGTTTTTTTAGATATACTGGGTAGCACGAAATATTCCAATAATGATATATGTCAGGTTGCTTTTAGAAGAACTTGAAACATTGGTCTACAATTTTTTTTATGGGCCGCTGCTAGCTGGATAGTGTATTTGTCAAAAATACGAACTAAGAGTTCTCTTCCTGTTAATGTCATATGGAAACCTTAAGAATTTGTTCAAAAGGAGATGACTATTAATAATTTCTTCCATAATAATCGACAACCAGGTATGATTGAAATCTGCGATAATAAAAGCGATAGATTCGTCGTCATTTAACAGAATGAAGACATGCTCTTTTAATTTTCGGTTTGTGGTACCTTAGTCTTTATCTAGGATATTGTTGAATTGTCAAATTTTATTTTATGGTATAGGTCTCAAATAGTTTTAGATTTTACGAAATGTTGTTTCATTATGTATTTTTTGTGTTATTTATTCGTACATTTAAAGCTCTAGATGTTTCTCCATTTATTACATTTGCAAGGATTTTTGTAAATGCAATTTTGTTTTTGTTTTGAATGTTATTTTGTCATTTGATCTGTTGCTTACTCTCTTAATTCTTTCCGAGTGACGGGAAGTAGTTGCCTTGAGATCCTGTATTACTTAAAGAAGTTTGATTTTGATCCCCAACCTTTATTTGGTGCTCAATTCTGTTTAACTCTTTGTTTATGCATTTTGAATTATTGATTACCAAATTTGTTGGCATCAGAACAATTGATCTTTGCTCTATTATATAGTGATTTAATAATATGTCCTTCATTTAAGAGTTTTGAACTGAAATTGATGTGTGTGTTAGTATTAGTACCTGGGTGACCGAGCTTCACTCGTAAATTCAAGGTTTTATCATAAACTTACATATATCCAAATAATCGGACATTTGCTATGTAAACTAATTTAAACTTCCTAACATAATATTTTAGTTCTTACATTTCTTATTTACTTGGTGTAACTACAATTCAACTCCCCCTATATTTCAACCACCCTATATATGCAACTTCTTATGAAAAACCCATCTAATCATTTTTTTAACCACACTACAATTCGACTCGATTCCATATTCCAACAGCCCTGTATATGCGACCGCTTTTGGTCATTCTACAAACACTTTTGTTTCCAAATTCTTTCATTTTACATTTTTGTAAACACTTTGTATAACTATAATTCCGCTCCAGCCTATATATGCAACTTTTTACAGGCTACCTAATATAACATATTTTAAATCACACTGTATAACTATAATTTCACACCACCAGATTTTTTAACTACCATGTATATGCATTTGTTTATGGCCACCTATTGTATTTTTTTTTAACCACCATGTATAGTTATAATTCCAGTACATCCTATATTGCAACCACACTGTAAATGCAAATGTTAATAGCTACTTTATAGGTAAAACATTCTATTTCTCGCTTTTTTCTAGCCATACTATAATTCCATTTGACGCTATATTTTACCATCCCTGTATAATTATAATTCTACATCA
Source organism: Octodonta nipae (assembly GCA_034190945.1). NCBI lineage: Eukaryota > Metazoa > Arthropoda > Insecta > Coleoptera > Chrysomelidae > Octodonta > Octodonta nipae. The sequence continues at coordinate 12,907,287 of CM067223.1, forward strand.
CCAATTCATATTATATGCATCAAATTAATATGCGAAATCATGAGATCTTACTCATCCAAAAATTGCCTACCGTGCCAATTTTTTCACCTTGAAAACTTGAAATATCTAGTTATAAAAATGTAATGCTAGAAAAATATGACGGAGGCATAAAGTAGTTACATGTTGGGAACATATAAATACAATATTATAATTCCAGTACATCCTATATTGCAACCACCCTGTAAATGCAAATGCTAATAAGCTACCCTATAGGTATAACATTCTATTATCATTTTTTAGCGAGCCTGCATAACAATACGTTTACTCCGCCCTGTATGTCAGCTATCATTAATTTCCAACTGCTTATGGGGTACTCTATAAAATTATTTTTTCTCAATTTTTTTCTAACTATACTATAATTCCATTTGACGTTAACATATTTTGAAAGACCCTGTATAATTATAATTTTACACCACCAATTGTTATTATATGCATCAAATTAACATGCGACATCATGAGATCTTACCAATTGCCGACTGTTTTAATTTTTTCACCTTGAAAACTTGACAAGTTAACAATACTATACAAAAAAGAACTCATTAAACAAAAATTAAAGAATTCTGCCGTACTTTTTTTAATTGAGGACGATAGTATTGCTTTTACTTTCCTACAATATAGTCGCATATGCTTGCCGATATTTACGGATGAAATTAATAATGGTTATCTGCTTTTGAACAACTCTATATTGGGATAGCTCATAGGTTTTTCTTTATGACGATAATGTGATCAGTGATCACTGGATCTACAGAAATGTTGGCTCGCATTATTGGTTGCTTTCAAGTTCTTCCAAGTTGAAAGACGGTTTACTATGTATAATTTCTGTGTTAGCCCATATATGAGGAACACAAGAAATTTCCTTAGATATATCATGTAAAATTGTCAGTACAATTTCAAATTTATATTTTATTCTGATTTTAATGCTCTTGAAAAGAAAGTAAGAATAAAATTTTGAAAAATTTTTCTTTACCCACTGTAGTATTATGTCTCAATAAAAGCTTCAAATTAGATAGAAGATGTCTCAAATAAGTTTTAAAAAACAAAATTTGTTGTATTAAGAGCCTTAAAGAAGTGTGAAAAATAAAGCAGACGAAACGTAGGCAATATTAGAAAAAAATAAATAGCTTTTCTATCATAGTCCAACATCCCATTAAACAGTGTCGATTATAGTTTTTTCTACCAAACATAAACCAAATTTGCTGTGATATTTGGAAAGGGCTCCTATACAAGGTTTTTCTAAATAAGGTTGCCATCTTCTGCTGTGTATAGAATTTATTGAAATAAGCCAAAAAGTCCGTATTAACATTTACCCTAAAATGCACCCTTACGAAATTTCCTTAAAAGCACTCAAACTGTTCTTCTGTTATTGACAAAACTTCCTATGGGTGTGTTTTAGGTCACATGTTAATAGGGACTTTTGGCTTATTTTAATGACTTCTATACACAGCAGAAGTTTGGAACCCTATTTTAGAAAGAAAGATGTGTAAAATACTTGAGACTGATCTCATTGCAGTAATATACACTTATATGGATTGCATAAATTAGTAGATATTAGATATTTGAGTATATATTTCATTTACTACACCCACTAATAATAAATTTACCTTCTTGCAAACACTCAGATTTGAATTTCCTGATTTTAAAAAACATATTTTCAATATGTTAAAATTGCTCACATTACATAACTTTTAACCTAAATTCCATAATATTAGATGGTTAAGAAAACCATTTTTTCTTGTCTACCCACAGAGACCATTAACACTAAAGCTGATTAAATTTCATTTGAAATAACTTGTATTTTAATAAAACTGATTCTATAACTAGATGCGATTCTAGTACCAATTTTGCGCATTTTTAGACCCATAATATCCAGCGGATTGCAGGCAATTATCGTAAACTAGACTCAATTCAAGATTATTTCAGAATATTAAACGCCATCCACACCTTGGATAATTCGATAATAATTCCAATTTTTATTAATTCTTGTGGGCATATTGCAAAACAGTAGTCCTCGTCTAATAAGGCTAATTTAAACGCATTTATGGCGGTCCTGCGGATTTTCTTGTAACATATATGTACACGATCATTTTCGACACAATTAAAAAAATTTCATCGATATTTGTGGCAGCGGTTTCGTATACGAATGCATTTACTGGATATTTGCAATATTAGAATGCACAATTTTCGCACTGATTGCTCTATATTTGAATTCATTAAAACAGTGAACGGTGTTGTTTAAATCAGTATAAATAGAATCATTAACAAGGCGTATGTCAGTCAACGAACACGGTCTTTTGAATTTGCAGGTTTTGTTGCGAAATAGAAACCAATACCAAAATGTTTGTTAAAGTGAGTATAAACGCTTTAGAAAGTAGGGATTTATTTTAACTACTCACGTCCTTTTTTAACCCTTTATCTCAATTTGATACTTCTCATTTCCTTTAAAACTATTTTTCTCCCTCACACTGGTTTCGTTATACTATGAGGCATTAGGCATTAAATTCCAATATAAAAAAAGAGTAACAATTATTGAAATTGCCTCCTGGGACTCAAAGGCTCTTTCTAAATGTATCTTAATTATCTGTTTTCCTCCACTGTCCCTCTGCCACCCTTCTTATAGAGCCATATAAAGTATAATTTGTCTATCTCTATTTGTTATTTCTTTAATACCTGCAAACTTAGTAGCTTCAGACCTCACACTATACAACTAATATTATCCAATGGTTTACCAAATTCTGTAAAGAGTTTAAAGGCATTTCAAATCTTCTGGTTTGACTCAGTATTTTGTAAAAAATGAAAGTTGGTTGCTTCCACTTTTTTTCAAATGAATTGTCATTAATACCAAGGTTTGATCTGCAATTTTCTCCAGATAACACTTAGATACTCTGCTCTTCAATTTGGCAGGTATAAATATGCGTATTCATGCCCACTTCAAACCTTGCTAACTCAATATGGTTAAATTGAAAACCTAAATATATATTTATTAAGTTTCTTTGTTTATAAATAATATAATAAATTGAATCGTAAGCATCCCAGTTTGGTTAACCTTTAATTAATTTTTGAGGGTCAGTACACACAATACCCTGTTCTTTCCTGCAGATACTCTTGAACAGTTTAAACAACCGTTAAAATATATTTCGTTATGTCACCCTTCCTGCCAAATACCAATACTAGTTCTTCTATTGACATCCTTCGTAGCATTTTTCATAAATTGGGGATTAGTATTAGCACAATACTCCTGGATGATGTCTTCCAAATGTTGAATGTTTCTGAATGGTCTCTACTTATAAACTATTTGTTTAAGGTAACCCCAAATGAAAAAATTCTAAAGGAGTTAAATTGGGAGATCGGGGTGGCCAATAATTTTCCAAATGGCACCCTATAACTCTGAAAAGTTCATAGAGACAATTCTTTACTTCCATCGATTGATATTGGCGGGTCATCAAGTTGTTACCATAAATTTCGTTTATTGTTTAAGGGCAAATTATCCTAAACTTACTTAATTTGTTATTCAGAGAATTATGGTATTTTTCAGTCGATAAATTTTTCCTAGAGAAATATGTTCTAAATCAATATGGATCACGACATTCTATTACAAAGTGGGGACTTTCTTGAGACCTCTATCGACAATTTTGATAACTTAGGGTACCGTAGCAAGTAATAATTGGCTCTCCTGTCCATAAAATTGTGTACGGAAACCGAACATCGTTTTCTGATAACATCAGAATCACACTTTTTACCTGGTTTATAAAATTACGCTTGTAAACTCGAATTTTGTGAAATTATCCCTGTTTAATAACACCCAGACAAACACTGAGTTGAACATCTTCAGTGTACTTACCGAGAATGTGGGGATAGAGAGGAGGATAGAGTTGCTTGCTGAAAGTTTTGTTTTCTGCATATCGTGGATTAACAATTTCAGCTACTAGTCGGTATTTTTTTCCACATAACGAAACAATTCCAATGTTTTCTTGAAACGCTATGGCTTTTTTTAAGCAATTCTAAGTTTGACATGTCAGTAATTCCTATGTTTGCCAAGGCCCACTTTTGAATTTAATAAATAAATTATTCACTATAAGAACAAAGAAGCCTAAACGTATTTAAAATTAAAAATAAAAATTATTAAAAAAATAGCTTGCTAAGGGTTGTGGGCATCATTTTTGTTTAAATTCTAAGTACAAACTGGTGGCTAAGTGAAATTTTATCTAGGTCTATTAGTCAAAAAGCTACTCATATGTTGCGTGTGTACTTTAAAGGTGATACTGTATTTTCTAATCTTCCCTTTGCAGGATTTATTTTAATTTCCTTATCACAAATCAATATATATGTTGATTCCAGGAAAATAGATTTAGGCAATGAAGCTATAAGGAACTTGAAGCAACAGTTTTGCTAGGGGAACACATGTAAAACAACTATCGCGGTTATATTTCGGTAGGTCCTAAGTACTGGCTTTTGATATCTGCTTTACACAAAATTCACCCTGAGTATCACCATTGTATTGGGGCCTATCCAGTATAAGTCTGTTTGTTTGCCAAAGTTATCTATCTATACGGTTTTTCCAGTTTTGTTTCAATAATATTGTAAAACATAAATTAATATTTTATTTCATCCTCCGTGCCTAATATTGAAACTATTGCAGATATGTGCACTTGTCACTGTTCTGGCTGTTGTCCAAGCTGGTCTTCTTGATGGTCACCTTGGAGGAGGAGGAGGTGGAGGAGAAGGAGGAGGACATGAAATTCATCATATTGAGTATGCTGTAAGTAATCAATAAAATTCATCTGTTTTGGTGTTTATGATATATTTATTCGGATTGCAGGCTCCACCAAAATATGAATACAAATTCGCCGTTCATGATCATCATACCGGTGACAAAAAAGAAAAAGTTGAACACAGACATGGAGACTTGACCAAGAGCGATTATGCCTATGGAGAAAAGGACAGGAAAATCCACGTATCCAGAGTCATCCACTCAAGCATTCCCGTTAAAGTTGTTGGAAAATATTAATTTGATATTTACCCTGTGACCTGAATTGTTAAGTTTTCGTTTGAGATTGTTAAGTTTCATGAATTGTCGTTTTGTTTTCGTTGTGATGTAAATATACAGTTATTTTTAAAAAGCTGTTTACTTTTTCGATATTCTTTAATAATGCCCTCACAAATTACTATACAAGCTTAGAGTATACAGAGTGATAACATACAGAGAGTAAGTAAGTATACAACGGCTAAGTATACAATGTGAAGAATATAGTTTATGTAAAGTGGAAGTATACAGGGTGATAGTTAACAAATTATAAAATACGGGGACAAGGTGGAGTATATTCAGTAATATACGAGAGTAAATGTAGAGGATATATAAAATATACAAACTATTTCAAATGTTTACAGATAAGTTCACATATAGTACGCAAGTAAAATAATTACAATATTATTTATGAATATCCTTTGAAATTAGTGTTCAAATTTATCCTAATATTCACCCACATTAGTTCGTTTAAAACCTAATTATATTTTCTATAGAGAGGCAAATATTTCTTGCCAAAAAAACCCGTGAATTTTAGTTGTTAGTTATGGACCAAGAAACTTTAAATCATATTATTCTGCCATTCAGTTGACGAACATTTTAGATTTCAGAACATGAGATATTTAAGCAAGTGTGAGCAAGTAGCCAGAACCAGAAGTATCTAGTTCTGTATAGCAATCTGAGAGTTTCATATCCAGATGTGGGTGATTCTATGCTTTGCTTCTTCTTTGTAGTGTCTAAAAAATTTTGCCCTTGAGGCTATAGTCTCGGGCATTTGAGTATTCTGCAAGTAGACATTTTATTCCCAGTATCAGTATCTATATTTTAGGAAAATCACAATTGGACATTGTTCCAAACATTAAATTCAGATTTTTTCCCCTTAAATGTTTATGTGGTGTGTATTTACTGTTAGGAATAAATTAGATTGTATAAAGTAGACCTCTCATATCTTAAAATCAATGACGTTTAGAATTTGGTGACTACGTAAACTTTTGTTAAACACGAAAAAACAACATTAAACTACGAGTTAAAACTTTTTTTGCCGAAAATCAATTTTTATATAGGGTATGATGTGAATCTGGCAAATTTCAGGTCAAACTTTTTTTTCTTCATATTAATAATACATGATTACAGTTTAAGTAGATATACTACATATACAGACAATTGGAAGCTTTCTGAAGTCGGTAAATAAACAGGCAACGAAAACATTAAGCACAAAAATACTGGTAATAATGTTTGAAGGTTATATTATATATGTGTTCTGTGTTCTGACAGACAAAAGATATGAACATTAAGCTTTCCAAAGGAACCTTTGATCAATGAGAAAAGTTTATTTACAGTGGCTCTATTTCTTGGAACTCTAAAAGTTCAATAGATATCTTAATACTACATACTTCAATAAAAAATTTGGTCAAGTGCGAGTTGAAATAGTATAATACTGGTTCCGTACAACCTTTAAGAGTTAATACAATGTAAATGAATCGAAGTGTATATTTTTCTAATATTCCATGTTCCGACATGCAAGGTATGAATTTTCTTATATTGTTCCCTAATATCTTTAACACTAAGCGTTTTAAACATAAAAAATATACACTTTTATATGTCGCACAGATCCTCTTTATATTATCTGCTACATGTAAGCACTAATTAGAAAAACATTTATTTAAATATCTAATTTGGCCCCCAAAATTAAGATTAGCATTTTTGCTTTATTTGTCAATAAATTTAAATGTTTGATGTCTGAATTTTAGGCTCAAAAGTTTGGAGGGAGAATATGACAACAAATTTTAATTAAGTACTAAATTATTATTTTAAAAATTCAAAATAAAATATATTTGTATTCTTATGCCGATTACTTTTATTTGATACATACTGTTACGAAATTTACCAAAGCCGACCCTGTTTCGTTTCAGTAAGACAACGATCGCTTTGAGATAAAAAATGGTTCTCGAAAAGACTCGGCAGCTGTAGGAGTGATGATTGATTTTGCGAGAATGTTCTATGCTGGTTTTATAAAGGAAGCAGCCCACGATCGTGAGTTAGTGATACAGAGACGATTAGCGTATATCGTAATGTTATTGTGAATCAGCTGTTCTGTATAATTTGATGTAAATAAAGTTTTAGAAAAGTGAAAGTGAATATTAGTTTTATAAATTTAAATTTAAACCACGGACTTTACAACAATACATACATTACCTTGCATTAAAAAAAGTTTTAATTTAAGTTTATAAATTAACGTTAGAATTTTTATTTCACTTTTCTTATAAATTTAAGTGAGTCTCTATATTTTCAATTGTTAGCATAGTTTAGGCTCAATAGTTCGCAGATATAGGTAATGAGTGGAATTTTCGATATATTTTTAATGACTTTTTAGCAAATTGTTCTAGAAATATAAAAAAATTCCTCTACTCCTCATAATGAGCCCTTTCACTTGAGATATTTGCCGCGTTTGGAAAAAATTTCATTTAAATAAAATCCAAACTTAATATCAGGATTTTCTTCTTATTTTTCACGTAAAAGTCCAGTAAAGCCTCATTGTTTCAGTTTTCTTTCAAACAAAAAAGTATTATTTTCAAAGGCATCATCTTTGAAACGAATATAATTTTTTTATTTTCCGTTTAATTCTATAAATTGACCTCAAAAGTAATATTAGGGTTCTATTCTCATTTCCCCTGTATACTTTAAGTACGGCCGGGGTATAACTTTATTTTTTTCAAAATTTTAGGTCTTTTAGTTTCCGAAATAAAGGGGGGAATGGGTGAAATTTTACATATTTTTGTTAATATCTTTTAAACTAATTGTAGCTATGATCATATCAATATAAGAAAAATTAAAGTCATTAATAACAATTAAAATTAAATTAAATTAAATGCAAAAAGTCGTTAGGAACAGCCCGGACGGTCAGGAAATTCATGGGAAATGCCGCCACGACTCCAACCACGTGTCTGAAAACCTGGCAAGGGCTCCCACAGAGCTAAACCCTTTTGATATCTAGGATATCTGGGGTATAGTGAATTTTCCCCTAAAAGCGCTGCCTTAGAGGGAGTGTGATGCCATACATTGTATGGTCAAGTCGGGGACAATTAAAAAAAAAATTATTGTGGCGTTGATGATTATCCAAGCAAAACTCATCTTATAGTACAGTTACGGGGGAATTTCGCTGGAAAAATTTTGCCATTAAATCGATTTGTCTGAAATTTTGAAAGTATATTGAAAATAGCATAAAAAACAAAACTTATCTTAAACTAGTAAAAATAAGTGCAGAACTTGATAGAGGATTGATAATTCTAAGCAAAAAGTTCTGTATAAACATTTTACGAAAACTCGAGAGAGCAGAGAGAGGATTAGAATATGAAACGCTTTTTTAGGATAACTTATAGAGTATAGATATTAGTTAAGTCGCAATTATAGTTTTAAGAGTGTTGTTTAATTTCAATTTTTACAGTTATTTTAATCGAAAACACCGCACATTTTTGGGGAAACTGAGTATAGGGAGATTGTAATATAATAAAACAACTCAAAATATCCAACTGAAAAATTAAAATATAGTAAGAACAATTTGTGCAAATTGCCCGGAACAGGATATGCCCTGGGAGAACGTAGGTTTTCGCGACAAGAGTCATAGCTGATTCTGCATTTTCCTGATTTGAACCGCGTCATTTTTTCGAATTAATTTATTTATATACCTAAACTGGGATATAAACAAAGTTTTCCGACGTTTCGCCCACACTTATAAGGGGCTTTTTCAAGGGTGAGAAAATTCTTCTTTTTCTCACAAACACACTTTGTAACTTCACTCTGTTAAACTTGTCACACTGAAGCACAAATTGTAAATGACTAACATTATGGATTTACCAAATGATGAAGTAATAATTGGCTCCCTGAAATTCGAAGTAAAAGAAGGGTAGGAGGTACTTAAAGGGATTATTTTAGTTTACTTTATAGTTGTGATAATATTTTTTGAATACAATCCTGGAATTTTATTAGTAGATAATGTAAGGGATTTATTTTGTTGACGAGATTTGTGTTGAAATGTGAATGCATGGTTGCCTGATTGGCGAAAGTTCAAAACTTTTGTCTCGGTTGAAATTATTGGGATTTTTGGCGATTTCAATGGCCTCCCGGAATTTTCTGGTGAAATAATATGGAGATTTGGCCACGACAGAGGAGCTGTCGAAGAGGATTTGGTGGCCCGTTTCGTGATGATGTTCAGCTACAGCAAAGTTTGAAAGAAGGCCCATTTCAAACAACGATTATGTTCACATAGTGATTATAGATCGACCTGTTTCACATATGTTTACTGCCCCACACGTGCATGGGATGGAACAAATATCTTTGGATGAAAGAGTATTTTGTTTATCCTTGTGAGATTTTGGATAGTAGTTTGTAGATTGTTTTCACTTTGTCCTTATGGAGAAGCTTCCCAATCCTATGCATGACCTTGCTGATATATGGCAAATATGCTACTGATATACTAGGTAACAATTCTATCTTAGGAATGGGATTTTGGTGACGAGAAATGGAAATGTGAATCTCTCGGCTACTGTAGCCGTTGTTTAGTTGGCTACGCTCTAGTATATGCCCTCTTACAGAAAAACTCATCCTACGCAATAAGTGTAAATGCATATTTCAATATACTTATCTGATTAATAAGTCTTGCACAGGAATCCTGGTTCAACTATGCTTTTGTGAATTACCTAATTTGTAAGTAATGTTGAATACGCTTAACTAGGTTATTGTTAATATTTTTTAACTATTTTAATGGTTTCGTAAATGGTTGACTAATTGATTTTTGATATTCATTAGACAGGATTGGTTGCCATGATACATCTATCTCTGTAGGAAGTGTTTCAACTTCTTCACCAATTAACATGCGAACACTTTTTTGATTTCTATTGGTACGTTCTTCTGTGCACAATAACTTGGCTTTGTTGAAAGGCCAAATTGTGACAGACATGAAGCTTTCTAGAAACTATGAGTGTGCGTTTGAGAATACAGATTAAACATCATGAAAATACAGACAAAAACAGTGCAGCAACTGTAAAAAGATGCACTAATTATATACAACATTGACACTAATTGTTGTAAAAATTGTAAATGTAAATTCTTAATTATATTATTTTATTGGGAATCTGAAATCGATATAAAATATGTTAGTCACTATGTATGAAGAGGCATTTTTGCCTAAATCGTGTGAGTAAAATACTACTTTTGCTAATTTCAAATGTTTTTGGCAAAAAATATGCTTTATAATGTTTAAAACTTCTTTTCAAGAACAGTGAGGCACCAATTCTCAAATTCCTTTTGTTAAACTCCAATTATCTGTAAATAATTTGGAATGGAAATAGAAAATCCTATTGCACAATGAAAAGAAAAAACCATATTCCTAGGTCAACTTAATCGCCAAGCAATTTTTACATAAAAGAAAAATTACCTCCAGCTGAAAGACAGTTATTGATAATGACTCCAGATTTGAACGTCAAATGTCTCCAAACACAGATAAATATCACACAATATATAAAACATACTTTATATACAGGGATACTGGCTGATGATATTGCAGACATGTTCCCCCAGAATATCTGCGAGGAAGAAGTTCTGTACAGAACCAGTACTCCAATCAATTTTTTGAAATTGCGTTACTACATTTTGATCGATTTACACTCATCTCTACCAGCAAAAAACCGAGGAAACAAAACTCCAAATAAAATCAAAATAACTAATAATTTTATCAGAAACAATGTACCTTTAACTACTTAACATTGTCGTATTTGCATCAAATGTCAGGAACTACCTCGTAAACTTGAACCTGAATGCAATGAATACTGGCATTATCAATAATTCACAATAACTGAAGTAACTAAACGAGAATCTCACGGCCAACTACGTTTGTGTTAATTTCAATATTCGTTACATAATCCTTTAAACGATGACTTAAAGGATCATTGAACTACAGAAGTGTTATAAAATAAATGGATTTTTTTTATCAGATGTTACTAATCACATTTGTTTTTTGAAATAGTGGACAGATAAAAAATTTACAATAAATAATACAATTCTACAAAAATAGTATTAAACATGAAAATGTGGTACTAAAAAATAATACATGATTTGACTTGATTTCTTCATACAGTTTCTATAAGGTTGCTTAATCTACGTAAATTCGAAAAAAATCATCTGTATCTAACATTATAATTAGCTTATGAGACAAATAGACACATGTATATATATATATATATATATATATATATATATATATATACATGTTGGGCGGAAACTATGTTTCCTTTGTAAAATTCTACACCAGGAAAATTCTAACTTGAAATACTGTAGAAAATGGTGTCTTTGAGAACATTTGTACAAAAAATTAACTTAAAATTGCCTTCACGAGCTCGAGCATTGAATAGGTAAATGTATTCAGAAAAAATGCTGGTATAATTCCATTTTTAGGGAATTTTTTAGAAAATTAAATACATATGTATTGTGATAAAAATCAAGCGAATCCTAAAGCAGATAAAATAAAAAGTCTGCATGTGCGGAAAATGAAAGTGTATATTTTTTATAAATTTAAAACGTTTCTTTTAAAAGATATTAGGGTAAATATAAAAAAGGCACTCATTCCCTGCTTGTCTGAAACTGGAATATTAGAATCTTAGATGGTACGGAACCCTTAGTATGCGAGTCCAACTCACATTTGACCAAATTATTCTACTTAAGATTGTTTATAACGATTCTTTTTTTTCTTCTGGATAAATAAGGAAACTGTTAAGATTGGTTTCAAATTTCTGAAACACAAGAATAGTAGTACGAGCAAAGAACATGCAAAAACTACATCTGTTAAAGGTTTCGGGCTATAAAAAATAATTGTTATTTTTTCATTACCCAATAATATGTCATTACACAAATTAACTCGTTGATCAAGCAATATATGGTATCGCCCAATCTCTAGTGACATATCCAACAGCTGTTACGCTTATTGGTCTAGACACAAAGGAATTAATAAACACACAAAAAAGAACGAAAAACGGTACAACTGTATCTGCGGTTTGGTAATTTCTGCATGTTGACTTACATACTTGCATCATTCAAATGCATCGAATATCGAATAATATTTCGATAATTATTTTCAATTTGGTCTAATTATATACAGTGAATGGCGTTTGTTTTGGTATATATATATAGGAAATGTTTGAATAGAATTATTATCAGTTTCGTGTTTCTACTTGGTAACAAACAAGTCTAGCTTACAAGAACAAAATGTTCGTACAGGTATGTTGAAATTACACCAATTTGATTGATTTTCCTTAATCTAAATTTACAATTGCAAAGAAAATTTAAGATATTTTCTCATGTCCTTCTTATATCTTGTGTGAGATAAGTTGAATCATCCCCTGCTATTGATGTTGTTGTATTTCTACTTTAGTTTTCCGTACTGCGTGATTTTGGGCATATTTCCCATAATTTGATGTCTTTTTCTTATGTTCCTTAATTTTTCTTATCGTCTGAGTCTTGTGCTTAGTAGTACGAGTTTGTATTACGTAATACCGTCTCATTTCGTAGCCATTGTAGGACTTTCATTGTAATCGTTTCTTGTATCAGATCTAAAACCCCTATTTTGGATAGGAGTTTCTGGTTTTTGATTATGTCTCGTAGATTTTCACACATCGGTACTTTACTGCTCGTTAGTTGGGAGTTTGTATAGAAACAGGACAAATGTAGACAAACTTTCCATTTTATATTTATTATTCTCAAGTCTATAAGATAAAATAGCCTTTCAGAGACTACTTTTAGTACCAACTGGTAACGCTGGTCTAAAAATCTATCTCAAATAATAATAGCTACTTTTTCAAATTGACCAAAGTCATCGAATTTAATATTTTAACATAATTATTTTGACTTTCTTTGTACATACTATGAGACCGAGCAACCCAAGTAGTTTTTATATTTTCAACGAATGAAAAGAATCCACTACAGGGATATGACCTAGCTTGTCTCACATATCCACAGCAAAAATTAGTAAAGTACCCTCTATTATTGCTTTTAGTATCTACGACCTGCTTTTAAAAAAACAGTGGAGGGTCCTTTCGAAGAATTTTATCATATTAACTTAGATTTTACGAAAAGAAATCTCGTGTAGACTTTACTCTCTTCGAAGAGAGTATTCAATATCTCTGACAGGTTAAGTTAACCTGAAAATTTCATCTTGACTTTCTAACCTAGGAATTAAGGCTAACAGCAATTACAGGTAACGGCTCCAGTTTCCCCGCAAATCCTAGATGTCTGTCTTTACATCTCCCGTCTTCATATATTACATCTAGCCAAACTCACTCACCCGACTATCCTGATCACAAATACAGTGATCTTAGTATTTTAACGATAATTCAGTAAATTTACCATAAACTCGCCATTTGTTTTCCGGATTTTGAACCGTAGAATTTTGAGGTTCTAGAGTTCTCTTACATTTGTCAAAACTATTTTGACCTGCACAATTTGGGGACAGCTACTGAGACTAACTCAAATTTATACATGCACGATTGCTTTCCTTTTTGTTAAATCTCTAGAATGTAAAAATACAATTTAGAACCCTAACATCAAACCTTTATTTTAACCACTCAACGCCATTTCAACATCAACATCAAGGAGTAATTGTTTTTTGAATGATAATTGTGGCATCTCTGGTTTTTATTTTTTCTGAGTTCTTAGAGAATAACACCACACAAACTTGAAAGTTTGTATATTTCAAAAGTCTAAACGTTTCAAGGTCTAAATCAGATTCTGTTTTCAATGATTTAGACCTTGAAACGTATGGACTTTTGAAATATATAGACTTTCAAGTTTATGTGTTATTATTCCCAAAGAACTCAGAAAAAATAAAAATCAAGGAGTAAACCAAACTAATTAGTTTGACATACCAAAGGTTCCACAGCATTTCCGTTTCAATCTCTACAAGATTATAATTGCTAATTATTTTATATGTCCAAATCTAAATTGATTTGGTGTAGAAGCAATTAAAAAATATTTAGATACTACCCCTACGTCAACTATTTTGCAAATTAGTGTAAATTTATTGATTATATTTGTTCAAAAGTTCAATGGAAATTATAAAAACAATATTATTTTACATTGTGTATTAATTTAGTGTTATCATAGGGCTTCAATGTGTTCTTAACTTTCTAGAGATAGCCTGCAGTGCACAAATGTCGCAGTAAGACTAAGGAGAGAGAGGACACTAGAGAGGGCAAGAGGCTATTTCACTCGGTTGGGAGCTGCTTCCAATCAAATACGTTCAGTATGTTGTTCATTGGCTGCTTCCACCCACTAAGTGAAACAGCCTCTTACTGTCTCTATTGCCCTCTCTTTCTAGTGTTGCCACGATTTTATGCTTGACAGGCTATATCTAGATGGTAAATGATCTAAGGTTCTTAAGAGCACAGTATACGTACCTAACACCTCACATTTGTTGGATACCTACAAACTATTATGATTTACTGAACATTGTTTATCTCAGTGATGTTTCCTTGATACGTAAAGATATATGAAGTAAACATTAGCTTTTAGACCAACGAAAATAACTAAGATGTTAATACATATTGTAATGTTTTTATTTTCACACACGGGTTCTGTTCAGTTCTTGGATTTATTTAAAAACACAGTCCAACTCACTCTAATTTATTTCCACTACTTTAACACAATAATTTATATTCACAGAAACTACTATTTACATAATTTATCTTAACTGTTCAAACGACCGACGAAAACTGAATTCTCCTATCGCCAGCTGCTTTATATTTATACATTTATCTTGGAATTATCTGGTACGTCCACGAACCATCGGGGAATTCCATCACGTTCTGGAAGCTTTAAAGGAATTCCCAGTAACGGCAGCGTTCCGCCGGTTGAGAGACAAACATTTCGGGTTCCACGAATTTATCAGAATAATGTCCCTTCCATGAATTGGTTGAGGGCCGATTGCACCAGCTGTCGGATGAATTCTCGTAACATTGCCCCCTCCTTAAGGCCATTTCGTCCCGGAATGTCCCAGAATCCTTCCTGGTATGACGATATTTGCAGGACCCTCCATTTCGACAACGTGAAGTTTGGTGGAAGTAACAATCAACGGTCTTCGAATCTGGGCTGCGAGTATTGAGACAGCATACCAGGATGTCGACGCCACTGAATCGAAAGATTGTTTCCATCATACTTCTCACCACCCTCCAATTCAGTCCATCCAACCCGCAGGCTATCTTTGGGACCGCCAATTTCATCAGATTCTTCTCCATCATTACATTCCTCAATTCTACCAGAGTCTTCCAAAGATCGCTGTATGTTGGCTTGTCCTGCGAGAATGTTTTCGTTACCAAATAAAAGATGTCTCTGGTACCCACTGGTTGTTTATCTTCGAGATGAAGGACCTTCCCTACCACTGGATCTTGTTCCCGTAGCTTCTGGAACTGGCCGTACTTCTTGGCAAATACCTTGGCTATTCCTCTGGACATCCGGAGATCTCGAGCCACACAATGAGCCAGGGCATATTCAATGGGCACCTCAAACAGGTCTCGGGGTTC
Source organism: Octodonta nipae (assembly GCA_034190945.1). Taxonomy (NCBI): domain Eukaryota; kingdom Metazoa; phylum Arthropoda; class Insecta; order Coleoptera; family Chrysomelidae; genus Octodonta; species Octodonta nipae. Next base: position 12,922,911 of record CM067223.1, read on the forward strand.
CTCTGTGGTCACGTCGTGCTGCACTTTCTGCCCATTAGAGTACAGTGTCATAAACTGTTCGAAGGTCATCTCGTCATCGGGTGGTTGGATGCTGCGGACTTGGGCTTGGTCATCTTCGCTGTCATGACTTCCGGCATAAGGGCTAACCTGTTGAAATGTACGACTTTGGTTTTCCCGAGGCAGCTTCTTTATTCTGTAGACAACATCGTTGATTTTCTTCACAATCTGGTACGGCCCCTCCCAAGATCTCTGTAGCTTGGGCGAATATCCACGACGACGTTGCGGGTTATACAACCAAACAAGATCATCAACTTGGAATTCTCCGTTCTCGGCTTTGATGTCGTAGGCTTCCTTCATTCGGGCACTGGCATTCTCGATGTTTAACCGGACTCGTTCATGGATGTCGTTCATCTTTTGACGTAGCTGGCTGACATAGTCCTCATCTGCGGTCTCTTCTCCTGGGGGACATCCAAACTTCAAATCGCATGGTAGTCTTAATTCTCGTCCCATGATAATACTGGCCGGGTCTGACCCGTGGACTCGTGCACAGACGAACGATATGCCATTAGAAACAAGTGCAGATACTGGTCCCAGTCTCTTTGGTGGTCAGAGACTACCTTTGACAAATGGCGGTTAATGGTTCTATTCATCCGCTCTACCATTCCATCGGATTGCGGGTGTAATGCTGTCGTCCGTGTTTTATTGATCTTCAAGAGCTTGCAGACGTCTTGGAAAAGAGTAGACTCGAAGTTTCTACCTTGGTCTGAGTGCAACTCCAAGGGAACACCAAAACGACTGATCCATTCCTTGACAAGGACATCAGCAACGGTCAAGGCTTCTTGATTCGGCAAGGCATACGCTTCGGCCCATTTACTAAAATAGTCCATAACCACCACAATGTATTTATTTCCACAGTCGGATTCAGGAAATGGACCGGCAACATCAATGGCTATTCTTTCGAATGGACTGCCCACGTTATATTGCTTCATAGGAGCTTTTGGACGCTTCTGAGGCCCATTACTTGCTGCACAAACAGTACATTTCCGGCACCAGTCCTTGACATCCACTTGGCAGTTTACCCAATAGAAGCGTTCTCTCAACTTCCCCAGGGTTTTCGTTACTCCCAAATGTCCTCCAGTTGTACCATCATGTAGTTCTCGTAAAACCTCTGGTCTCCTATTTCTGGGAACTACAATCTGTTTTCTGTCCTTGCCTTCCTCTGGGGTTTCCAGGACGCGCTTCAGAAGTCCATTCTCCAGGATGAGAGAGTTCCACTGAGCCCAGTACGACTTTATGGTTGGTGAGTATCGGGAAATCTCTTGCCACGTAGGTTTGCGGTCTTCTTCCTTCCACCGGATAACCTCTTTCAAATCTGGATCTAATTTCTGGTCTCTTTGGATCTCCGCAGATTGCCAATGGTCATCGATGGCGGTAGTTCTGCAGAGAACAGCCCCTTTTTCTTCTGCTCGCTGACAATGTTTGCAATCATCAGGGCATGGTCTCCTCGATAGGGCATCAGCATTCTTATGGCTTGTTCCAGCTCGATGTTCAGTCTCGAAGTCGAATTCTTGCAATCGCTCAATCCACCTTGCCACCTGTCCTTCAGGATTTTTAAACTGCAGAAGCCACTTCAGTGCTGCATGATCAGTCCTCAGGAGGAATCTTTTACCATAGAGGTACTTGTAGAAATGTTCTACCCCCTTTACCACAGCCAGGAGTTCTCTGCGAGTAACGCAGTAATTCCGTTCAGGCTTGCTCAAGGTCTTGCTGAAGTATCCGATCACTCTCTCCTGGCCCTCCTGAATCTGCGAAAGCACAGCACCAATTCCGACATTGCTTGCGTCGGTATCCAATACGAAGTTTCCATCTGGCAAAGGATAACTTAATATGGGAGCACTCGTCAAAGCTCTTTTTAATGTATCGAAAGATCGTTGACATTCCTCGTCCCATTGGTACTGCACCTTCCCTTCTGTCAGTCTAGTAAGTGGCTTGGCGATGTTGGCAAATCCGGCTACGTACCGACGATAGTACGTGCATAACCCCAGGAAACTTCTTAACTGGTGGATATCTTTAGGTATCGGCCATTCCTGGACAGCTTTGATTTTCTGTTTGTCAACAGCTACTCCCTGTGCGGAAACTACATGTCCAAGATATTGTACCTCTTCTTGGAACAGCTGACACTTCTTCGGGCTTAACTTTAGTCCGGAACTTCGAAGTCGCCGAAATACCTCCTCCAGGTTTCTCACGTGGTCTTCAAAAGATTTTCCAACCACGATAATGTCGTCAAGATACACCAGACACGTTTTCCATGAAAGCCCTTTTAACACTGTTTCCATCAATCTTTCAAACGTTGCTGGAGCATTACACAGTCCAAACGGCATCACCGTGAATTGATAAAGTCCTGAGCCGATGGTAAAAGCAGTCTTTTCTCGGTCTTCTTTAGCAAGTTCCACCTGCCAATAACCGCTCTTCAAGTCCAGGGTGGAAAACATCTTCGATCCAGCCAACGTGTCTAGGGTATCGTCTATTCTTGGAAGGGGATAGCTGTCTTTCTTTGTAGCGTGGTTTAATTGCCGATAGTCCACGCAAAATCGGGTCGAACCATCTTTCTTTTTAACCAACACAACTGGAGAAGCCCAAGGGCTATTGGATGGTTCAATAACACCTTCTTCCTCCATCTCGCGGACTATCCTGTCGGCTTCTTCTCTTTTAGCTAGAGGTAGTCTTCTCGCCGACTGTCGAATAGGTTGAGCGTCCCCAGTATTAATTTTGTGTTTCACCAGATCAGTTCGTCCTCTTTTGCCATTCCCTACATCGAAGATATCCTGGTAGTTTCTAACGATGTCCCTCAATTTTGCTCTCTGGTTTGGTTTCAAATTCTTAGATGAATCGGTGATAAGTCTTTCCAGTTCCTCAGACAGTTTACCTGGTGGTATTTCTGCATGCTGTGTGCTTCTGACTACAGAGGACACTGTTGAACAATGGCCCAAAGTTGTTCCTTTCTTTAGCACAACCGAGTAATGATTCAGGTTCATTACTCTTACTGGAACAATCTCCCTGGCACGAAACAGAGTCTTCCCCAGTGCGACTCCTCTGCCTACATTTCCGTCGTTAAGTTCGGGATCAAACATCATCACTGTTCCAGCTTTAGCTTTCCCATCCAGGCAAGCATCTACAATGATTTCAGTTCTTTCCGGAACATTGACATCCTCTGCTAAGATGGCTCGAAGCATTATGTCATCTTTCCCATGAAGTACCACTTCTTCGTCATTCACTCGCAGAATTCCATCTCTGAAGTTTAACTGGAATCCCTTGGAGCTCATGACATCCATTCCAATGATTACTTCGTCTTCGATGTCTGCCACTAATGCCCGATGTAGAAAAGTTGTGTTTCCCAAGGTCATTTCAACCTCTATTTCACCATGGACCTTTGCTGCTTCTCCTGTCGCTGTTCGCAGTTGCCATCTTGTTGGTTTTATCATTGTCTCTAAAACAATGTTGGGCCTTATTACTGTTTTCGTCGCACCAGTATCCAGCAGCATTGCAAATTGCCTCCTATTAATAAGGCCATCTACGAAGACACTGTTAACGTGGTTGCGTAGCGAAGCGACATATGCGTTGGTAGTTGACACTTGTTTGTTACAGGTCGACGATGGTCCCTTCACATAGGCCTTCTTTAGTTTTCCCGCCGAGGAAGTCTGGGCTCCGTTGCTCTCCTTGCAACGACTCTGGACATGTCCTACCTTACGACACTTCCGACATCTCACTAGTCTTTTTCCAGTAAGGACTTCTTCTATTATCTTTCTTACAGAGGCTTCATCGTTCCCGCCATCTTCGGATTCTGCGTCAACAATTCGGACTCTGGCTTGACCTCTGCAGGTATTTTTCGCAGCCTCGAATTCTAGCGCTCGAGCAAGTGCATCCACTAATTGAGTCGGTCGAGCTAGCGTTAGAGCTTGTCTGGCTTCGTTGTCCCGCAGTCCATCCAGAAACGCTTGTACTGCTAACCTTTCTATCACATTTTCCGGTGTGGCTGGATAGGCAAGGCGGACCAGACGGGCAATATCAGCTTCAAACTCCTGTAGGGATTCATTAGATTTCTGGTGGCGATTTTTCAGTTGGGAGTGATAAACGTGCTCCAAATGGGTTTGCCCATACCTCAATTCTAAATGTTTGACCAGTTGTTCGTAGTCTTCTTGCTCCGAGGTATTCAATGTTTGTAAGATATCTGTAGCATCCCCTCTTAAGGCTAGGGTTAATGCGATTGCCTTCTCCTCTGCCGACCATCCGTTTAGCTTAGCTGCAGCCTCGAATTGGCGACGATAATTAGTCCATGATGATTTTCCATCAAATTGGGGAGGTTTCATTTTCTGCCTTGTCCCCTCGAGGCCAATTTTGAATCCACTACTTCTAGACTGCTGCTGCTTTCGGTCTTTGATGGTATTTCTCCCCTTTGTTTCGAGACTACTTGTTCTTTTATTTTGTTGATCTCACCCTCCATTATTTGTTTTAACTCTTCTATGCGCCTTTCGCTTTTAGCTGTCGTCTGACTCAGTTCTTCGACTATTGTTTCCTTTAGTTCTTCCATCCGGGTTTCATATTTGACCGTGGTCTGCTTCAGATCTTCAATTCGAGCTTCATTTTCGACTATTTTCTCTTCTAGCATTTCTGAACTTTGCTGTACCATGCTTTTCAAATTTTCTTCTAGGGATTTAGAATTTTCCAGTAATTTGTCTTCCAGGCTTTTAGAATTTTCTAGCAATTTCTCTTCTAGAGCCTCTTTCATGATTTTAGAATTTTCGAGCAATTTATCCTCTAAAGACTTAGAATTGTCTTGTAATTTTTCTTGTAAGGTTTCTTTTAAATTTTCTTCCATTTTTTTTAATAGCATACTCAGGTCTCCATTGCCAGAAACTTCAAACAAGTAAGTATCGGGATCGTTACCTTCATTTATTAGGGCATCTCGCAGCCGTTGTATTAATTCACTTTTCTTCCCACTAATTTCTAAATCCCTTTCTTCAAGTTCTTTTTTTAAGTCCGCCACTTTCAATTGGTCCAAACTCACTGTTTTATACATTGTTAGTTTATTTATTTTCCACTTCTAAAAGTTCCACAAATTCACCCCACACCTGACACCAATGTAATGTTTTTATTTTCACACACGGGTTCTGTTCAGTTCTTGGATTTATTTAAAAACACAGTCCAACTCACTCTAATTTATTTCCACTACTTTAACACAATAATTTATATTCACAGAAACTACTATTTACATAATTTATCTTAACTGTTCAAACGACCGACGAAAACTGAATTCTCCTATCGCCAGCTGCTTTATATTTATACATTTATCTTGGAATTATCTGGTACGTCCACGAACCATCGGGGAATTCCATCACGTTCTGGAAGCTTTAAAGGAATTCCCAGTAACGGCAGCGTTCCGCCGGTTGAGAGACAAACATTTCGGGTTCCACGAATTTATCAGAATAATGTCCCTTCCATGAATTGGTTGAGGGCCGATTGCACCAGCTGTCGGATGAATTCTCGTAACAATATTAATAGCAATACTGTACTTACAGCTGTACTTTTATCATTTTCATTTACGTATGCTGAAACTGTTTCTCAGTTATTTTTGAAAATTTATTGAGTTTTTATTTACACAATTTCGGGTTCTTGGTCATATTATATGAGCTATATTTTAGACTCACTCTCAAGAGATTTTAATTGTTAAATTTACTTTAATTTTCAGGTTGTAGCTCTTGCCTCCGTGATGGCCATGGCATCCGCGCTTCTTGAAGGTCATGGATTTGGCATTGGAGGTGGCTTAGGAGGAGGTCTTAGGAGGAGGAGGATATGGAGGAGGCGGTATTGGAGGAGGTAGTGGAGGTGGACATGGTGGTCTTGGAGGATACGGTGGAGGACTAGGTGGAGGAGAAGGTGGTTATGGAGGACACCATGAAACTTTCATTGATTTCAGAGTAAGTTCATAAACCTTTTTAAACAACCGATCTAACAAACAATTTATCATTAACATTTTTAAACACAAGTTAACAATTCATTTTATTTCCAGGCTCCTCCTAAATACGAATACAAATACGCAGTATCTGACCACCACACCGGTGATCATAAAGAAAAAGCGGAAGAAAGACACCACGATCTCACCAAGACCCAATACGAATGGGGCGAGAAAGACAGAAAAGTACAAGTTTCCAAAGTGATCCATGGTGCAGCTCCCGTGAAGATCATTGGGCATCATTATTAATGCGCTACTATAAAACGTCTGTGTTCAGTGTTGCCATGTTACCTGTTTTACTTTAGTTGGTATTTTTGTTGAGTTTGTATTAAGTTTGAGTTGCAGAATAAACTATTTAAAATAATATTTACTTGAAATTATTTTTTAAATGCATTGTAAAATTCACAGTCTATATTGATTAGTGTTTTAAATCGAATTTTGAGTATTGATCGTTTTTCTTATGTTCAAGCTAATTGTGAGTTATGCTCAGACGGAAATCTACTGTATACTTAGCTCACATTACACTTGATGAACAAATAAACGTAAACCAAAACAAAGTAAAATTGGTGGTCTGATTTGTAGAACAAAGAATTGTTTTCAGTATTAACTGGAAGGTTATAAACACTTTTATGTGTTCGGAAAAAAAGAAGTCCTGAGAAATTAAATCGGGTGACCGAGTAGGACAATGGATTGCAACTCTTGTTCAGCCATCAGGAAATACTTGGTTTAAATTATCACTTAAATTCCCAGAATAATGCGAAGATGCTTCATCCTGTTGAAATCCCATTTTCTTTTAAATGTATACATGAACTAATCGCACTAGAATTTGTAAGAAATTAAAAAAAATAGATGTGAAGTGCCAAAAAAATGCCAACGAGAAAATCTCGAAAAATGCTAGCAAAAAAAATAAAAAAATTGGTAAAGATGTGTATATACCTTGTGAAATATCCTGAGGTTTAGATGTATCTAGTAGCGACAATTATTAGTTTTAAATCTACCATTAGAAGGCAAATAAAATTAGTTTAATTCAATCATTAATAAATTAAAATTTTTGCAAGAATCAAAGTGACGACCAACACAATCAATATCAATCTGTTGTTATAGGAAATGAATTTTAACAAGGATAGACATTTTCAGGATACTAGAAACATTTTTGTGAATTTTGCCACTAAAGTTTTAAAATATCACCATTGTTTAGTCTAGAAAACGGGCAACGAGTTAGTTGGGTAAAATAAGTATTGGATATGAAGAAAATTTGTGAACATCTGTTCATAGAACGATAAGCTAAGTTTTTAGGTAAGCTATTTAAGTTCTCGATGAATGAAATTAGATTTAAAAAGTATCACAGCAATGCTTATGACCTGCAATTCTCTTTTCAATGCGATACCACTTGACCCCATTCCATTTCTACTTGAGGATGGCACTCCGACAAATGAAGGTAGAATTTCAAATACTGTTTTCACCAAATGTTGCCCTTTTACTACAAATATTTACATGTTTAAGTTTAAATCACCCTGTATATTTAGTCATTTTTCCTCAAAAGTGTACCTGAATCTAAAATGAATTTAACAAACTTTTACATGGGAAATCTTTAGATGTACAAAACAAACAACGCCCCCAACATCATTTCTTCTTAAATAGGTTCTTATTTAGCATAGAATAATGTGAAAACGAATGATGACATTTTTTATCATTTGCAAAAACCAATGTCTTCAAATTTCTTAAATAAATTATAAATTTGAAGGCACTAGATGTAAAGACCGACATCTAAGATTTTTGGGGAAACTAGCACATAGAGGTTCAGAATTGCTATGTCAATTAAAGTTGTTTTCCGAGTACTTTATCTACCAAAACTATATCTGGTCTATTGTGAGCAACAGATCGATCGGTCAGTATCGTGCGGTCCCAGTACAGCTTGTAGTTGATATTTTCTAAAACAGATTCTGGTTTATATTTATAGTATGGTAATCTTACCGACTGTGATAAATCATGGTTCAGTTCTAATTCCTGGTGAAGTATTTTTGCCACAGCATCGTGTCGTTCTTTGTATTCAGTTGCAGCGAACGCTTGACAACCTTCTGTGATATGCTGGATAGATTCAGATGTTTTGGCATCTATCGTTGTTAATAGAAGGGTCTTTAACGATGCACTTTAGGTAGTTCTTAGTTGGAATTACTTGATCTTGGATTGCCAATATAAAGCCTTCTGTTTCAGGGAACATATGACCAAAGATCAACCAGTAGTTCGACGGTGCACTGTCGACATAATCTTGGTTGACGTCATTTATATGTCTTCCATGACGGGGCTTCTCTTTCCATTTCAGCAGTTTCTGATCTGTGGTTTGGTGGTGTAATTGGATATGTTGTTGTGTCAGTCGCAGTGGTGTTGAGTCATCAACCTGGCTCATGTCCCTATGTAGATCAGAAAATTCTGCGAGTCTGGAAATGACTACGCAAAATAGAAATTTGTTGATCTAATAGTTTACTTAGATCTGTCAATCCTCTTCCTCCTTCATACCTTGGCAAAGTTGTACGTTCGACAGAGCTCTTTGGATGGTGATTTTGAACTTTTGTTAGTAAAACTCGAACTTTTCGTTGTAATTGTTCAATGTCAGTCTTGCACCAATTAACTATACCGAAAGAGTAACTGAGCACTGAACACTTATAGGTGTTAATAGCCTGAAACAGATTTTTACTGTTTAGTTTGGTTTTCAACAGTCATCTTACCCTTCTATAAAACTTTGTTGTTAGGTCCTTTTTCATAGTCATGTGATCAATACGTTGAGCCTGTTTTATTCCAAGGTATTTATAAGTATGACCTTCCCCCATAGATTCAATTGAGGTGCCATCTCCCATTTCGAAGTGCCCCTGCTGCATTTTGCCTTTAACTATATTAATAATTCGGCATTTGTCTAGGCCAAATTTCAAATGGATATCACTAGAGAACCCTTCTACTATTTTAAGCATATCATGCAGCTGTTGTTTCGTAGCTGCCATCAACTTTAAGTCGTCCATGTATAACAAATGGTTTATCCTTAATGCTTGTACGTTGTTGTATTTGAGACTGAACCCAAAATTAATCGAGTTTAGTTTATTTGAGAGAGGGTTCATGGCAAGGTAGAATATTAATAATGATATTATTATATAGGTAATCAATATGTATTATTTATGAAAATATGAAAAAATATCGGAAAACACTATAATGGGTCTTGAACACGATTCCAAACACCATTTCTTCATCTTTCCGCACTGTAAAGAATATATACCTACCGTAAATATTCTCCTCCCTAACGGAGGGAAAGGAAGGGAATGAGTGTCAAGAAATATAAAAACCTATGATGAATTCTGTAATTTTTCAGGTATGTAGTTTTAATCATTTTGTTCCATAGTTGGCAGTACCAAATGAGTTCAGGAATTAATAACAAAATCGCAATATTTATTCAATCTGATCCGTACCAAGGTTATAAAGATTACATATTTCAAATTGCAATTCGTTGGCTCTTTTTAAGTGATTATTTATTTTTCAAAATTATTATACTATTCACTCTGGCGAGTACCGTGGGACAAAATGTTTAATGCATTCAGAATAAAATCTATAAATCTATGACCCATATTAACTGCTGAGTAAAATACAGAAAGAAATATTAAATTTTGCAAGCATCGGTGGTTCAGTGGTAGAATGCTCGCCTGCCACGCGGGCGGCCCGGGTTCGATTCCCGGCCGATGCATTTCTTTTTTCCTTTTTATAAAATGTTAACATTATGGTATAGTTACTTTTTCTGCTTTCTTCCCACATATTTTATTACGATTATCTCAAGATTCTTCGTCATATTTGAGAAAATTGCGCCGTAAGATACTAGAACTCATCCATTTCATATATAAAACAGTTGATAGTAATTCCTCAATTTTAAAATGCATATCCCTATGTTCACTATTTTGATTTAAATAAGATTCATAAACATTTGTAATTTAATACTCTCTATGAAGTGTCATTCTTTGTACGCAAGACAATATATACAATATATATTGTTTCTGTTTAGGGAACCTTCACCAGTTGCGCTTCCCACAATTGAATGTCCTCTCGAACACGTCTTTATGTATTTGATACATTTCGTTAAATTTGAAGACGCGAGATATAAAGACTGACATCTAGGATTTTCGGGGAAACTAGCACATAGAGGTTAGTTATGAAACCCATAACTCCCTATTCTAGGGGTAGAATTGGGCGATGAAAGGGTGGAAATTTCAATAAACCATCTTATTTCTTTCATTGGTTATGGTACATCTCCAAAAGAAACAGAGATATCCCGTCCCGTCCCGTCCGGGCTGTCCCTAACAAGACAGCTTTTTGCATATTGGTTTAATATCCCCAACATCAGCTTCAATTTCAAAAAGAAATGCATGGATATGTCTATTTTTGCACCATGATATTAGGTTTTCGGAAAAAAATTCAATTTTACTGCTAGTGCAACATTGATACCATCCGTTCTGGCCACCAGGTACTCTGGAGACCGTTAGCAGTGTCATATTCGTATTTAGTCACCCCAAAATCACCCCGGGAACAAAATTGGAGTTATTACCTTTGATGTTTATCGTGTTAAATTTTTTTATTAATCACTACTTTGAGATGCACCTCAGAAAATATATTGATCACATTTCATCACAAACTTTGTAAGCGTTTAAATATTCGAATGTAAAAAATCATATCTCAGTCCATTTGACTCCAGAAAAAAATGATAGTCAGACCAATTTTTTGCTTTATTTCATTAATTATTAAATGAGTTTAATAAGGGGGTGCATTGGTATCTTCCTACTTTGCAATAAAAAGACCGAGTAGGACACTACAACCACTTTGCGATTCCTCAATCTGGTGTGTTCTCTTGCTTGGTTAGTATATTTCGTCTGGATGGCAGTCCTCAGTGATTGACATTAAGTTGTTCCTTTATTAAGACCATGGTGTACTACAGTAACATTAATTGCAATTCTGCGACGTTTTAAATTGTAATTTCTCAAAGTTACATCCTAATGCTATATTAAAATAACGAAAATTCATAAATACTTATCACATATTTACTAAACATTTATTTAACAGCTGCATACATGACTATGAACAAAATAATTTAAAAACCAACATAATACCCAGTTATCTCAGTACTTTCCAATAATTTGCACTTTGCCTTGAGTAGCAATCACTCGTGCCTCAGCAACTTTTCTGTCCTTTTCCCCCAGGCGTATTGGGTTTTAGTCAGGTCACCCATTCTCTCTTCAACTTTTTCTTTGAGGTCACCGGTGTGGGGATCTTGAACAACGTATTTGTATTCATATTTTGGTGGCGCCTGTAAAATGAAAAAAATATATGCTTTCCTAAATTCACATAACTAAAAATTGAAACTTATTGGAAGTTAAATGTAATGATTGCTTTAATACAAGGAAGACCAAATCCAACAACGTTTTTTCTCTATGAAACATTTGTCAAAATTTAAAATACTTACATAATAGTCAATGGTACCTTTTCCATAACCTCCAATATCACCAATGCCCCCTAGTCCCCCAACTGAAAGTCCATATCCACCTCCAAGTCCACCTCCAATTCCTACCACCAAAGTCCTTCTCCAAGAAGAAGTCCCGCGTGAGACAAAGCGAACGAGGGAGGCAAAGAAGGCAACCTAGAACATAATATGTTTTAAATAATTGAAAACAATTCAAAGCAAAATGAAAATGGATTTCTGTAACCACCTAGTAGCTTCGAATTTTTCAAAATCCCATCCAAACATCAAAAGAAATAATCAACATGATGATCTGCATGTCAATAGACACAATGACAAGGTGCTATCCAATCGAAAGCACTACTTTTTCAATGTTAGATTCACCCTTATGGATTTATTATTTTTCAAGCCCTCCAGGTATAAAAATAATAAAAAAAACAGTCTCTAAAATCGGTTCATTATGAAGATTTCGGATAAGAACGCAGTAAAACATTTGTTACAATTGAAGAAGCTTAAAACCTAATAATTCAGTATAAGAACAGCAGATATATTTGAGATTAATTATGTAATTCAAATTATTTACCTGTACAATCATATTGATTTTCTGATGCTAGATCTGAGTACCCGAATCAGTCTTGATCCAGTGTGAATGAAAATGAATTTGTTCCTATATATACTCACCAAAATCGGATCCGTTCACTAACTTAACTATAAATTTATTCCAAAATTTTATTTGAACACTGCAAGAGCATGATGCAAACCTATGATATGAATTGCACTATTTTACTGATTGTTTTCAATATCAATGACAAATAAATTGCATTACTTAATATTATGCGTATTTAATTCGATTGACATATTTGGTACATAATTACCTAAAGATTAGATTTTCGTGTCACATACTACTCAGAATACGACATAATGATTTCTTAATGTGCACTCAATAATGTGCATATTTTAGTTGTTATAGGAAATACAATGACTGTATTAAGACAGGTGTGGTATATTAGGTTTGTATACTTTTTTGTTATCGTTTAGAATTAAAATGAAGATATAATAGTTTTAACATTTAATAAAAGGTAGAAAGAGTAATTATAGATACATCATAAGGCAGTTAACATGTTCTTCATTTGTATGTTCTTATTGGGTTTGAAATAAACTTTCTTCCAACTAATCATAACTTTTATTTAACAAACATGAAATTCATATGCAACCGGATTAACAATCTGACTTGCACTGTCTAGCAAAACCTACACTCTTTTGTTTCACGACACTTGTATGTATGATTTGTGGTGTCAAGTTTTCTAGTGATTTCTTGTATGTTCCATGTCAGAGACCCAGAAGATTTATTAATTTTCAGTCACTATTTTCTGCCAAGTTGAGAGTGACAATCAGTTCCTGTATACAAGAACTCTCCTATGGAATAATCACTACTTTCCGTGACACTATCCCTCTTTTGATTTAGTTTAGGTGATCTTCCTAATTAGATACGTATTCACCTCGTTTTGATTCCAGACGATCCAGCTGGACATCCTTCAGTTCTGTTCTTGGAATGTGTTCGATGCGGTACAGAACATCATCAATTCTCTTAGTTCGTAGGGTTCATCCCATGAGGGTGAGAATTTTGGCAACTTGTTGTTTGTTCTTTGAGGATTGTGCAACCAAAATTTATCCCCTTGTTAAAATCTCGCTAAATTTCCTTGTAGTTTGTACCGGATTTTCATCCTGGCACTTGTAGCTAGCAAACGTATCCATATTCATTGATGACTAATACTGTTTCTGCCAATTGATCTGCATAATTAAAAATTTCTATACACACCTCACATTTCATCCCAAAAGCCAGGTCGCAAGGAAGCCTTCCCGAACAAAATCCAAATTAGTGTTAGCTCGGTTCGGTACAGTGGATCTGTATTCTAGTGTCCCATTAAACTTTTATATCAATGTCAATTCTTTTAAAAGGAATGCCCGTTGGATTGCTAATTTACTCAAAACAGTCGACTTTGTCACATTTGTGACAACTATGTCTTACACTCATAACAGTTTACCCAAAACAAGCGTTCTCCTACTTTGTCATGCACAGGTTACCTTCAAGAATATCATTTTTCAAGATAATAGGTATTTTTCCTACAACCAATAAGAATTTGATTTTCTTCCGCTCGATATTTTCCCAATTTTTTTTTTTGAAAATTTCATTGTCAATTCAAAAGAGATTCCGACGACCCACTGGCGGAACTAGCCAGGGGGCGCTCGCCCCTTCCTGAGGCATTGTAGAAATAGAAAAAAATACTACGCACTAGACTGTAGACTAAGAAACATAAAGAGTTAAGTAATAGGATCGTAAACAGTAGACAGGAAAGCAATAACTTGTTAAACTGAAGGAGTATAGGTACAAGTAATAACCCTTGATACCGCGTCGTATTATCACAATTTTCATTTTGCACCCTTCCCTCAGGACAATTCTAGATCCGCCCCTGCGCCGACCCTACCATAATTTAGAGCCATCCTGATATTTCTTCCCATCGAGGTCTGTTATTCGTTTTTCTTTGCTAAAAGTGTTGCGATGTCTGGATCTTTTCATCTGTCTGTTTTAGACTTCTATGTAGTCCAAGCTTGGGACAATTTCCGTCTGGTATTTCCAACACTTCTTTTATATCAGACAGGAGCTCATTAAACACTGGTTTCATGGATGTTGTGCTTTCCTTGTGCCCTTGCTCAAGTTACAGTTTTATTGTGGTGGTAACCTAACTGTACACTCTTTTAAAATATTCGTCCTAGTAGACTTGGTATAAGTTTCGTGTACTGTTTTCGTGATTTGTGAGCTCATAAGAAGCAAATAAGAAGCAACGCTTTTCTGGGTTAACAATCTTTAGCTCTGTGTAACACATTTAGATACCAATTAGAATGACTGTTTTCTCCAAATTAGTCACACTTTTGTAAGGCTTTTCTGGAGCATTTATTTTTAATTGTTCTTGTCAATGTTTCCGGTCTCCGAAAAAAATCCAAAGGAAAAGTTTTTAAAACAAACAATACATTAACAAAATTATAACACAATACCAAAAATAGTTGAACAAAGCTCAGATTAAGATTGCAAACCTTATACTAGAACACAAAAACGAAAATTATATTTGGATTTACACTTTATTTTATAACACACGTGTTTCGGCTACTTGTTTCACAAAATACTAAAACTATTATTCTAACTACACCAATATATATACATATTACTTAACAAATTACAGAGCCATTAAAAAGATTTTAGGTGCTGGTTATTTAATATCTAAATAAGCAGATTAATTTTACTGGGGTTATTCAAATGTAATATATTTACTACTTAAAGTTGTGATTAATTAGAATGACTTGTGTGGAATAATTTGCTCTCTAATAAGTATTAAAATTTTTTCTCCAAATTACAGTTGAGTTTTTGTTTACCACACTTGATTTATTAAAACTGGATAAATTTTTGTAAGATATTAATGCTTTGATTTAACTTTATTATTGCAGGTAAGTTAAAGTTTTGAAAAAATCATACAATAGGATAAATTAAATT
Source organism: Octodonta nipae (assembly GCA_034190945.1). Taxonomy (NCBI): domain Eukaryota; kingdom Metazoa; phylum Arthropoda; class Insecta; order Coleoptera; family Chrysomelidae; genus Octodonta; species Octodonta nipae. The sequence goes on from CM067223.1 coordinate 12,937,953, forward strand.
TAGAAGGAACATTTTCTTTTTTACTGCATTTATTTTATCAAAATCTGCTTATTGTTCTTGATCATACTATAAAATCATTTTTTGTTGGTTATACTCTATGTTTCGAATATGTAGGCGGTCAAATGTATGTTTGTTATTTATCTGGTAATTGTCGTCTAAATAATTAATTTCATTATTTGTTTCTAAAAATCAATATTTGGGTGTATATTATTAATGTATTCAAAGGAAAAGTTTTTAAAACAAACAATAAGTAAATTGTTTTGATAGTGGGTGTTGAAAAATTTTTTCCTCTATACATTAACAAAATTATAACACATTACTTTATATAAAATATTATTAAATTCACGTTCCAATCTTGTTTTAAATAGCTATTTTCTAACAACTTCTCTATTGTAGAGTATGAAACAAATTTTTTGCGGAAACACATGACATATAGACAGATTATTGCATGTTTATTGGTATATTTTCAAACCAATAAGTAAATTATACTAACTGATAATGCTATAACCAAAATAGACTGGGCCAATATCAAAATATTACTGGTAGTATAATCAAAATGGGTCTGCATGCTGTTAAACATTGACCAAATTGAGAAACCCTCTATAGGGATAGATCTATGATAACAATAGATCTTGCTGATTGAACATCAGAGAGAAATTCTCAGTCAAATATCCGATCAATTGACAGTTGTAAACAAGTAATATTGCCACAGATAAACTCGGAATAACTCTTTTCAACAAAGATTCCTGGGACGGATTTGAGACTAGTTGAAATTTTTATAAGAACTTCTGGTAACTTCCATAAATTTCCCCTACTGAACTTGGGATTAAATTACTTAACGTGTTTCTATTTGTCACAAATCACTGTGAGGAGAATATAATCAAGATAAGATGATTTAAATAAAAAGTAGGAAGCCGGATTTCATAAAATTCACATTTTCACACCCAAAAAATTTAGAGAATTCATTAATTTTTGTCAGATTACCCACTCCTTGTTCATCAGCATTTGACTGATCTTGTGAGCAGTTTATAACCAAGAAAATATACATTTGAGAAAACAAAACACAGAATTTGAATAGTTTATCACATATAATTGCTAAACATGTACATAACATTTACATAAAAACTATAAACAAGATAATTTATAAAAGTTGAGGTACAGCAACTTAGTATTTGCCTACAATTTGAACTTTGCCTTGTGTAGCAATCACTCGTGCCTCAGCGACTTTTCTGTCCTTTTCGGCCCAGGCGTATTGGGTCTTAGTGAGGTCACCAATTCTTTCTTCAACTTTTTCTTTGAGGTCACCGGTGTGAGGGTCTTGGACAATGTATTTGTACTCGTATTTAGGTGGAGCCTGTGGAAAAGAGCGCTTTTAGATCTTTGACACAAGTTAAAAATGCATCATGCAAACTTAGTTTTAGCAACTATATTGATTAAATTTATTATAGGAAAATGCAATTCCATAAGAGACTCTCTTACAGTAATATCATGTGAAAGCGATGAGTTTTAAACAAAATACTCACGTAATAATCGATGGTTCCTTTTCCATAACCTCCTCCAAGTTCTCCAACTCCTCCTAGTCCGCCAATACCAATCCCATATCCACCTCCAAGTCCACCTCCAAGTCCACCTCCAATGCCACCTCCCAGTCCTTCACCAAGGAGAAGTCCAGCATGAGACAAAGCAATGACGGAGGCAAGGAATGCGATCTGGAAAAAAATATATAATATTCTGTATATTAAACCCGATGACCTAACTTCGAAATCGAAACTCTTTTGAGAAAATAAAAAGACATATAATACTTTTATTTACCTTAGCGAACATTTTGGATTGTTAAGGGTAGGTGTGTACACTTCAATAGATGTGAATACAGTCTGCATTGTACTTGATCATATCTCTATATATACCACCAAAACCGACTTCCGTTCACTAAATGTATTCCTAAAATGAATTTTGATAGTGCACAAGCATGATGCAAGTGTGCGCTATGAATTGCAACAATTCGTTCACAATATCGACAGAATATTAGCCGTATGTAAATATCAATGACACACTCAATTATTATCACATATGGTTTGTGGTTTCAGGAATTTCTTTGTTGATGTAAAACATACATTTAGATGTAGAAAAAGAAATCTTGACGGTGTAGAAATATTAGTGCATTAAAAAAGTTGAAATTGTAGATATTTATGAATAATTAAATTATTGATTCATTTCTTTTGTGAATACATTTAGTTCAATAAGTAATTCTTTAAAATATACCTAGGGGTCAATGAACGAGCGTGTCATTCTACTTGCATATCGTCACAAATTATATTTTCTGGCAGTAATGTAAGCGACTCAACATGTTTTTTATTACTGTCAGATAAAAACTTGAAATCACATTATTTTGGTTTTTTATATTTAGTGTCTTTGTCATTCGAAATTCTTTGCATAATCGGATATGGAGATAGGAAGCGCACCTAACAAGAAGTAGTTGAATTAACCAAAACATGGTAAGCAATATTTGAATATTGAGTCTAAATACCGTGAATTTGAACATGTTCGTGATTTACCTAAATCTGATCGATCCTCAAAATTAGAGAAAGATCAAGTTTTTGTTAGCAATACAAGACAATCATAATTTTTTTTGCGAAACTCTCACATTCAGAGATTTATTTTCTATGATTGTAGATTCTACAACATAATGATAGTACACGTATAAAAATATCTTCACAACTCGAGTGAATCCATCGCAAATATTGTGATGAAGTAGATAATCATGAGTTAACTGTTAGGTGGATGAAGAAAATTAGCAGAACTAATTGAATTATATAAATTATATAAAAAATAGTATAAAAAAGACAGGAAAATAACTAAACGTTAGAAATTAGAAGCTGTAGATAATATAGTATTTTATTTCTCTTATGATAGTTCTGCATGTCTTTAACTACTTATAACTACGAGGGCTGCCTTTTATATTTTGGGATTGGACAACCCTAGTGTTGCAATCTGACAACTGACAGCTCTATCGCAAAGTTTGACATTTTTGTGATTATACGTACTGAGAACGTTTTGACATACGAGCGCTATTTGTTGTTTACAGTAACTCAAAGGATTCATCTCGGCCAAAAACTGGAATTAAATCGTGCGATTATTTTTTAGAATTTTCGACGTGGTTTAAGTCAGCAAGAGTGCATGGATGAACTTAATTTCATTTTTGGCGATGAAACTCCATCAAGGACCACTGTTTATCGATGGTATGGTGAAATCAATCGAGGTCGTAGTTCACTCCAAGACGAATTTCGTGAAGGTCGTCCAAAAACAGTTGTTGTTCCTCAAACCATCGATGCTGATATTGCAAGATCGTCAAGTGACTTATCGTGAGATTGAGTCAATCTTACACATTAGTGGGACCAGCATACATTCAATATTGCATAAACATTTTAATGTCAAAAAAATTTGTCGATTGGTTGAAAGAAAAGCTCGCGGTGCTTTAAAACACGTTTATGACATAGTGACAGGTGATGAATCGTGGATTGACGCGTATGGGCCCTAAAGTAAACAGCAGTCGACTGTATGGGTGTTTCAAGATGAGCCGAATCCAACAAAAGTTGTTCGCGCACGAAGCACTTCCAGGCAAATGATCGCCTGTTTTTTCGGAAAAACTGACATGTCGCAACCGTACCACTAGAACAACGCAGAATAGTCAATTCTGAGTAGTCCACAACCATTTGTTTGCCAGTTGTCTTCCAAGAAATGAGGAAAACCAACCGCCGAAGACGGATCACTCTTCACCACGACAATGTGAGCTCTCACACATCCGCTCAAACAACTGCAATTTTGACCACTCAAAACATCGATTTGATGAGTCATCCGCCGTATAGTCCTGACTTGTCACCAAATGACTTCTTTTTATTCCCGTACGTAAAAAACAAACTGAGAGGTCAACGTTTTTCGACACCTGAAGAAGCGGTTGCTGCGTTCAGAATGCATGTTTTGGAGATATCTCAATCAGAGTGGAAAAAGTGCTTCGACAATTGGTTCAAACGCATGCAAAAGTGATGTTCATGGGGAATATTTTGAAAAACAATAAAGCGATTTTCGATGATTAATATTTGTTTTTGTTCTCTAATCCCGAAATATAAAAGGCAGCCCTCGTAAGTGTTACATTATTCGAAATTAAAATGTTAAGCAGATTGTTAAGACTTTATAGTCATCTTTCAATCTTACTTAATAAACAGAAATTATATTTTTTGTATGCTTTACGAATATTATAAAGAATGATGGGTTATTGTATTTTAAGTAATTGAGGTGTGTTAAGAGACATGTGTTTTCTTCTTTTCTTTACATTTTTATTTCATTCCCTTCTTTATTTGCCTGATCTATATTAGAAATCATTTAGAAAATCTGTTTTATCGTGGGAAAAAATTGATAAAAAACACAAAAGTTGACAAGATAAACTAATTATAAATGAAGAATTTATTGATTGATACCAAGAAGAAATAATTACTGAAGGTTTTAGAGAATATGTTAGTCAAATGACCTTCCAACAAATTCTGCAATTGGTTTAGCTAATGCTAGTACCACTCTTGGTTGAAAAACACAATAACTTTGATTAGGTAATAAACAAAACATAGAGGCAGAAGAAGAATTACTGAAATAAAATGTAAATTTTAGGAGTTTACTCTAGATAAAACTGCAAAGGGACTTGGAGATGTAGGGATTGCCACTTTATCATTGTGAACTTTCAAGATATTTAACAAAGCACATTATAAAAAGAAGCAACCAGAAACAGAAAAATCCTGAAAATTCCGTAATGCTGCTTTATTGCTATATAACGCTATACGGCTTATTTATTTAGGTTTATATTTAGTTTATATGGTGTTAGTAGCCAAAATATAATTACTATTAAACTTTGATAGAATTTTACCTATTTTTATAAAAATAGATGTTGGGCAGATAGCTTTAAAATCTTACTATTTTTATATGGTAAAATAAGTTCTCAACAAATGAGGTTTGCGATTATTCTTAATTCCTTAAGGTTCGTTCTCTTGCGTACTTTGTGATGTATTTGGAATCTGTCCCGGTTGTCATACTTACAAAAATTTTGTAAAAATTAAAACATTAATTGATCGATGTTAATGTCAGTTTCCTCAATCCTGTATAACAATAATTTCTAAACTTTGTACTAAACTCTGTGCTATCATGCATTTCCGCTAAGACCATATCTATTTGCACAAGTTAGTTTTTAAAAAGATTAAACTTCCCAAGCTGTTAAGTACCCAAAGCTGTGAAAATAAGTTCTATTTTTTTGGAAGTTTGTAGCACGAATACCGTATCTTTGTTTTATTAAGTTTACAGTAAATATATGTTGTTCAGTAAGAACAGTTATTTGCCATTGATATTGATAACAATATTTCGTTAATTACAAGTAGTGCAATTTGTAGCACTGGTTTGCATCATTCAATATAAATTTCGGTATAAATCTGTAATATTTGTGAGCGGGAAAGGATTTGTGTGAGTATATATAGGAATAAATTCAAGAGTGTTTCATATTCTGTCTCTATACCTTGAGGTACTCAGATCTACCACTAAAACATTCAAAATGTTTATTAAGGTAAACAAAACGAAATTTTGTAATTTGTTCTCAATTAAATATTAGTATTACTGAATATGTTATGGATTGCTCTTCTAATCTAGTATCAGTCTCTTTAGATTTATGTTGTTCTAGGTTGCCTTCTTCGCCTCCATCATCGCTTTGTCTCACGCAGGCCTTCTTCTTGGAGAAGGACTTGGGGTGGACTTGGAGGTGGACTTGGGGGTGGACTAGGGGGTGGAATTGGACATGGACTTGGAGGAGGACTCGCAATAGGAGGATTAGGAGGCATTGGAGGTATCGAAGGCGGATACGGAAAAGGCACGATTGACTATTATGTATGTATTTCCAAGTTTTTATTTATAACTCGCACTAAAGTTTAGGCTAAATAGGATAAAACCCATTTGTACGTCAATATTAGTTTTAATATTTCGTAATTTCAATTAATTATAATATTTAAGAACTATTTTTCATTTTCCAGGCTCCACCAAAATACGAATACAAATACATTGTTCAAGACCCTCACACCGGTGACCTCAAAGAAAAGGCTGAAGAAAGAATTGGTGACCTCACTAAGACCCAATACGCCTGGGCCGAAAAAGACAGAAAAATCGCTGAGGCAAGAGTGATTGCTACCCAAGGCAAAGTACAAATTGTAGGAAAATACTAGACTCCTCATACAATTAAATTACAATCATGTTAAAATTATGTTTTTTATAGATTTATGTATCTGTTATGTACATGTTTAATAAATAAATGTGATAAAATATTTACATATTCTCTTTATTTAAACGTACTTTTCTAACTCTGAGCATTGCATAATAGAATGGGGGAGGGGGGGTGAATCGTCCTGAAACATACCACAATCCAAAAATGTTGCCGATTAACTTGAGTTGGAGTATTTACATATACTAAGAGACTTATTGTATCTTACAACTTCTTATTGCAGTACTATTCCCCTGATGTGACATTTTTTAAATTTCTATTAGAAAAATTCACCTAATTATCTCAGTTTTTAAACTAACTAAATTTTAAAAATTATTTCTAATATCTAGTGAGGATTTTGATTTTTGGGTGAGACGTTGTCTGATGGCCTTCAAATTTTAATAGAGAGGCTGGTCCAAACCTAGATCTAAACTTTAAACACTAAAATATTTCGTATTTATGACTGAACCTATCAATAACTAACAATTACAATTTCGTTATATTAAAATTGAACTTCGACCCTATTTCATCAAATTGTGCACGTTATTGAGGTTAGTTTGTCAAAACTATATTTCCATCAATAATAAAGTGGAGGAAAAACTGGAGAAGGAGGCGTCATGAACCCCCCCCCCAATTGTTCATGTCATATTGACAAATCTATTGAAATAAAAAAAATACATGAGATTTTAATCAAATATAGGTTTTCCAAATAATTTTGAAAAATGCATGACTCCTCATTTTTTGTGGGATTGCACTTTGTAAACTAAAAGTTTTCGTCATTTGCACTTTCAATCGAGTTCTAAAAAATTTACATTTTAACATTCTTATAAAAACTACAATCTTTAATATATTTTCTTTTGTCCACTGATTATCAATTTGTTACACGACACCTTCAGAAGATGTCAAATAAAGTAGTAATAATATAATTAAATTCACAACAAAAACTTACAGAATAATTAAGTTACTGCCACTTGTGCGAAACAATAATACTGATCTACTACATTGACTATTTTACTACTGAATAATAAACAGTGCCTGATGATGAACTAAAGATGGTCTTCATATGATTTAAGAGCAGGTAACGCTTTTCCATATATAATTACTTAATAGTTACACCGATCTCGAAGGAAAAAATTTATATGGTAAAAATTAAAAGAATCTTTAAATTGGAATTATAACATTAAAATTAATAAAATATATCCGGAAATAAATTCATCATCATTTTAGTTGACAAATCAAACTTGCGAGAGCCCAATGAATGGCCATTATTGTGTAATATAAATTTCCCTGGGTTCTATTTCAATAGCATGACGATATAGAATAACTTTAGGAACTGGTCAAAATTTGTTAGTTTTTATTATTAATACGATTTTATTAGGTCGATGTGTACGTATGTATCTATCTATGTAACGGAAACTTTCAACGTAATTTTCACCAACTTAAAGAAGTCTAATTAAGTTGAAAATTGACACACGTGTCAAAGGCCGATGACAATACAATTCTCGTTTGTTGTCTTTTTGTCACCGTTCTTGCCTAAATAAAAATTTGTCTATTAACTACTGGCATCTAGTTGGCGGTAGTAGAACTCGCTGCAATGAAATGGAAAGGTACGCAAACATGTAGTAAAGTTTTTAATTATAAATACTAAACATTCTTATGAGACTAAAAAATAATTATAGTTTAAAAAAAACGCTTTTATAGCAAACCGAACTAAAAAGCAGAAAATAATTTTTAGTTATGTACAATTTATATTACAGCTTTAGAAAGTCGAACAATCAATCATGATTAATTACCTGAAAATAAAATATAATAAAATCTAAGTTATTAACAGAATAATTTGATTCAGATTAAAAAGCGTGGGGTACTTGAAATATTACATTTTACAATTATTCTATTGGCAACTATTTATAAGGCTTTTTACTCTGAACCGAATAATTATGTTAATAACTTAAATTTTATTATATTGTTATTTTGATAATTACCTCAAAATAAGAAAATAATAAAATTCATGGGTGATTATTGAGAGACAGAGGAGAAAATGGTACCTAACCGTTTTGTCTTTGCCTATGTATATAAACTAGCTGTCGCCCAGTGGTCGAAATTCGACCAATTGTCTCAATATCTCTGGCAGGTGAAGTACCCTGAAAATTTTATCGTGACATTCTATCTTAGGACTTAAGGGAGAACAGCAATTATACGGAGCGGATCCAGATTCGGAGCCTCTGTGTCGGTCTTACATCTCGCTTCTACAAATAAGTAACGAAATTCAAGTTCTTTTTCAGATATAATTAATAGGACCTTATTTGTGATCAAATTCGTAATTCTTAATTCAATATGACAACAATTCAACTGCTAATGGGCTACCCTAGATAATTATTCTTTCTAACCACCCTGTATAACTATAATTGCACTCAATTCTCTAACATTTATATATAAATACTCATTATAATAATTCCATCTCATTATATATTTCCACCACCCTGTATATGCAACTGCTCATGGACCATATATAATATTTTTTAACATTTTTGAACCACCCGGTAAACCATTCTGTATATAACTATAGTATAAATATACTTCTACTCCGATCTATATTTCAATCATCATATATATGGAACTTATCGTGGGCTACTCGATAAATCATTTCCTTTTCTAACATTTTTTATAATCATCCTGTATATTTATTTGTGGATTGACTGGAACTTTAGCAGGGGTGATTCTGCAATTGTCTCAGATATGACCAAAGTCATAGTTTTTACTTGTCTTACTAACTACCGATAATGCCGTAGTCCATACCACACTATCGTCAACATTTCTATAAATTGCCTTAACCCGCCATTCTTCCAAGCTTTGTTACTGGACTCAACAGATACATATTTTAATTAAAGTTGTGACTTAGATAGTTACAGTTAGCTGAAGTGTCACAAAAATTTAGGGTTACACTTTTTTCAATTATGAGGAAGTTAATTATCAACATTTTGGGACATAAGATATGGTTTGTATGTGGTTCCCTTATTTGGCAGTTACCGCACATTTTAGAACGACAGAAATTTGGAAGTAATGAAGGTTTAGTTATCAATATGTTCGCCCGAACATTATATAAAATTGTAGAACGGACTTTCGGTTAAGATAGCGGGACAGCCGCATGTGCAAGAGAATTAGAGATTGGTAAAAGTTGTTTATAGTAGCAAATTTGCAGAATTAAAAAATGATATATAACACATGTAAGTGAAAAACTGAAATATATAGCCGAAATTAATTTTTGCACTGCGAATACATAACACTGTACAATAAAACCAATATTCTGTTGACTAGTAATTATCAAATACTACAATTTTTAAAATTGATAAAAAATTTCAATTGAGATGAAATATTAGGCATATTATGAATTATGTTAGTTAAGATTATTATTTCTATCTTTACTATACAGGGTGAGTTTTTTTTTTGATGATCAGTATGGGGATCTCGGAAACTAGCGGAGATAGAGTAATGGTTAAATTGGGAAAAATTTGCAGTTTTACTGGCCCAAATTAATTACACTTTCGGATTTTTGTAAAAAGTCATGGCTTACTAGATATTTTGAAGAAACGAAATTCTGTAGATTTAGTCAAATCCCTCTGACTCCTTTGTTTTTGATTTTTATAAAAAAAGTGTAAATATCAAAATTGAAGGGAATTGTATCCCGATAATGATTGTCATGTCCTTGTTTGCGTGACAGCTCTCGTTTTCGAGATATGACACAAACTTATCTATTTTTTGAATGGAAACCGTAGTTGACTATGACCTCAAAAAATCGGACATTTTTAAAGCTTTTGAACTATATAATACTCGATATAGTTATTCATAAAAATAACGGAGTTATGGATGCTATTTTCTCTTATTTTCACTTTTAACGTAGGTAGCCATGAAAAAGATTGTTTTCACTTTGACGTTTCGTCATTTGAGATTTGATTAGTAGTGCTGAACTGAGAGTCGATATTGACAAGTTTTCGTGATAAAATGATAAAATGGAATATTCTAACAAAGAAAAACTGAATATGGTGGAATGTTATATCATATGCCATAGAAATTCAGTTCGTGCAGCTGAGGAATACTTTCATAGATATTTTAATCGTCGTCAACATGCTCTATGTACATTTAAGAGGCTTTACGATAGTTTACGCAGTTATGGATCTTTTACTAAACCACCAAAGGAACGTAATCAAATTAACGAAGCAGCACAAATAAATGTATTATCAATGGTAAATCTAAATCCATCTACATCAACTCGTGAGATTGCGGCAGAAGCTGGCACATCTCAACGAACTGTAGCTAAGGTACTGAAAGCGCACAAGTTCCACCCGTACAAACTTTCAGTTTCGCAAACTTTGCATGCTGGTGGCGAACATCGACGTATTTTGTTTTGTACATGGTTTAGAGACAGTTTCCATTAAAGGTATTATGATCAGATGAAACAAGATTTACTAACTGCGGTATGCTCAATAGACACAATGAGTATATCTGGGCTAAAGAAAACCCTTGCCATGTAGAACAAAGACGACCCCAGATAAAATTTGGGTTTAATGTTTGGTGTGGTATCATAGGATCTACTATTCTGGGGCCTATCATCTATGACGAATTATTACTCGGGAGCGCTACTTGCAATTCTTTTCAAGACATGTTGCATAATTTGAGAACTCGTTTAGAAATTGAGTGGTTCGAACATGATGGAGCACCTGCTCATAACTCGTTATTAGTAAGACAACACTTAGATAATATCTATCCAACAACTGTTTGATAGGAAGAAATGGCCAACGCGAATGGCTACCCCGGTTTTTCGATTTGGCAGTTATAGACATCTATTTATGGGGTGCGCTAAAAAGCAAAGTATACAAAAGAAAGAAGAGACAGTTGGTGACCTAAGGGAGGCGGTATTACAAGCAATTGAAGAAATTGATAGGCGGTCTGTGAGAAAAGCGCTAATGTCAATGTTAAAAAGATGCAGTTTTTCTCTAAATAACAATGGTGGACTTTTCGAACATAAATTGTAACCATTATTATGTACTTTAATTTCTTAAGTTTTTAGTAAGTACCTACTTATTTAGTTTTTTCGTTATATCTGATATACGTAATAAAAAAATAGTTCAATATTTTTTGGAATAGTTGTTAATAAATCAATCTATTTCATGGCTAACTACGTTAAAAGTGAAAATAAGAGAGAAAGCATCCATAACTCCGTTATTTTTATTAATAACTATATCGAGTATTATATCGTTGAAAAGCTCTAAAAATGTCCGATTTTTTGAGGTCATAGGCAACTATTGTTTCCATTCAAAAAAAGATAAGCTTGTGTCATATCTCGAAAACGAGAGCTGTCACGCAAACGAGGACTGAGAGTCATATTCGGGATACAATTCCCTTCAATTTTGATATTTACACTTTTTTTATAAAGTTTAAAAAAAGGAGCTAGAGGGATTTGACTAAATCGACAGAATTTCGTTTTTCAAAATATCTAGTAAGCCATGACAAAAATCCGAAAGTGTCATTAAATTGGGCCAGTAAAACTGCAAATCTTTCTCAATTTAACCATTTCTCTATGTCCGCTAGTTTCCGAGATACTCATACTGATCATCAAAAAAACTTACCCTGTATAGTTGCCTGAAATAAGGGATGTGTAGCTATAATAGGACATTGGTTTATTTGTATAGTTGTTGTCCCAAATACCATGTCTTTGTTTAATTAGCTTTTAAGTAATTACATACTGTTAAGTAACACATTTATTTGCCATTGATATTGAAACCAATATGAACCTAATAATGCAATTCGTAGTAGTGGTTTGCATCATGCTTATGCACTGTTCAACATAAAATTCGGCATAAATTTGTAATATTAGTGAGCGGGATATAATTTTGGTGGGTATATATAGAAATAAATTCAAGAAAATTTCATATTGTGTCTCTATACTTTGAAGTAGACAGATCTACCATTGAAACAATCAAAATGTTCTTTAAGGTAAACAAAATGATGTTTGTTTTAAATTAGTATTATTATTAAATATATTACTTATTACTCTCATATTATAGAATTAGCTTCCATAAATTTATATTGTTGCAGGTTGCCTTCTTCGCCTCCATTATCGCTTTGTCTCACGCAGGACTTCTTCTTGGAGAAGGACTTGGAGGTGGACTTGGAGGTGGACTTGGAGGCGGACTTGGAGGTGGAATTGGACACGGAATTGGAGGTGGACTTGGTGGTGGTTATGGACTTGCGATTGGAGGACTAGGTGGCATTGGAGGTGGCGAAGGCGGTTACGGAAAGGGCACTATTGATTATTACGTAAGTATATCTAGATTATTCAGCAAAAATTACTCGCCGATCATTGTGTACAAAAATGTTTAGTTACTTATGCACCTCTTCCGACACAACCACTTTTTGTTACATTGACAACACTTTTTATTTTCCATAAATTAAATTAGTATTTAAGAACTATTTTTCATCTTGCAGGCTCCACCAAAATACGAATACAAATATGCTGTTCACGACCCTCACACCGGTGACTACAAAGAAAAAGCTGAAGAAAGAATTGGCGACCTCACCAAGACCCAATACGCCTGGGCTGAAAAGGACAGGAAAGTCGCTGAGGCACGAGTCATTGCAACCCAAGGCAAAGTACAAATTGTAGGAAAATATTAAGCTCCTGGTAGCTTATAAACTGTGTTCACGTTAAAAGTTATATGTTTATAGTTTTATGTATCTGTTACGTACATGTTTAGTAAATATATGTGATAAAATATTTATGTGTTTATCTAATGGGAGTATGGGGGAATATCATGCAACCAGATTTATCATAACCACTTCCGTGTAGTTTGGGTTTCGTTAACTAAAGAAATATTTATACTATGAAAAACGATTGCAAAAACTCTTCTAGTGGAAAATTGTTTAATTTCTAAATTAAATGTATTTAATTTTGCATATATTTGAACTTTATTTAAATTGTCTCTGCCTTATGTAATTCTTGTTAGCAATGACAACAAGCTTAGATCAGATCAATCTCAAATAGTTCTCAGCCACAACCATTGAAAATTGTCTACTGATTTATTTTGTTTTGGCCTCATTCTTGTGCTCCAATGGTAATCTCAGGATCTCGTTTTTTTTTCTCTTCTATATACAGGGTGAGATTTTATTGATGATCAGTATGGAGATGTCGAAAACTAGCGCAGATAGAGCAATGGTTAAATTGGGAAAGATTTGCAGTTTTACTGGCCCAATTTAATGACACTTTCGGATTTTTGTAAAAAGTCATGGCTTACTAGATATTTAAAAAAAACTATTCTGTCGATTTAGTCAAATCCCTCTAGCTCCTTTGTTTTTGATTTTATAAAAAATGTGTAAATATCAAAATTGAAGGGAATTGTATCCCGAATATGATTGTCATGTCCTCGTTTGCGTGACAACTTTCGTTTTCGAGATATGACAGAAACTTATTTTTTGAATGAGAACCATAGTTGGCTATGACACAAAAAATCTGACATTTTTAGAGCTTTTTAACGATATAATACTCGATATAGTTATTCATAAAAATAACGGAGTTATGGATGCTTTTATCACTTATTTTCACTTTTAACGTAGTTAGCCATGAAATAGAATGATTTATCAATAACTATTCCAAAACACATTGAACCATTTTTTTATTATGTATATCAGATATAACGAAAAAACTAAATAAGTAGGTACTTACCAAAAACTTAAGAAATTAAAGTACATAATAATGGTTACAATTTATATTCGAAAAGTCCACCATTGTTATTTAGACAAAAATTGCATCTTTTTAAGATTGACATTACCGCTTTCCTCAAAGACCGCCTATCAATTTTTTCAATTGCTTGTAATACCGCCTCCCTTAGGTCACTAACTGTCTCATACTTTATTTTGTATACTTGGTTTTTTTATCGCACCATATAAATAGAAGTCTATAACTGCCAAATCAGGAGACCGGGGTAGCTATTCGCGTGGGCCATTTCTTCCTATCTAAGAGTTTGGATAGATATTATCTAAGTGTTGTCTTACTAATATCGACTTATGGGCAGGTGCTCCATGATGTTGGAACCACTCAATTAATAATTTATAATTTAAACTTTGACTTATTTTGCCCTTTTTCTTTCAATCTACAGAGCCTCAAAACTTAGACAGTAGATTATAAAAGATATCTATGAAAGTTTATTAGTAAAATACAACTATAATGTTACTTTTTAGGAGCCAAATTAGAAAATTAAATACATATGTATTCTGATAAAAATCAAGCAAATCCTAAAGCAAATAACATCAAAAGTCTATGTGTGGAAAATCAAAGTGTGTATTTTTTATAAATTTAAAACGCTTCCTTTAAAAGATATAAGGGTAAATATAAGAATATGCACTCATTCCCTGCTTGTCTGAAACTGGAATATTCGAATCTTGAAGGTGGTACGGAACCCTAAGTATGAGAGTCCAACTCGCACTTGACCAAATTAATTTTAGGAGAGGATCACTCTAATTTGGCCCAGGACAGTTTTAAACTTGTTATCACTAATTATTTTTTATTTGACCATCATCATTATGGATTTTATATTGATGCACATCTTTTTTGTTCATGATTTAATAATAAATCGACTTTATTAAACAAAATATTACATTAACATTAATTTTGGACTCACAGAATTGAATAATCTGAGGCCGAAGTCTAGCCATACTTAACCCTCGTTATTTAGTAATGGGTGGAAAACTTATACCTTCATAGAAAAATAAAATATTCGTTAAATTAAATAAAAGTTAATTGCTTTAGTTTAATATATTATTAATTATTGGTCGTTAATATTCTACTCCTCAGCTCTCCCCAAGATAGTCTTTAATGTAGCCCAATGTACTATTCACATGTTGTTAAATCCGGACTAATTATACTGGTCTAGCGATGATCAGGGATCGTACTTGAAAGCATAGTCGAAATGCATTACTTGCTACATTACTCTAAATTATTTAAAGAAGGCAACTTAGTAGGTAACGAGCTTAATTAAAGCGAAAATCTTCATAGCTGTTTTGTGGGAAAACATATTTCCCCCTAATCTTTACAAAGGAGACCTTTTCACATTTTCTCTGCATTACAAAACACTTACCTTACTCTTACGTAAAATCTGTAATATAAGCATTAATATAGTGGTTCAACACTACGACTGTCCCAACACAAACGTGGAATTTTGTAGTCACCATTTGGTATTGTTTATATTACCACACTTAAATAAAAAGGATTACCATCTTTAGAGATGGAATAGTAAGAAAATCAATGATACTGGCACTTAAGTTGCAAAAAAGCTTAAAAATCGAGGCATTTTTTATCCCTTACCCAACGCAGATGTAAATGAAAAACGAATTTTCCATGAGAAAGAATAACAACTATCGAAGAAGGAATTTGGCAGTGAATACAAACAATAGTGGCTTGAGAAATATCCAATAAGGTAGCCAAGTTATTCTAAAAAATTACCTCTAAACTATCTTAATTTTAATCCAGTGAGGTTTTTATAATTCCAAGAGGAAATCAAATTTTTTGTAATAACAATATTCATAAGTTGTAAAACTCCCTAAACATCCAAAATTGTTGTTGTAAGGTGAGTATTGATAAATTTATTAGGAACACTTTTTGATTTCAAAATATCATCTCGAAATTTAAGATCTAACCATTCAACTCCTCTTAAGACCACGTTCCGCTACCTTCATTCCTGAACCTGGGGATATATTTTAACCGACCCCCAAAAAGGTTGAGGTTCTTAATTCGATGTATTGTATCTTTTGTATCTTACCTTACAACTTCATTAATTATAATTTGGATATATATATTTTTTAATTTAAAGAAAATATTTCCAAATTGGACCCATAAGTTATTCAGAATCATATATATAATATAAGAAATACCCAATTGAGTTATTTTTTTAAATTTTATTGCCATTATTGTTATTATACGTTGAAATTGCTTAAATTTTTTAATTGTTATTTATAGAATTTCAAGTGAGAACTGTTAATTTCAGCAGTTCTCATTTTTTTTCATTTATTTTCCTGTTGATCACCTGTTTATTTTGAAATGTTCAATAAACTATTTTTTGTTCGTTGTTCCAATTAATTTTCATTTCGATAATTTTAATAGAACAATTTATAAACCCATATTAAGTAGCATGTATTTGTTTTTGATATTGATATCGACCTGTCTAGTAATTCGAATAAAGTAATGCAACTCATGCCATAGACTTGCATCATGCTTTTGCACTAACCAAATAAAATTTCGGAATAAATTTGTTACATTAGTGAACGGAACTCAATTTTGGTTAGTATATATAGGAATAAATTCAAGTATGCTGCATATTGTGTCCAGATCCTTTGGAGTACACAGATCTTTAGTTAACAAATGAAAATGTTCGTCAAGGTAAACAAAGCAAAAATAAATTTTTCAACAATTTCTGAAATTGAATTTATATTAAATAATATTTTTTTTCAGTTTCTCGTTTTCGTCACTGTCATCGCTTTGGCTCACGCAGGACTTCTCCTTGGTGAAGGACTTGGAGGTGGCATTGGCGGTGGACTTGGAGGTGGATATGGCATTGGAATTGGAGGTGGACTTGGTGGTGGACTTGGAATTGGTGGATTAGGAGGAATTGGAGGAGGTTATGGTAAAGGCACTATTGACTACTACGTGAGTACTTTATTAAAACATATATTTTAAGTAAATATCTGTGCTTTTAATATGGCAAAACCTAATAGGCACATTTTCAAATAGGTAATTTTTCCTAATTTTGAATTTCATTGAACGAATTCTTTAATCTTTAAGAAATATGATCCATTCTGCCTTCTTGTTTTAAGTTTCTAAAAAACTACTGAAACTATTTCATCTATATCCTTTTTACAGGCACCACCTAAATACGAATACAAATACATTGTACAAGACCCTCACACCGGAGACCTCAAAGAAAA
The DNA here is from genome assembly GCA_034190945.1 of Octodonta nipae. NCBI lineage: Eukaryota > Metazoa > Arthropoda > Insecta > Coleoptera > Chrysomelidae > Octodonta > Octodonta nipae. Next base: position 12,955,207 of record CM067223.1, read on the forward strand.
AGTTGAGGAAAGAATTGGTGACCTCACGAAAACCCAATACGCATGGGCAGAAAAGGACAGAAAAGTAGCTGAAGCTAGAGTAATCGCTACCAATGGCAAAGTTCAGATTGTTGGAAAATACTAAGTTGACTGTATCACACATGCAAATGTGTTAGTTTTAAATTGACTTGTTAATTGTGTATATAGCTGTTTTGTAAATGTTTAGCCAATAAATATAAATCATTTTAAACAAAGCTTTTTGTCAGTATTCATTAAATAGAGTGAAAGATGTAGAAAAGAATCAAATTGAACAACATCTAAGGTACGAACCAATCTTAAGATATTCCGCAGTTGCTGAAATCAGGTAGAACTTTACCACCATACACTTCTTGTGATTGTTTAGGTTGTTCTACCTGCCCTTACCACTAGCATTTGGAATAACTTATTTTGAATTTGTAAACTTCTTTTTGATGTATGTCCAAAATATTTGGGGGTGGGGGTGTTTACTCCTTGACATATTGTTGTTAGTTCCTTGATTTCGTTAAGTATTTAGTGATTTGCCTGTATTACTCTCCTAGATATAACTACGAAATATTGTAAGTGGATTCTTAATACTATTACAAATGAAAGCTTCTATGCAGATACATCTGTTAACATGGTGTTGTTTTAGATCTGTGGTTCTTTATCTAGGATTACGGTTGCCAGAAGTCTTGATTTGACCAGGACAGTCGCGGTTTTCAGACAAAACCTTATTGTTCCGACCGGTTAAATTTGAATATAAATGACCAAAAGAGTAAAAAATAATTAACCGTGAAGTATTACTTTGCCTTTAGTTTTACTGTATTATATAAAAAGAGAAAACTAGAGAAGTGAATACATTCTCCCAATATATATTGAGACCTTACACATGAAGATTTGCAAACTAAAATAATTTTGTTAATATGCAAGTTTTTTATTTGAAGACGCGAGATGTAAGACCGACATCTAGGATTTTCGAGAGAATTAGCACACAGACGTTCCGAATCTGGAGCCGTTCCGTGTAATTGCTGTTCTCCCGTAACTCCTAGGACAGAATGTCACGATAAAATTTTCAGGTTACTTCACCTGTCAGAGATATTGAATGCGTACATCTCGCGTCTTCAAATTTAACGAAATGTATCAAATACATAAAGAATTGTTCGAGAGGACATTCAATTGTGGAAACGCAACTGATGAAGTTTCCCTGACCAGAAACAAGATATGTTATATATAATATATATTGTCTTGCATACAAACGAATGACACCTCGAAGAGAGTATTCAATATCTCTGACAGGTGAAAACAGCAATTAGACGGAACGGCTTCAGATTCGGAACCTCTGTGTGCTAATTCTCTCGAAAATCCTAGATATCGGTCTTACATCTGGCGCCTTCAAATAAAACATATGCTGTTGATTGGAAAAAAAAACACGGAAGCTTCTGCTGGAATTATTAACATAGCAATAAACAGCTATTCGACGGTGTGCTTGTGTGATTCCTTTGAGTGAAGAAACTAGGCTCAGGCTGTTGGGCACTTCAAGAAGGATCACAAGCCGATCAAGATTGTTGACAATGCTTTCTGATTACCTGGTACATAAGCATAGTTGAGAAAGTTTTTTCTTTGATGAATATCACATGGATTAAGATAAGCGTTTGATCGAGTAACCTATAGTTAAAGACTTGATGAGACCTCAAATTAGGATCGTCAGGATTGTGATCTTTTTAATCTTCCTTTTAAAGTCTGAAATCACTATAGACGACATACTTTCAGATGATCCAATCTGTAAAGAGTTCTCTCTTGAATGTAGAGTTTGTCTTTTATATTAGGTTCACCTCAAACAAATCCCTTATACCATTTTTTTGCTTGAAATAAAATTTCAACTGAATTCACTTATCACATTTATTACATAAATATTCACAGTATTTATAACGAAAAAAACAGTAACAGCGCATCTGCTTTATATCAGGTACATATGTGGCTTAGTATTTGCCAATGACTTGCACTGCACCAGTGTTGGCGATCACTCTGGCTTCTGCAACTTTTCTGTCCTTTTCGGCCCAAGAGTATTGAGTCTTGGTGAGGTCTCCAATTCTGGACTCTGCTTTTTCCTTGAGGTCACCGGTGTGAGGATCATGAACGGCGTAAACGTATTCGTATTTTGGTGGAGCCTAAAACGGTATAAAAAAAGTTACTTCCGTATATAATCGACTTAAGAAAGAAATCGATTTACCAGCAGCTATTTAAATTGAACTGTAAATAGCTAAAAACTCTTGAATACATAAATTATCAAACACTCATATCCAAAGAGAAGAAAATTTTTGAATACTACAGGCGTATATTAATATTGATATATTTTAGGAATGAACTTCATTTCGAACTTCCTCTAATGTCACCAAAATGACATTACTGTCTTGTAATTGTATTGAATTATTCAAGCTTAGAGAATGTGCCTTCTGAAGGTAGCCTGCCATGCACAAATTCGTGGCAAGGCTAGAAAGAAAGGGCAATAGAGACAGTAATACGTTATTTCACTTGGTGGGTGGAAGCAGCCAATGAACAACATGCTGAACGGATTTCATCGGAAGCAGCTCGACCAACTGAGTGAAATAGCCTTTTGCCCTCTCTATTGCCCTCTCTCTCATTAGTCTTAACACGACACTTGTACCCTGCAGGCAATCTCCAGAAGGTAGAAGCTCCAAGGATTCAAGGGAAATTTAGGCTGGAGTATTTTATACCATCACGGTTTACTTTTAACTAATTGGGAATATATGTATTTTCGAGATCTAGTTTAAAAGTTTGGAGGGGATAAGCCAAAGGAAGATCGCTCTCGACCTTTATTTTTCAGCCAACGTTTGTTATTCTTTAAGTCTAGAATGCCCGCCTCAATAAAAAAGTGTTTAGTTAATTTGTCAGTATTGACACAATTGTCCATCGAAATAGGGTATTAATAATATGGAGACGCAAAAAGGAAAAACAAGTCCAAGGTTAAAAATGTTATGTATATAGTAAAATCCCTGAAATGGCAATGAGCAGGACATTTGGCAAGAAGACAGAATATTAGTTAAAAAACCAACATCACTGAAAAATTCAGTATTTATGCATGTAACTGTTAGGTTTGAAACCTTAGACTCTAGTGGAATTATTGATATTCGACACTACTGAAAGGATCCGACTGTTCTGTTTTTTTTATTCTTTTGCAAGACTACAAAGTTTTGGACCAGCACATTTTTTTTCATTACTTGTTAAATTCTGGGAATACTCACATAGTAATCTACCTGTCCTCCATGCCCATATCCTCCTCCTCCAATGAGGGAAATTCCACCACCCAATCCACCTCCTAGTCCATATCCTCCTCCTATTCCTCCAAGTCCCCCAAGTCCTCCAAGCCCTCCGTCGAGGAGAAGTCCTGCTTGTGACAAAACAACAAGTGAGGCAAGAACTGCGACCTAAAACAAAAACACAAATTAATAAAAATAGTATTAACATTTTATCGCGAAATGAATTGCGAGTTTTGCCGATAAAATATTAAATTCATTTATATGCACTAAATGCATTAATTATTGTTCGAGATTTCAATAAGTTGGGCGCTGTTGATGAAGGTTCTCAACTAGAACAATATATTGTATTGCGTTCAATTGATTGAAAAATCTCAAACAGTTAGTATATAAAAGTACATTTGTTTATACTTGGGCAACTCAAAGATAGCTTTATGAAGAAAGAAGTATAATAATTAATATACTAGAATACCTGTGCGAACATTTTATTGGTGTATATCTCAAGAGATGTTGATGAACTATATCACACTCTGGTTAATATTCCTATATATACCCTCTAAAAGCAGCTTCCGCTCACTAAAATTATATATTCATTTCCAATTTTTCAATTCCTAAGTATCAAAGTATGATGCAACTATGTACAACAAGTTGTGCTACCACAATTGTATTAGTCGATGAAGTTGATTGGTCGTTTAATGCAAATATCAATGACAAGTGAGTTTATTGTTATTCAAATAATTCCTGACTGATAATATGTTCATTGAGTTCGAATTCGCTTGTTAATTTCGTTCGAATATTTCAGTATTTTTAGCATTGTTATAGTTGACGATTTCTTATTAAAAACGTGTTTGAATTGGGCGGCACATTTAAAAAGTATTATGTGAAAAACCCAAGCCATTAGAAATAAATTTAGTTATTATTATAAAATTGTGACATGAATATTATAAAGACAATGATTGTAAGAAAGTTTTTGCAACGAGAAGAAAAATATGTTTTTTATAATGTGCTATTAACCGTTTTGGATAACGATGTGACAAAATGCTTAAATTAGATGAGTAAATCATGCCAACATAAGCTAGGGCTACCTGACAGAAGAAATAGTAGGAGAGATAGAGCGGGATTTTGCTCGTCATCCTGAAAATGGACAGAATGTATCGTATTAAGTTCAATTCCTGAACTACATCAAGTTTCTAGGCAGGCGCCAGTGGAAGTGATAACCGAGGGTAGTTACAGGGTGTGAAAATGGTAATGTTTTTTGCTCATGCTCATCATCTAGTAAACGTTCCAAAATTGGCTGCATACAAGATTGTGACATTTTTAAGCAAATTCCTGAACGGCGTCTGCCTAAAGCGTTTCCATCAAGGTAGCGGACAGTGGTAAACTTGTCAAAAATAGGGGTAAACTTCGTCAGTAATGAAAAGAACGCCAATTGCACACCATTTTTTTGATTTCACAAAAGAAATCATAATTCAAAAGGACGTACAGCTAAATAGATTTTTCATGACGTCATTAATGTTTTTCCGTATGACGTCATATACAATTTTTTTTTAATGCGAAGCCACATTTTTTATTAAGGATATGGAAAGAGCGGAAAATTTAATATCCGAATACGACTTTGACCATGATCTTGAACTTGATCTTCTGGGTGATTCCAAGATCAAAGTTTTTTTGAAAAATCAACCAATTACAGCTAAACTAGGTGTACGGGGGTTTTCGACATCCCTGATTTCGAATCTGAAATCAGTTTTTCAAAATTCACAATCCAATATGCTGGACCAATTTTTTGAAAAAAGTCAATTAACTGATGCACAACCAATTAACGGTAGTCGATGTTTTTAATCCTGATCCGAAAGATGACTGATTCAAAGAGGGTATTCCAAATTAAAAACAAATTTGACGTTGGACTTGGCTACTACTTGTTTTGAAAATTTTCAAAAACTGATTTCATATTCGTAATCATCGACGTCGAAAACCCCCGTATACCAAATTGGGAGTAGGTTGGTTGTTTTTTTTTCAAATTGCCAATTTTCAAAATTTGATTACGAACCTGAAACCAGATTTTTGCAAACCAAGAAGGCGGACCAGTTTTTCAAACAAAAACTGATTTCAGATTCGAAATCAGCGACGTCGAAAACCCCCCTACACCAAATTTGGCTATAATAGGTTAATTTTTCAAATAAACTTTGATCTTGGAATGACCTTGAAGGTCAAGTTCGGGGTCATGGTCAAAGTAATATTCGGACTTGAAATTTTCCGCTCTTTCCAAATAAGTAATAAAAAATGTGGCTTCGCATTTAAAAAAATTGTCTATGACGTCTTACAGACCACATTAATGACATCATGAAATATATATTTCTGTCATTTAGCTGTACGTCATTTTGGATTATGATTTCATTTATGTAAGCAAAAAAAATGGTGCAAGTTGTTTTTTTTACTTAATCACTATGTTCACCCCTATTTTTGACAAGTTTACCCCTGTCCGCCATCTTGATGGTAACGCTCTAGGCGGACGCCTTCGGGAATTTGCTTAAATGCTTCACACTCTTGTATGTAGCCAATTTTGGAATGTTCAATCCTAGGTTATCACTTCCACTGGCACCTGCCTAGAAACTTGATGTAGTTCAGGAATTGAACTTAATACGATACTATCCATTTTCTCGATGACGAGCAACAATCGGCTTTATCTCTTAGACTAAAATTATTTACGAAGAATCCCTCCAAATTGTAATGGTTGTTAATTTCCGCGTATTTTTGTTTTTATTTTTTTCAAAACAAAATCGCGAAATTTGGAGATAAAATACCTTTTTATGTCTCAAACATAATGTATCATTTTTTGTTAAAAATTTTTTTTTCCCCTTATTTTGACTTAATATCGAAAAGCACCTTAATTTTCAAACTATAATTCTCACGTCAAAATATCTGTTTTCTTAAAGACGGTTGACCTTTTGTTTTCTGAAATTTCTACTTTTTAACGGTGTAATAAAAAATATACATTACTATGTTAACTGTTCTCAGACAATGCAAAGAATCGAAAAAAAACTCGAATCCGATTTTTTTAATCATTAAGTAAAATTTTGAGCTACTTATTAAAATTTTTACTTTAAACTAGAAAAATGTAAGATTCCTTGTTACATTGATGAACAAAAAAATTATAGCTCATCAAAAGGAATTTCATACAGTGCGGAAGGGTCTAGAAGGGCCTTGGCCTTACCACCTGTTATTTCCTAGCAGTTGTTTGCATTTACTATAGTAATATATATATTTTTTTACATTATGAGAAAGTTGAGATCTGAACAAACAAATAACCCACCGACTTTTTTAAAAGGCAAATTTTTTGACTTGAGGAAGTATCGTACTCTTAAAAGTATCGTAACAAAAGTATCGATACTTCATAGTATCGAGTACTTTTCATAAAGCCTAATGTCCACACAACTAGACGTCATATCATGACTCAATGTCAGTCAGTAACGTCAGTTCAGCTTTATAGTAGTCTCGCAGGAGCTTCGGTTCGATTCGGTTTTTTTGTTGATTCTTATGCAAAAAGGTCTCCTAAAAACAAATCCGAAGGTTGCCTGGCGGTATCCTGGTTGAGAAATGTTTAGACAATTTTTTAACACAAAAAACTATTTTTTTTTTCGTCGAAAACCGTTTTTTCATTCATTCTGAACACCAAAGGTCTTTTGTGATTTTTCTCCAAGTTGATCGTTTTATAATTTTTGAACTCACAAAAAGCCAAATGACAGTTTTAACATTCCTATATAACCCCGCGTAGTTTTTTGGGATTATTTCATTGTAAAAGCTTTGTTTTCAAATTTTTATAACACCTGTGCTAGATGTCGATACTTACCAGTGATATTGCATCTCTCTCGAAATTGAAATTAAAGGATTAAAATAATTAACAATACATCTATTGAGTACCACAATATTTATTTACATTATTATTATTATTGTCAAATATCAACGTGATACTTTGATTAGTACGTCGATTTTTCGATATTATTTAGCTCCCTCGGCTTTATTTGTTGCTAACTTACTTAAACAAATCACGCCCCGTCATATTTATATTGTCCCTTAGTTTTAATGGAAGGATTGTTACAAACTGTCATGATCAAATTCGGCGTCCTAGTGTACTTTTTTTGGTACTTTGTTCAAATTCCTGGCCCGCTATTCAATAGTGTTTATATGGTTCCATAGATCTAACGGAATGGTTCTAAACAACTGCCATGATCAAATTCGACGACCTAGAGTAATTTGATTTAGTACTTTATTTGATGCTTTTTTAATCTCTCGGCTTAATTTGTATATCAATTATTTACACAAATATCCAAATTTTACTCTCTCGGATTTATTTGTTGCTAAATTATTTATACAAAATCCCGCACTGCCTTTCAGTAGTGTTTGTATGGTTCCTTAGATGTGATGGAAAGATAAGAGTAAATTTTTAAGATTTATTCGATACGATACCTACCTAAATGTACTTAATAAGTAAAAATATCGAATACAAAGTATAGAGCAAAAAAGCATCGGGATCGAAAAAAAAGTACTCTATATTACAAAGTTTCGATACTTTTTCCGTGATCCTACTCACCATTTGTAATATTAAACTTGATTCAAAGAATTACAAAGACAAGTATATAGTAATAATATTGTTTGAAACTGAGCTATATTAAAATTTAGTCCGAGATCTAGGCCTGTTTATTAGTGTCTGACGATATCCAATTTTCTCCAAAACTATCTCTTACCAAAACTTTTACATTTTGTTGCTAGCAATGTATGTAAATCATTTATTCTGTTATTAATTTTCAAAAATAATGTGAATTACTTAACTATGCTAGTAGTTGATTTTGATATTTTCGAGGGGGTAATATCATAATGAATAAGTAAATTGTTAAAAGAAAAAAACCAAACTACAAAGTCATCATTATTTCTTTTTTATTATTCGTTTCTACCTACTATCATAAATATATTTACAATTAATCAACATGACAACAATGGTGGCATCAAGGTGAAATTTGATCAATAGTATCCTTTGCTGACAATAGGAGCTGATCCAGCGATAACTCTGGCTACTTTGGTTACTCTATCTTTTTCGCCGGTGACGTATTCGCTTTTTGTTAGATCTCCAACTCTAGCTTCTACTTGCTCCTTTTGGTCACCAGTGTGACCATCACCAACAGCGTATTTGTACTCATATTTTGGTGGAGCCTAACAAAATTTCAAAAAAATAGTTAAAAATAGGTTACTGTCGAATTGTAAAATATATTTAAACGTTTTTATGAGAGGAATTACTCACGTAGAGGTCAACTGCTTGTTTGCCGTATCCACCAACAGCAACACCGCCTCCAAGAAGCCCACCACCCAATCCAACTCCATAGCCTCCTCCAAGACCTACGCCATCTCCAAGAAGTACACCAGCGTTTGCAATGGCGATAATGGCAGCAATAATGGTGATCTAGAATTTAACAGAGGTTAGATTTTGTCTACTGTATAGGTTTTCATTTGTTTCTATATATACAATGGAAGACCGTGTTATCAATGGATTGTGTATTCTTGAACATAACCAAGATCAAGTCACTGATATAGAGATAAGATGATCACAAATTTCCAGGCTACTAGTGTCGAAATCCCTGTCTTAATAAAAATTGGTGTTCAACTCATTAACTCAGAAATATTCCCGGTCTATTAAATTTGCGAGAAATTCGAATAGATACAGAACGGTTCTAAGGTTGAGCGGAAAACGCGAGATGTACATATATAGAATTCTCAGTTACACCATATTTCATTTTTAATTAAAGTATTTGAAAGCCAGAAGTTTGTAATGTGACAATTGCTATCAAGAAAGCAACTCCTATTATTACTAGAGTGTATAAAAGACAAAATGATGACAATCTAGCTCAGCAGCAATATTAATGAAATATGTGTCAAGACAAAATTACTAGAGGAGAGGACCTTACCAAATTTAGAAAAGCATAAAAGACCACATGATGATAATGCAGCTGAGCAGGAAAATTGATGACATAGGTGTCATATCAATACAAAATATCTTATTTGGAGGACATCGCGGTCACATCCACCATAATATTGAAGTTATCGCTGGAAGGAGTAAGCACTACATAAATCAAATTGTGTGTCACGTTAGGCAGGATTAACAGTCAGCAATCATGATGACTTACAGAAATATGTTGATAAGAAATGCGGAAAACGAACTATGTGGTAAGAAAGAAACCAACTTTATCAACCGTGCCTAAACAAAAATGAGTTGGAACATAGTAAACATAAGTAAGCTCCATTGGAAAAAGCAAAGAAATGATAAGATCTCCTGCAAAGAATGCAACAACTACGACACACGATGAGATACAAACACGATCAGTTCTTCTTAAAATTTAGAGCAAATAATTGAAATTGGAACAAATTTATAAATAAGACAACTCAATCTTAAGTTTTGGATCTGGAAATAAATTTTGACAAATGAAGAATAAAGACAAACGTATGAGACGGTAATAAATTTATTGGAAACAGTCAATGAAATAGCTAATATATGTCTGAAAGGAAACAATCCTATTAAAATGCAAGTAACTTGAACAAAACTAATGCTATATGAAAAATACCTAAAATTGAGGGCAAAATGTAATAAAGTTGCATTAGTTCAAGGATTCCCATATATTCAAAGGTAGATATAGCTTAGTTATCGTTGAAGATAAGATCTCATAAAACAATAGTAATTCTTGAGCAAATCTCTTTTGATAGACATAAGCTATAAAACTAATCAAAGGATAGTATTAAATAGCATCAGAAATGATGAAACTCTAGGATGTAAACCTAAAGAATGGTTGTGGTTTAGATGTAAAGAAGCTACTAACACTCACATACTTTTAAAGAAGGATATGTATCATGACGTAACGTAAAAGTTTTGTTTTATTGTGTATACCAGAATGTCTAAAATAGAATTAGAAGCAGAACAAGAAGTAGCATTCAAGTCAGCTAGACAAATAAGCGAGAATATACCGCATAAGAACACTATAGGAAGAAAGGTGAAGAAGCAGAAGAAGAAGAAATGTGTATATTGTTTATCCATCTAGGAGCAGTCTTTGATACAATTGTCAGAAGAGAAATTATGAGTCTACGTCTTACAAAAAGAATTAGTATGAATAAAGGGATGTAGTAAAGAAACAGTATAAGTAAACTACCATTCATAAATTAGTATGGATAACACAGTCAAAAACGTCAATGAAAAGGAACACAAACAAATCCTAAGTAGAAAAAGTAAAGTCTAGAAGTTAATAAAGCTATAGATCTATGGGACTCCGAAATAGAAAACAGCAAAAGACAAAAATGTTTATAAAATTACAGAAAGTAATAACTGGAAAGCACAAAGATAAATACAACTATAAAGAAATTAAATGTAAAAAGAAACTATTGAATAATTGTAAACGTTGGCATATTTTGGAAATATGCTAAAAAATGAAAGCGAAATATACTTGCAGAATTAATATATAGATAACTAAAACGATATATTATGTTTTGACAAAAAAACACCATTATTAAATCAATATACTATAAAAACGGAAGTGGTAGAATACCGGAAAAAAAGACGAAAAATGGTTAAAAACAGATAAACTATAGAGATTAGGAAAGCTATAGCGAGAGATGGCAAGAACTGGAAAAAATAGATTAATGAGAAAACAATGTGAATCCAATTTGTAAAATATACAACCAACTGCCTTACATGGACCGAATTGAAAAAAAAACTTAGAATTAATATAAAAAGCAGATTATTGAGATGGTATAAAGTTGAAAACAATAACAAATAAAAGAATTCAAACAAACTTTCATATAATCATATATATCCTGGGCTAAAGAAAATTATAAATTTATTTTTTGAATACAAAAAAGCCTATGGAAACAGAATACGTGGAAATTCATTTTCACTATAAATTATTTACTCAGCACTCACTTTGAACATCATTTTGATAACAAAATTGTTGCTGTGTTCACTTAATGAAACTCACTAAACACTGATAAATCTTGCTCGACACTTTGGCCTTATATACGATGATCAACTGCCTTGACTGTGTACCCCTGTATAGTATCCCAACTCTTCTATTCATCAAACTGCAGTAACTGATATCTCAATTAGGCATATTTGGCAAAATTCAACCGAATTTTTGTTCTTACGGCATTTTTAAACCTCTTTTTCCCGTATCCATGTTAATTTTCGTTATTATGTAACACCCGTTGTTGTTACTGACAGCGCACATTCAGCTGAGCATTTTTTCCTTCTCGTTCTTGATTGCCTTAGTAGGTTCATTGCTTGTCGGGATTTTTTTCCCGTTCGGCAACGACGTTGTGCTAGTTTCAATCAAAAAGTAACGCTTTGGAGGACTTTTGTCTAAACTCGTTTGCATTATGCATAAATGCGAATCTGAATTTTAGGTTAGATTGTTTGAATTATACCGAAGGAAATGGAATTTGTTCGATTTAAAAAATTAAATATTAGTCATTGTGGTTGATATATTGGTAGTTGTGAAATACACTGGAAAACAAAAAAAAGCAAGCAAAGGTGTATATAAGTATTAATTTAAAGTATTATTATGGATTTTCTCTCCTAAAAATTTTTTTCTGCAACAGATAAGTATTTAAAATCGTATTTGGAGAACGAAATGTAGTAAGGCAATTTCGTAAAATTCTTCCTCACAGTCATTCTCAGAGAAAGAGATGTCTTAAAATGATCAACCAGTATTCCTGTATATAAATAGTCTATTGCATATTGTGTTATACTTATCTGTTTGGAGACGTTTCAACTCTGACTCTGGAGTCGTTGTCAATCGGTTTGTTGAGTATTTTCGAGGTTTTTTTCAAAAAATTTCCGCTCTGATGTGAATTTTGTTGTTTGTCAAAAAATCTGACAGTAACAATTTGTCATTTTCCGCTCACTTGATGCTTTGATACTGAGGGTACAATTTTTTTGCTCTTCTATCAATAGATCTCTCCAGCCCAAATGAAGGTCGATTGAATAGGCCCCGATTTCCGTGTTGTTTATCATCATACAGCTGGCTTCTTTAAGTTTTCTCTTTTTTAAATTTTCCTCTTACAACAAGATCCTTGTTTTATCCATCTATCCTATGGCTGCCGGTGCTGGTTAATACATTGATGGCCAAATTTGATTTGTCCACATGTCTTCTTGGAATGTTATATTGGTGTTCTTTTTTATTTACTTCTAAAAGAAGTAATCCGGGCATTTTAAATACTTATCTGTTACAGGAGAGAAAACCCCAGTGAACAGGTAAAATAATTCACGACCTCCTCAACAATCTTTCCAAAATTATTTATTTAAATTTTCAAAAATTTTGATTTTATGGTTTCTTCTTGAAATTAAAATCTGAATTATTAAAATATACATTTGAAATTGAAAGTCTGTTCGTCTTAACAATTTTACTTGACATACTAAGCAAATGTTTTGTTTTTTAAACATTCAGGCCAGCACAAGAAATTGGAAAGATAGTATACATTCATTAAAGTCACAAAGGAATACCTCCGAAAACCTAATGAACTACTCACATATACGATTGATCAAAAAGAACCTGATAAGATTGAATTCTACGGAAGTAGAAGCGATATTTTTAAAATAATGAAGGCAGTCACTTCATTTTCGTTCTGTCTTGTATTCTTCCCAGTATAGTGTTGTTGAACTGTGAAAATATATATTACGTCATAGGTCCCTAGCATTTTCCCAAATTTTTTGGTTGGTTGTTTCTTTGTGTAATTTTTGTAATTTTTGTAACTTTTGTAATTTTTGTAATTGTTGTAATTTTTGTAATTACTGTAAATTTTGTAATTTTTTTAATTTTTGTAATTTTTGTAATTTTCGTAATTTTTGTAATTTTTGTATTTTTTGTAATTTTTGTAATTTTTGTAATCTTTGTAATTTTTGTAATTTTCGTAATTTTTGTAATTTTTGTAATATTTCTATTTTTTGTAATTTTTGTAACTTTTGCAATTTTTGTAATTTTTTAATTTTCGTAATTTTTGTATTTTTTGTCATTTTTGTAATTTTTGTGATTTCTGTAAGTTTTGTAAGGTTTGTAATTTATGTAATTTTTGTAATTTTTCTATTTTTTTATTTGTGTTCATGTATTCGTACATTTAGAGGTCTAGATGTTTCTCTAATGTAAAGTTTATTATATTCGCAATATTTTCAATATTAAGTGTGGAAACTCATGTGCTTTGTGGGTACTATGGACCCACAGTACCCCATATTATTTTTACTTTTTTTTTAATTATTTTTCCTTGGTCACTTTTATCCTTTCAACACAATTTGGTGTAAGTAACGCAAAATTTAATTATCAACGATGTTTATGGAAAAATAATACTTCTAGGTCAGACTATAGGCCACCATCTAGCTATGAAAATGAATTTTTTGTTTTGCAATAAAGTAAGAAGTCATAAAAAATAATTAAAGAAGGTAATGTTTCGTGAACCCAATTGAAGTGTAAAGCACATTTAAATGTGATCCCTTTGGCTGAGAAAGAGGTTTAAAATACTTTGTTAAAAACCATAAAGATGAAAGACGCTATTTTTTACATTCTTCTAAATTATTATTTGATAGTAGTTTTTGGATAGTTTAGAACAGTTTTCAATTTGCTTTGTAATCAAAATTCCAAGAATTCGCTATTATCATTAATTTCGTCATTTAAACCACTTGGAAAAAGATCGCATTGTGGAGTTGTACTTTTTATGTATACCTACGTTTATAATAAATAGGAAAAGTCATTAAATACAGTGTTTTATAGAAATTTGTTGAATATGACTGTTCAAGTGTAGGTTATCAGTATTGTGATTTATAATGCTTCACATTTTAAACGTGTCTGACATTTTGGAAATTTTTGACAGATTTCATATGTTTAAAATCAAGACACATCTGAAGATTTAGACATAATCTACTATTTTTAATATTGATAAATATTTTCTAAGTTATATATTTATTTTGTTCTGAGTTTTATGCATTTTTTCCATTTCAGTATTACACCATGCAAAACTTTTTGGTTTTTGTGATATCAGAGTATGAATTTTATCCACAGCTTTTCAGCCTTTCCAATATCTGTTACAGCCCATGCAGTGAATATTTGTGAAATTAAGAAGCTTATGCTGTTTATTGAAAGGAAATAATCATCCTGTCAATATTCTTGATTAGTAGTAGGTACTCTCGGTTCTCGATATCAAGAGTTTCACTAAAGCTGCCTTTTAGAATCCTTCCATATGATGTTTATACAGCAGCTCAAGATTCTCTTAGGAGTATCTCAAAACATATATTTCTTCTTGACAGTCAGATACAGTAGGTACTACCTTAGTTACTTCTGTAGGATGCAGCCGTTATAAAGATACATTTTAAGTAGAAGAATAACTTATTAATACTATTTGATCTTATTCACTATTTTATACAAAGACCTAGGAGCACCACATGAAATTCTGAAGGTAACTCTTTCAAATTTGAATGAAACTGTTATTTTAGATTATCTTTAAAGAATTTTTTAGTGCTATCTTGTATATATAAAATCATCAGCAAAATCTGTTGGATACATTCAGTTTTATTGTCAAATATTATGCCAATTGTCTTCTAAATGTTGTTTGTGCCATATTCTTAATTATTTTTATGTTTTTTGGGCAATAACACCACAAACCGAAATAAAACGACGTATATTGATGGCAAACCAAATGTTTTATTCTGACTTCGTTTGTCAAATTGTGAATGTTAAATTACGAGTAGTTATTGTGAATTTTTTAATTTCTTGTTTCTTTATTCACTTGTGTATTTTTTTATTGCTATTGAATATGGGGTCTGATTTAGACCTTGATAGGTTTGGACTATTTGAACTATGCAGACGTTCCAGCAATTCTGGAGTTATTCCCAAGAACTCATAAAAATACAAACTAGGGATGCCTAAACAATCCATCAGAAAATGTAATCACAAAAATAAAATAAATGTATTTTCTACAAAAACTGTTTATTATATAAATATATACAATTCAAAAAATGATGGTATGGGTGAAACATGACATGAATAGGTGAATATGTACAATAATTGATAATCTAGAACACTCTTTACGATACTCATTCTTTACGTTATCAGTGTTTACAAGTATCCATGTCCCAGACCGAGTCCACCGAGTCCAAGAGTCGGACTTGCT
Organism: Octodonta nipae; assembly: GCA_034190945.1. Taxonomy (NCBI): domain Eukaryota; kingdom Metazoa; phylum Arthropoda; class Insecta; order Coleoptera; family Chrysomelidae; genus Octodonta; species Octodonta nipae. The sequence continues at coordinate 12,970,665 of CM067223.1, forward strand.
ACAATAGCTTTGGTGAGAAGTTGTGGGTGACCAGCGTGTCCAATCCTACTGACTATAGCATTAAATCCATTGTGGGGATCAGCGGTGTATTTCACAACTCTGATAGTTCCGTCTGGTTCAGCTAAGGAGTACTGACCTTTGACTACGTCTCCTACTCGGACTTCCGATTGTTCCTTGTTGTCACCAGTGTGATGGTCTGACACGCCATATTTATATTCGTAGTTTGGAGGAGCCTAAACAATTGACAATAAATATGTTATTAAAATTATATTTTTAGTATATTTAAACTAACTTTCTTTTGGAACGAACACCTGCTTATTAAAACCAATGATTATGGTGCTTACAAACATGTAGAAAAGTAAGTCGTTGAATAATTTCTAACACAAGAATATCAGACAAAGATTGACTCTCAAGTCTCTTTGGACTCATTTCTACCAGATTGTAAGAAAGAGCAACTGAGTAGGGGTTCTGACCAAAAACAAAATGTAAAGACATTTCATAAGTTCCATCCTCGAATTCCACAAGAGCTGCGATTGCATAAAAAACGACTCAAAGTCACTCCTACTCGGACTTCCGATTGTTCTTTGTTGTCACCAGTGTGATTGTCTGACACGCCATATTTACACTCGTAGTTTGGAGGAGCGTAAACAATTAATAATAAATATGTTATTAAAATTATATTTTCAGTATTTTGAAGTAACTTTCTTTTTGGCGAACACCTGCTTAATGAAACCAATGATTATGGTGCTTACAACATGTAGAAAAGTAAGTCGTTGAATATTTCAACAAAGATATCAGACAAATTGACTCTCAAGTCTCTTTGACTCATTTCTACCAGATTGTAAGAAGAGCAACTGAGTAGGAGTTCTGACCAAAAACAAAATTTAAGACATTTCATAAGTTCCATCATCGAATCCACAGAGCTGCGATTGCATAAAAACGACTCAAAGTCACTCCTACTCGACTTCCGATTGTTCCTTGTTGTCACCATGTGATGGTCTGACACGCCATATTTATACTCGTATTTGGAGGAGCCTAAACAATTGACAATAATTTATGTTATTAAAATTATATTTTTAGCATATTATAGAGTAACTTTCTTTTGAACGAACACCTGCTTAGTGAAACCAATGATTATGTTCTTACAACATGGAGAAAAGTAAGTTTTGAATAATTTCTAACACAAAGATATCAGACAAAGATTGACTCTCAAGTCTGTTTGGACTCTACCAGATTGTAAGAAAGAGCAACTGAGTAGATTTCTGACCAAAACAATGTAAACACATTTCATAAGTTCCATCCTCGAATTCCACAAGATCTCGATTGCATAAAAAACGACTCAAAGTCACTTCTATCGACTTCCGATTGTACTTTGTTGTCACCAGTGTGATGGTCTGACACGCCATACTTATACTCGTAGTTTGGAGAGCGTAACAATGATAATAAATATGTTATTAAAATTATATTTTCAGTATATTTGAAGTAACTTTCTTTTGGAACGAACACCTGCTTAATGAAACCAATGATTATGTGCGTAAACATTTAAATATGAGTATTCTAGTAGTATTGTCTATAATGCTGCTCATCAAGGATAAATACATTTTTACTTACATAGAGATCAACTGCCACTCCGTGCCCAAGTCCATATCCTCCTAAACCACCACCATGATGGCAATGGCATTGATTTGGTATGCGGAGCACAATAAAGTGATGGCTATAACCTGTAACCAAAAACAATATCACTTATTTTAAAAGGCATTTCTAACAAACCAAGCATCTAAAGACACCACTGTCGAGGAGCAGTAATAAGTATTAAAGAAGGAATCAATGGCACAATTGTGTGAGATTACATACTACATTTCATTGCATCTATAATTTGCAAGCTAAATATTTATTAATAGTGAAAATTTTTTAAAAAATAATTGATTGTGATCTACTTATACTGGTCTAACAGATTAATGTATGACACAAGACACCAATGCTCAATGATCAATGCTCATTGTGAGAATGTAGATCCAAATCATCAAAGCTCTTGGTTATTAATAACAAAAAAAATCCGTATGAACTTCGAATTTCACGAATCTTTATTTTCAAACTAAACAAACCTGAATTAAACTCAATTGTAAACTCTTCTGTTTTGAACTTAGAGCATATACTACTGGAGATAACTTCGAGTGCCCAAATATCGTGACGACTAGAACCAGGTGCAATAAATAGTGTCATGTTAGCTCACTTGGTGTGTGAAAGCTACCAATGAACTGCAAATTTGACTTGTTTCATTGGTAGCACTCCAGATAGATTGTAATGGCTTCCTGCTCTCTCTATTGCCCTGTATTTGTATTTTCGCCACGATATTTGACATTGCTGGGTACCCCCAGAGGTATAAGCCTAAACTTTTAGACCACTTCAGGTTGTAGCCTTCTAAAGAGTTGAAACAAATCACTAGCCTAGAAAGGTTAGGACATGACAAATGAAATTGTCAGTCCTAACAGTACCAATTAATTCCCACACATAGAGTTTTCCCTTGGGTGCAATCTTAACTTTCCGTGCCAGGTTCGCCATTTAATTCCAATCGTTCGGATTAGAAACAACTCCTTCCCGGTAAAGTGATCGATGTTCCAGAAGGAAAGCGTTGAATGGGGTACACATCTTTGATCCACTTAATAATTTTGTAGGTTTCATCCCATGTGGGTACCAACTTTCAAGCATTGGATGTCAGTCCGGTGCTGATTGGTTATTGTTGACTAGTTTGAAAGGACGCCTTTCTGGAGTCCTATTAAATCTGTTGACCATGCTGTCTGACTGTGAGATCATCATGCCAGACAAGAAGACGCGAAATTATTGCATTATTAGAAAGGATATTTCTAAAATTTAACACCAACGACAAATGGCCCTTAGCAGTTGTCAACAATTTCGAGCAATTTAACATAACAGTATATATTTGTACATAACTCAGTAAGTATAGAAGTAGGTCTTAAAACATTAACGAAACTAAGATAATGTCCAAGGAATAAATAAACACTCAGGATATCAGAGTTAATGCTATCCTAGGAATAGTTTAAGGAGAAGAATTATATAATAACAATAATAATATACGACTGTGTTGCACACTAAAAAGTACAAGGCGAAGTTTAGCCATAGGCTATTCACACTTAACCATAATGCACTGGTGGTCGCCCAGTGGTTGAAATTCGACCTATTTGATGAATTTTTAAAAAGTATATTTTATAAGAAACAGAGTTGTAGAAAAATCGGAGAAGTAGAATTTTTAGCTGGAACCGCTCCTGGGAAATTTTCGATTCTTTGCAACCTAAAAGTTTTCGTCATTTGATGTTTCAATCAGTTCAGGAATGTTAAAGAAAAGAGGACCAACAACCCTAGGAGAACTTAAATATTTAATACGTTCTCTATTGTCCGCTCTCTGACACTTTTTTACACAACACCTTCGGGAAGTTGTGATAATAATATATTAATCAAATAATTCACATTAAAAACAGAATATTTTAATATGAAAGTTACTGCAATGCGTCCGAAAAATCAATACTACTGATCTACTACATTGACTATTTTACAACTAAACGCTTGCTTGCCACTTCCAGAAGCACGTGCTCTAAGAATATATCTAACGATCGCTCCCTTCATATATAATTACTCAATGTTTGGGTTTTGACAGTCTGGCGGCAGCGGTACCGCAGATCAAATAGGTGGCACTGTCAGGTTCTTTGGCGTTGACAGAATGGACGAAAATAATGAATTTTTATTATATTTTATTAAATGAATGAAGCAATATTATAAACTAATATTAGCATTCACTGAAGGTCGTCAGTACCTACTAAACAAAACAAAATGAAGAAAATCGGCTGAGAGACAGAGGAGAAAATGGTACCTAATCGTTTGGTCTTTGCTATTTTATAGATTCTGTTAAGATCCTGAATTATAAAATCTGAAAAACAGAATGTATTCAGTCAACTGATGATTATGGAGATATAAATAAATGGAATAGTGTATAGAGTGAATATGAAATAAAAACCAGGAAATATAATTCAACCACAGATTAATATCCCTGAGATGGCAACAACAGAAAATTTGGCATGGCGATAGGGAAATAGGTTTACAACAAAATTTACTTAGAAGAGTTAAAATGCTATGATCTTTGGAGAATAACACTCATGATGGTAGATCCGCACCTTATGGAATATACAAAAACATGGTTCTTCAATTTTATTAGTGTTAGATCATAGTCGACAACAAAAGTTTGTCTAGTGAACAATATAAAACTAATAATATTGGATAGAAGTCAGCAATTGATGTATCAAATAAATACGTAAAATTTCACGAAAATAACATTTGTAAAACATTGTGGTCTAAGTACAGCTTATCATATATTTATGTTAAATAAACTGTATAAAATATAAATGACATTGTACTCACCTTTATGAACATGATTGTGTTTTAACTAAAGATGATCCTGATCGTACTTCATAACACCTCGCTTTAAATCAATGAGATATCAGTGGGGCTATTCTAAAGACAGGGAGGAGAAATGTTCGGGGGAGCGAATGGGAGAGTGGGAGATGGAGGGAAGGGGAACGAAGAGGAAAGTGAAAGAAAATGAGGAGATTATTTCGAGAA